>JAJHZJ010000808.1:0-578308 GCA_023548195.1 Bettongia penicillata ogilbyi | reverse complement strand
CATACACACACAGAGAACTTCCTAATCAACCCCACATGATGAAATAATGTCATTCCTGAGTCCTAGCATATTTTCTGAGTCTGATTCTTTGTCTACTACTATCCAAGTGAATGCTACCCAATGCACTGTAGTCTTTGTCAGTTAAACGCTGTCTGTACACAAGCATAATGACACAGTTCACCTACTCTACATTCTTTATTTGGTCTTTCCCCAGTAACAGTGCAACCAACAGTCAACAAGATTAATTTTGACAGAGAATTTTAGAGGGAAAGATTACATTTTAAAGAAGAAAGCACTTCAAAGTCAAATCCCGTCCCCTGCCTTTCATTTACATATGAAGAATGTTTTCAGTGGAATAAAACTCAGCGGCCATGAATACTCAAGAGATTTAGTGGGTTTGTGCAGATAATGGAAACAATTGACCTGTGGGTTTGGGATGGCACAACAGTTACTGCTCAGGGGTCTATGAAACTAGTAAGCCTCATTCCAAACACTGTCTCCAGTGTGCCAACTCAAAGGAAGGAAAAAAACCCCACAAACATGAAGATGTAGGGGAAATACAGAAGAGGAACGTGGAAAAGCAGCATAATGAATGACACTCATAAATGCTTGAAAGGGTTCCTATTCTCATTCTGTTGCAGAGGGGAAAGTACACAAATTCATTTTCCTCTGAATTCTTGGCTGGAATTACAATAGTGCACAACCTTGCATTGCTTGTTTTTGAACAAAGATGGAAAAAAAGGATAAAACTTTGTTTTCCTAAAGACAGCTTTTGCTACATAAATAGACAATTATGTAGGCAGATGCTGAGGTGTGAATTTCCTCCATGCATTTTAATTTCTTCGGCTTTGAAGCCCAGGACTGAGCCTTTAAACAGTAACAATGACCACCAAAAGAACAACTTTTAGATCATCTCCACTTTAGGTCTGGTGAAATGGTGGGGTCAGGAGTTTCATTGCACAGCAGAAAAAGGCCACATTGATAACTGTCCCAGTAACTCATTTGCTTTTGTAATGCATTGGATCTAGAAAAAGTACTCAATCTAGGAGCAGAAGACTTGGGTTTAAGCCCCAGTATTGACACTCAGAACCACATTGTAATTATGGTCATTCAACTAATCTCATGAACCTTCAGTTTCCTCATATGTAATATGGACTACCCTGCCTATCCCACAAAGTTATTGTGAGGATCAAATGAAATAGTATATTGAAAGTACTTTAAAAGATATCTCTGTCTCTACTTCTGTATCTCTCGAAATGGAAAACATAATATATTTATGTATATATGTACACATACATACAATATACATATATGCAAATATATGTGTGTATATGCATACATAGACATATATCTACCTGTCTATCTACATGTTAGTTATTATTGTTGAGAGTCCTGAAAGTAATTTCTGGGAGTGGACACCAAAGATTACTAAGGAATCTTAATAAAATAGCTTGGACAGTGGCTGCAAAGTAACAAAAATAGGTACTTCCTTTCTAAGACATTTAGAATAGCATTCATGATTCTTCCTAGGATGAAAATAGTCAGGTAATGAATATTTCCCATTGTGTGAGCCCTTGGCAAGGTTCTAGATCAATCAAATCAATTAAAAAATATTGTCTAATATGTGCACAATTTGTCTCCTTGCTACTAGTCTCTCCCTTCTCCAAGTGATATACATACATAAATAAATATATACACACACACCACACACACATATATACATATATATGACTTCCTGAGTTGTCTCCCAAATGAACACTTTTGACTCTGAGCTTCCCCTGACCCCCAACCTTCATTTACTGTCTAGGATAGGATACAAACTAATTAGCAGCCCCTCAAACCTATTCACAGTCTGGCTACAGCCTTCCTCTCCAGTCTTACTTGCTGTGATTCTCTCCATAGTCCATAGTCTTCTTGTGATACTGAACTTAAAGGACCACTGTCCAAGGTACTTGCCTTAATTTCCTTCTCATCTTTCAGAATGCTTCTCTCTCTGTCTCTCTCCATATGTTCCTCTTTCTCTGTCTCTCCTCTCCTCTCCTCTCCTCTCCTCTCCTCTCCTCTCCTCTCCTCTCCTCTCCTCTCCTCTCCTCTCCTCTCCTCTCCTCTTCTACTCCTCTCCTCTCCTTCCTCCTCTCTCCAGATTCAACATAGCTTCTATTAATCCTTTTCCGATCTCCCAGGTGAAAATGTTATTCTGTTTTTAAAATATTTTAGAGTCTTGGACTCTTCTTTTACACTGTGACACTCTACCTTGCATATCTTTTACCCAAGAATTGGTAAACTCCTCAATGACAGGGACCATGCCATCTCTGTCTCTTTCTCTGCAATGTCCTAGGCACAGTGCTATGTATGTAGCAGATATTTAACCATAGTTTCTATCAGAAATGATCTCTGGTTGAATTAAAAGTTTTAAAGTTGGGCACATTTCTCTTTTTATTAGCTTTTCTACCTTATTTGTGGGGAACCTCTTCTTTAGATATACTGTATTATTAAGGTTTCCAGTTTCCTTGGTTATGGTCTGGATTTTCAGGGCGCTCAACTTTAAGATCTCACTAGGATCTGCCCTCTCTGAATAGTGATCCCAGGATTTCATGGCTTAACCTTACCCTATCTAATCTTACCTTTCCCATTAAGGGTGACATAAGTAATAGTTCATTGAATGGTCTCCTAGTGGATCAAACTCTGAACCGTGAGTCAGAAAGACTTGAGTTCAGGTGTTCTCAACTTAGTAACTGTGTGACACTGGACAAATCACTGAATCTTGCTGTGCCTCAGTTTCCTCATTTGTCAAATGAGATAATAGTAGTATCAAACTACCAGGGTTGTTGTTGGGCAAAATGAGATATTTGTAAAGCACTTTGAAAACTTTAAAGAACTATATGAACACTAGCCATTTTTGAGAAACAATCCACACATGTGAATCAATGGATTTATTCCTTCCTACATATATTAGCAGTTACAAGCAACTTTTTGGAGACAATGTCTTAAACAAAAGGCATAACTAATGGTAGAAATTTAGTCACTGTTTAGGGTGGGAGACTGGTGGATGGTGGATTTTAATCATCAGCTTTGAATCTGATTTAGAGGAACTTTGAAGGTCAGCTAATTCAGCCCCCTACTCAAATAATAAATGGCATCCATAACACACCCAATAAATAGGCACCTACACTCTACTGAAAGACTTTCACTGATGAAGAACTACATCACTCCCCAGGTTCAGAACTCTTTCTTTTACTAACCTCTTCTAGAATTGTTGCCAAGAATAAATATTAAACTCCCCAAGATGCAGTAAGAACCATTCATCCCTGCATTCCTAGAAAATTGGGATTTTTGTCTCTTTTCAGTCTAGTAGAAAATTTCTGTATTTTTCACAATTACTCAAAGATTATGGAAAGTGGTTCAGCTATCACACCTGCAATTTCAGTTGTAGTTTGTCTAGGCCATTCAATGAACTCATTATGACCAGATAGATACTTTCTTACAATCTTGTTTATTTTTATTAATGGCAGAATAGGGTAGTAGGAATTGTATTGGATCTGACTTTTGAAAAACTGAGTTGAAAAACTGAGCTCAAATCTTGCAACCGCTACTCACTACATGTGAATCCTTTGGTCACATAAATCACCTCCCTTCTCTAAATTTAAAAATTCTCTGACTTCCTTCCTTGAAGGATGGCTTTAGGGAAAATCCTTTATATATACCAAAGTTCCAGATAAAGATAAGTTATTCTTTTGAATGTTAATTCCTAATTAATTTTTCCTATTTTTCCTCTTTGAAGTTTTTTTGATATGAAAAGAAATAAAAAATAAAAAGAGCCTTCAAGGAATAATACTTTTCCTATGTTGTTCCTTATCTTCCTATCCACACCAATTTCTCATTTCCTTGATTTTTCTCTTACTCCAAACAAAACTTTTTTAAAACATCTTTTTACCTGTCTTTAAGCATTGGAGGTACTCATATAGAACCTGGACAATTGCTTGTTAGAGATATTACAGAGGATTCTCTTAGAGGGTCAGAAATTGATCAAACAACCTCTAACTTCCTTCTAAGCTTTCCTTCTAACTCTAAATGTCTATAATTCTCTTAGATTTTTTTTTTGGTGAGCAGGAGAATTTCCTTTTCATGACTCTCTCACATCACAGCACACTTGTGGGCTTCCCATTATGCTTTCTTTGGGAACATCCCTGTCTTGCACAAAGGGATATCAAACCAGGTCTGTAACCATTAAGGCAAGTATAAAGGATTTTTGAGGCAGGAGAGACTCCTTTAACCATATTGAAATTATTCTTGCTCTCTTCTCTTTTCTTCTTCCTGATACTTTGGACTTCCCAATTATAAGGGATATACTATGGCTCTAGAGATTGTTACAGCAAAAAGTTTATTTGCCCCTGGGTAAAAGCCTTAGCCTCCCAACAGGGAAGAGAGATAATTGCTCAATTTTTACACTTTGTTGAGGGACTCCAGGGTCTCCCTCCAACAACCCTCAGCCCAGCTTCCCATCTGTAGCCATTGTCTGTGATTGATTTGTATGATTCTAAATGCCCCCAGAGGCTTAGGATGAAACCATTAGTCTGGGAACAAAATCAAAAAAGTATTTCATTCCCTTCCTCTATGTTCTTGGAGTGGGTCCAATTCCCTGTCCCTAGGGGTTAAGATTTTTTTCTTTCACTGTAGCAGCTGATTTCTGATTTCCCTTTTAATTAGTCAATTGACTTGGCTCCTGCTGTTTTCCTTCTGCTAAACAAGAAGAACAGTCTTAGCACAAGTTCAGAAAGAGGAAATTGAGAGCCATCATTTAAAAGAAAAAAGTTTTATTGATGCCTTTGTCCTTCATATCTCAGTGATTTTTCCAATAAACTCCCCGCCTAATTGATTCCTCCATGGAAACAAAGAATAAGGAATCAAGCCAAATTAATTGAAAAATGACCATGGTTAAGAATTTGTTACACTCCACATCTGTGAGCTCCCATTTTTCTACCAAAAGAAAAGAAATACGTTTTATCATCTGTTCTATGGGACTAAGGGGTATCATGATCATTGCAATTAATCTGATTTTCTATGCCCTTTAAGTTTTGTAAAAAAAAAAAAAAGATAACAGTCATTATGTATATTATATCCTGGGACTGACAGTAAAACAATAATCTTCATCCACCAGTTTCTTTAAAATGTTAATTCTGATTTCCCTTTTTGTAAGTAAATAACTTGGTTGCAAACAATATATTTTCACCATAACACCATTAATAAATAAATGCACTTGTATGAATATGCCTTTTCTCAGGTCAATTAGAAATAATTGCTAAAAATACCTGGAGGAATGTTAATGAATCAGAAGGAATGTTTATCTTTTGTGTTTTTTTCCTCCTTTCGTCTACTTTGCCTTACATAGGCCTCACTCCTTTCAGGGTCTCTGGTCCAGATGTGGTGAATTCCTGGCAGGCTTATATGTTTTCCTTTCTTATATTCTAGAGGACTGAGTATTTTGAGTAATGGAGGTAAAGAGGTGATGATGGGAAAAGTCATCACTTTATCAGGGTATTTGGAGGCTACCTTTATTGTTTGATTTTGATTGTCTAGGAATGTATTTGCCATTTATATTTTTTCCTGCAGCAGAAATAAGAGTATGATTTACTGTCACTTTACACTACTCATTATTGATATTGGGTAAGATATGTATGTAAAATGAAATCCAGGTTACTTTGACCTAGAATTCAGATGATGATACATCAAGAAGATGTTAGACTTGTTATTGGTCATGTGTATATGGGTTGGTATATAGAATTCATGTACTCACCAAAGACGAGGAATGGTATATATACTCGACTAGATACAAGTGCTTCTACCTGCCTTCATTTCACTATGCTTATATTTCTGTGAAGGTAGGAGAGTCTGGCTTAAAATACATTAGGTGCATAATCTATTGATTGAAAATGACTGGATAGCAATGTGGAGAGGTAATAAGAAAAGTTCATTGGGGGAAATGGGTAATGGTTCCATTATGCTATGTGAATTCCAGTCTATATTAAGCTTGTTTTAACAACTACCCTTCCTTTTAAGCCATTAGCAACTACCCCCTCTTTTCCTCTCCTTGGCATCTCCCTTTGGCTCAATAGCTGAGATTATGTCAAGTAAGAATACATTAATAAAGGAATAGAGCTTCCTGCTGCTTTTACATGGTCTTTCAAATTCTGAGTTTGTATAAATCATTGCATTGACTGTTTTACTGTGGAAATTACGTTATTTAAATTAATTAGTTAAAAGCACAGGAGAAGTTAGTATTAAAGGTCCAAGGAAGAAATTTATTTTGAGATGAGACAAATGATACTTTTAAAGACAGAATTTAAGAGCAAGAAATAGTCTTTATGACTTCATGATTATATACCACTTTGAAGATCCAGGAAGGCACTCATGGAATAAACTTTACTTTGATATCTCAGTGAAAAAGGTGTACTTGCTGACTTAAAGTATGGGATCAACCTATGTCTCTTGATATCCCCCTTTGTTTGAGAGGGAGCTTTTTACTCTGTTTGATGTGAGTGATGCAATTTCCATATGAAGATGGCCTGGTCTATATTCTCTTCCCTCTCTTTAATGAAATAGACAGAAGCATAATATTTCTCAGTAGTAGTTGAATGAATTTTGCTTTGTCTTATCTCTCAGGGATACAGCTAACAAAGGATTATTATTTTTTTTACTTGTTTTCTTTTTCCTTCTTCACCACACAGTGGAGGAGTAATAGACATCAGTAGCAGATGAAAGTCAAGGATATACATCGAAATATCATTAAATAGTCAACCACAATTGCAAGTTGGATGTGTGTAGGCAAGCAAGGTAAAAAGGAAGTCCTAAAATTATTCTTGAAGTTTTAAACTCCAGGACCATGCATGAGTACCTTCTAGCTGCAGAAAAAGACTGAATCCATGTTAATATGGCAATGAATCATTACCCAAAGAGAAAGGTGGCTCCCTTTCCTTCAGACAGTCCTCTTACATAATTCTTCCTTCTCTGTGGGACTCAGCTTATTTAGAAAGCTTCCTGACTTCTTCCCCCATTACTTCACAGAATTTACAGCCATGTATCACATCCACTCAAGAGCATGGCCATCCCAGTACACTGGCACTCCCCAAATCAACAATCCTTTGCCTATCATTGAAAACAAGTACTCTAATAACTGATGACCTATGGTGGCTTTTTGACTCTAACAAAATATATAATGGTTCTTGGATGCAAACATGCTACTTTGTTTTACATTCTGAGCTAATATCAACAGTTGCTATGCTGGTAGTGCAGAACATGAAATCAACAGTTGCTATGCTGGTAGTGCAGAACATGAAATAATCAGTTCAGTGCTTCCCTCCACAAAGTTATCCAATAGGCAATATCAGTAAGTATGGTATTAATTTGATTTGAAACCTTAAATTTAGATACCAGACATAGGTCTATAATGTAACTGATGGCTTTGCTTTCTTTCCCTATCTTCTTCTCACCACTGGATCTACAAAGATCTTGGTTTGTATCTTAATGAAAATTTATAATTCCTGACCTATTTGCCCATGACATGTCCCAATTTAATTGCCAGGCAAGAATAGCATTTAAAAAGTAAACCTATCAGAACAGAAACATATACTAAAATAACAAAAATTAAAACCAGCCATATTCTGAAATGTGTACAATATTCTTTTACATTTTATCACAAACCCAGAGTAGAGGTGCGCGATCTTATTAACTCATAGCCCACAGTAGGGAGTGGTGGTCTGGGCAGCATTTCTCTGTAGCTGCAGGGTACTTTGAGATGGCCCTGGTACTAAAGAACTAAGTTCATGCCAAGACTCACCTGTGTCCAGTGTTAGTCTCTTTGTGCTTTCTCTACAACTTCTCTCTCTCCATGGCTCCTGGCTTCCTCTCTCCATGCGGCTCATTTCTCTGTATCATTATGTCTATTACACATCCACATACTGGTAGGAGATGACAAAACCCAAAACATTCCCCTCTGGACATATTATTGAGGACAGGGTCAGAGCAAAGAATCCTTGGACAGTAATAGAAGAGCAAATATCCTTCTAGAAGCTGTTTTTATGCCTGTAGAATTACTTTTCAATTAATTAATTTTTTAGTTGTTAAAATTCACTTCCATAAGTTTTAAATTTTCTATTCCTCCCTTCCTGGCCCTCTCCCTAAAATGGCATGCAATCTGATGTAGGCTCTACATATACACTCTTATTAAAATATTTTCACATTATTCACGTTGTAGAGGAGAATTAGACTGAATGAGAGGAAATATGAGAAAGAAAAAACAAAACAAAAAAGGGCAAATAGCATGCTTTGATCTGCATTCAGACTCCGTATTTCTCTGATGTGGATGGAATTTTTTTTATCATGAGTCTAGAAGCTCTTTTAATGAGTGAAGTGACAACTGTCTTCAATCTTGATAGGAATATTCTTTTACTGCTTCCACTAGTGTTTCCGCTACTACCTACCATGGACAGCCTATTTTCTTCACAATCGAAAGTAAAGAGGGATAAGGATGGGGAGTAGGAGAGAGTTATTCTGTTTTGCCCCATGTTCTGAGAAGATACCAGCCTCCCATGACTAACTGTTTGGGTTTTTTATCTATCAATACTGAGTTGCTATGCTGGGGATGAGGGATATTATCATCTGATAGCAAGACTCTGGTGATAAAACTAGTAAATGTCTGACACAGATTTGAACTCAGGTTTTCCTGATTCTAGATTCAGTGCTTTATCCATGGCACCAGCTAGGTGGTCTGTTAATATGTTCAGTCATGAAAGAACTAAGCAGAAAACCTTGTAACACAAAAAAGACTAACCAGGGTGCTGTGCGTACTAATAAAATGTCAAACCATAGAAATTCAAAGCTGAGAGTAACCTCAAAGTCATCAAGTTCTTGACATAGATGTCTACTATTGTTTTTCATTCGCTTCATTCTATTTGAATCCTTGTTGGCCCTTTGTGAGTTTTTTTGATGAAGATACTGGAGTGCTTTGCCATTTCCTTCTCCAGCATATTTTGCAGATGAAGAAACTGAGGGGCAAACAGACTTATGTGACTCACCCAGGGTCACAAAGCTAGTAGTTGTCTAGGTCACATTCGAATACAGGTCTCCCTGAATCCAAACATAGTGCTGTGTCCATTGGCCTCTCCATTCATCTACCATCTAGCTACCCCTCTGAATCATTAGAAGCAGCTAAATAGTAGAGTAGATAGAGTAAATGTTTCTGGCGTTCATACTTGATTTCAGGTTATTACTAATGCGTAATCTTGGCCAAGTCATTTAACCTTTCTGTGTCAGTTTCCTCATCTACAAAATGGGGATAGAACTTAGCTTCAGAGCTGTTGCATGGAGATATTTGTAGAATACTTTGAGAACTTTAAAGTGCTACGTAAATGCTAGTTATTATTTTTATTAAAAGATTTGTCTGTGATTTGGTTTTACTAAAGTTTATTTGTTGACTTCTCAAAGATATTTTGGGATATTCATTTGTGACATGGTGATATATTCTATTTTTTAAAAGCTAGTGAACTTGGAATGTATAATTCCTTCCACTTGATTATGTCTTTCTAAAAATTTAACATGTGCACATTTTTTTGTAACCGTAAGTGATTTGTTAAAAGTTTCTGTTTCAATTTTTGTTCTTTTTATCCCTACGACTTAGCACACTGCCTGGAACATAGTAAGTACTTAACGAATGCTTGTAATCTATACTAATCTCATTTGTTCTTTCTCCTTTGTGACAGCATTAGGTATTTTCTTGTCAAAGATACTGAAGTGATTTGCCATTTCCTTCCCCACTTCCCTGTACCTGCTGCACTTCAACTGTCTCAAGAATTATACACTTACATACATATTATATGTATTTATATTTATATTTAATTTATGATTTATTTTTATTTATTTATATATAATATAATAATATAATATATATAATATATAATAATAAAATATATATATTTATATTTAATTTATAATTTACATTTATATTTAATTATATGTAGATTATAATTTAATATTTATAAATATATATTTATCATTTGTATCAAGTTGATTACACTGAGAGGCAGTGCAGTGCACTAGAAAGACTTTCAGACTAGGAATTAGATGGCTTGACTTCAAGTCGGGGCTCTGCCACTTACCATATGACCTGAGTCCAATTACTTACCTCCTGTAGCTTCAGTTTCTTATCTACAGAAAAGGGAATAATAATTCCTGAATTACCTATAACTTTACTAACTTGTTTTGAGTAAAGCATTTTGTGAATTAGTGTGATGATGCTGACAATTTCCATCATATAAATAATAGTAATTAATCTAGCTATTTCCAAATCAGATCCATAACATAACCCAAGGTAAAAACCCTCATATACTCTACCATTTACCAACCAGATTTCCCTTACACAATATTGCTAAGCAAAGAGATCTGACAGTAAAATTTGGCCCTGTACCACTCTAGGAATAGTTCCTTACCAATTTCTTCTTTAGACTTCTCAGACTCACAAACTTTCTAAGGAAGAGAAAACTCCGAGCTACATCTTCCTCCTACTGCATGTTATGGTACAGATAGTTGTGTTTTATAAATGTTTATTAAAACTGTCAGTATCTTGCAGATTGAAATTGGCATTTCTATTCTCTACTTGTTGGTGACTCACACTGACATCCTTTGACTCATCCATTTTAAAAAAATACAATCTTCACAGTTTGAGAAAAATGCTCTCGAAATAAGAATTTTTAGCTATTTGTGCTCATTCTAAATTTAGTCCGTGAAGTAGGTACAATAAAGACACATGTACTGCATTTGCATTGTCAGATGTAAAAAGAAAATTAATGTATCCTATCTTGCCTCATTCTTTTCCATTCTCCCATGTTCTCTAAGGAGCCATTTATTCTTTCTCTTCCTTTGTATTTACCACAAACCAAGAACTGGATTGGAATGCCTAGGAAATTTGAAGAGATTAAAGGCCTACCTTTTCCTATCTTGATGCGTTTAAATCAGGGTCTCAATCCAAAACAACCATTTATTGTTGCTGGACCATTTTTCAGCAGTGTCACATCCTTTGTGACTCCATTAGGGGTTTTCTTGGCAAAGATACTGAAGTGATTTGCTAATTCCTTCTCCAGCTTATTTTACACGTGAGTAAACTGAGGTAAACGGAGTTAAGTATCTTGCCTAGGAAGAGGAGTCTTCCTGACTTCAGGCCTGACACTCTATTGACTGCATCACCTAACTGTAGTATAAAACATCCCACAGGGTCATTGTGTTCATCCCTCATTGCCAAAGAAGACCATGCCATGAGAGAAATGATGACATGACTTGCACTTGACTTTGTTTTGAGTGAGGGAGGGCTGTGCAGGTCACCAGCCTCACTTCTCCTCCAGAGCCATCGGAATCCAGTTGACTTGTAGGTCATAGATTTAAAGCTGAACAGATAGAAAACTCATCTTACTTTCTACATTACCTTAGATGCCATCAAATCTACCCCACTCATTTTACAGATACAGACAGTGAGGCCCACAGACATCAAATTATTTGTCCAGATCTACATAGTTAATAAACATCTAAAGCAGGATTCAACTCAGCTCATGTTGATTTCATTGAAGTACTCTAACTACATCACATTATTTTATTGGTTATATGTAATGACATTTTTTTCTTAATTTTGCTCTGGTTCCATTACTTGTTAGAAGTATTTGAGACTTTTTCTAATGAAGCAATGAGTCCTCTGTAATTTAAGATATACAAGTAGAGGCTAGATGGGTATTTGGGGAGTGTCTTAGTAGGCATTGGGGCAGCTAGTTGGCATCACGGACATGGTACTATGCTTGGATTCAGGAAGATCTGTATTCAAATTTGACCTCAGAAAACTACTAGTTTTGTTTTTTATTTTAGTTTTTTTAAAATTTATTTAAGTTTTCAACATCTATTTCCACAAAATTTTGAGTTTCAAATTTTCTCCCCATCTCTCCCCTCCCCTGGTCCCAAAACGCTTTGCATTCTGATTGCCCCTTCCACCAATGTGCCCTCCCTTCTAACACCCCTCCCTTCCCTTATCCCCATCTTCTCTCTTGTCCTATAGGGCAAGACAAATTTCTATACCCCTTTACCTGAATTTCTTGTTTCCCAGTGGCATGCAAAAAAACATTCTCAACATTTGTTCCTAAAACTTTTGAGTTCCAACTTCTCTTCTTTCCTCCCTCCCCACCCATCCCCACTGATAAGGTAAGCAATTCAATATAGGCTATATATGTGTACTTTTGCAAATGACTTCCATAATAGTCATATTGTGTAAGACTAACTCTATTTCCTTCCATCCCACCCTGTCCCGCATTTCTTCTATTCTCTTTTGACCTTGTCCTTCCCCAAGAGTGCTTACTTCTAATTGCTCCCTCCTCCCATTTGCCCTCCCTTCCATCATCCCCCCCATCCTGTTTATCCCCTTCTCCCCTACTTTCCTGTAGTGTAAGATACCAAAGTGAGAGTGCATATTGTTCCTTCCTTGAGCCAAATGTGATCAGAGTAAGCTTTACTCTATTCCAGGCCCTTCGATCCCTTAATGTAGAAGTTGCCAGAGCCTGTGTTATCTTGATTATATTTCTACAATTCTCGAATTGTTTCTTTCTAGCTATTTGCAATATTTTTCCCCCTTGACCTGGCTCTGGAATTTGGCTACAATGTTCTAAGAGTTTCTCTTTTTGGATCTTTTTCAGGAGGTGATTGGTGGACTCTTTCAATATTTATTTTACCCTCTGGTTCTAGAATGTCAGGGCAGTTTTCCTTGATAATTTCATGAAAGATGATGTCTAGGCTCCTGTTTTTGATCATGGCTTTCAGGTAGTCTCATAATTTTAAAATTGTCTCTCCTGGATCTATTTTCCCAGTCAGTTGTTTTTCCAATGAGATATTTCACATTATCTTCTATTTTTTCATTCTTTTGGTTTTGATTTGTAATTTTTTGGTTTCTCATAAAGTTATTAGCTTCCCTGAACTCCACTCTCATTTTTAAACAACTATTTTCTTCAGTGAGCTTTTGAACCTCTTTTTCCATTTGGCTAATTAATTCTGCTTTTTAAAACCTTCTTCTCCTCATTGACTTTTCATACCTCTTTTTCCAATTGAGTTAGTCTATTTTTAAAGGTGTTATTTTCTTCAACATTTTTTTGGGTCTCCTTTAGCAAGCTGTTGACTCACTTTTCATGATTTTCTTGTATCACTCTCATTTCTCTTCCCAAGTTTTCCTCCACCTCTCTTATGTGATTTTCAAAGTCCTTTTTGAGCTCTTCCATGGCTTGGGACTATTGTAGATTTATTTTGGAAGTTTTGGATACAGAAGCCTTGACTTTTATGTCATCCCCTGAGGGTAAATATTATTCTTCCTCATTCAAAAGGATGGGAGAGAATACCTGTTCACCAAGAAAGTAACCTTCTATAGTCTTATTTTTTTCCCCTTTTTTGGGCATTTTCCCAACCAGTTACTTGACTTTTGGGTCTTTTGGCAAGAGGAAGGTAAACTCTGGAGGCCTGTAAGTTCTCAGTACCTCCAAGGTGGTACAATCAAGGAAGAGAAGTTTGTTTACTCCCTGGCCTGGCTCCTGGTTGAGGTTCAGATCAACTACTCAATTCCCCCAGGTGCTTTATCCAACAATGGAAGCTGGCTGCTGCCTACCTAGCCACTGAAGCCTCAGCCCACTGCTGCTGTCAGTGGTACCAGTGCCACTGCCACTGCTGCTGCCTGGAGCTGGGGGTAGGGGAGGACCCTGCTCCTTTTCCACAGAGGTAAAAAAGCTCTCTCACTGATCTTTGAAGCTGCCTTTGGTGCCTGTGGGTTGAGGGATCTGTGAACTGCAACTTCTGGTGATTCTGCTCCAAAGTCCTGCTCTGGTCCTCCTCCCCACCCATGTGGCCAAGGTTGGGCTGGGCTTTGCTCCACATCCCCATGTGAAAGACCTTTCTTGTTGGCCTTCCAAGTCACCCTGGGCTAGAAATCTTTCTCCACAATGTTTACCTTTAGAGGATGACATAAAAGTCAAGGCTTCTGCATCCAAAACTTCCAAAATAAATATGCAATAATCCTAGGCCATAGAAGAGCTCAAAAAGGACTTTGAAAATCACGTAAGAGAGGCTTCTTGTGGCTTCTGCTGCTCTTAAATTTGTTGAGAGTTTTTATTTACAGGCATTTTATGGGCTGTGGGGGAAGAGCTAGAGTATGTGCATCTTTCTATCCCGCAATCTTGGCTCCACCCCCCAACTACTAGCTTTGTGATACTCGGCAAGTCACATAACCCTGTTTGTCTATGTCCTCATATGAAAAATGAACTGGAGAAGAAAATGGCAAACCACTCCAGTATCTTTGCCCAAAAGATCCCCAAAGTGATAACCGAGTTAGACACAATGAAATGACAGAACAACAATCGTAACAGACATCTATGTCAAGAACTAGATGACTTTTGAGGTTACTCTCAGCTTTGAATTTCTGTGGTTTGAGATTTTGTTAGTACGCCCAGTATTCTGGTTAGTCTTTTTGTGAGTTACAAGGTTTTCTGCTTAGTCCGTTTATGAATTAATAGGTTAAGAGAGAGTTACCTGATGCCATGGATAAAGCACCAAGTCTGGAATCAGGAAGACCTGAGTTCAAATCTGTCAGAACTTTACTAGTTGGGTGACCCTGAGGAAGTCACTTGACCATTGGGTTTCCTCAGCTGTAAACTGGGAGTAATAGCAGTACTTACCTCACATAGTGGTTATAAAGACCAAAGGAGATAATTATAAATAATTTTAATAACAATTTTAAAGTGCTCGGTGGCACATAATAGGAACTTATATGCTTGTTCTTTCCCTTCCTACATATGTTTCTCATAAGATTGGAGAAGGGTCAATATTGTTTAGGCTGGGCAAAAAGGGTCAGGGAGGTTCTTACATTGCCCATTCATCTGCCTGTGGATGGTGGAAACAGACTGAGTAAGAAACCTGAGTCAGTCATTCCCACCATGGAGCACACAGCATTGGCATAGTGGGAAAATCTCTACCTCTGGAATCACTAGAGTTGGTTACGAGTCATGGCTCTAACACCTTGATTTATTCATTCTTTCAACAATGGCTTATAAGCATGTAATATGAACAAGGGATTGTACCAGATATTGGGAAAACAGACAGAAATGAAAAAGTACCTCTCCTTAAGTTTACTTCCTAATAGGTATTATGAGATGTACATAGATAAAGAAAATCAGACAAGTAGCTTGACCAGAATAGCCACACAACTTGGGAAGGAGAACGTAGTTAAGAAAGGGCTTGTGTGGGGGGTGGAAACTCAGTAAAACTTAGTAAATCTAATAGCTAGGAAATCGCATTATTTATTGTTCTTTGCAAAGGAGGAGGAGTTGGAGCACTCAAGTACATCAGTCTGGCTGGAACCCAGCATGAAAAATGCAAAAGTGGGTTGGGACTAATTTATGTTACTTTATCTTAGTGGCATTGGAGAGCCAACGATACTTCTTGAAGAGTGGAATGATATGGTTAGATCGTGTTTTAGAAATAACCATTTTGGCAGCTATCTAAAACCATTGGAGAGTTTCGAGTTATGAATGAGTCAGGAAGGCAGCCTTCCAATGAAACCCCTTAGGAAGAAACACTTGGTAGAGGCAGGAAAGGGAATCCCTTTACTTCTTCTCCCACCCCTTGTGGCTTTCAAAGAGCCAGGAATATTTTGGACTTCTTTTTCTGTAGCATCATAGCACTGTCCTGGGAGAGCAACAGCTGATAACAATGTCTGTATTGGAAACTGAGAATAGACTGCATGTGATGAGGAAAGGAAGACTTAAGGTTTTACACAGAGACTAGCAGAAATCTATCCTGTACTTATAGAGACATTTTGAAGATTTTACAAAAGCACTCCCTTAAGTTGTGACTTATCCCTTTTCTCCACATGTGTTTTCTAAGGGTGAATCAACTTTCCCATAGACTATATAGTTGTGAGAGAGTGACATATTTTTGCTAGAATGTTTTATACCAACTGTTGTTACTGTACCATCCTAATAAATGCCCCTTTCTAAAAGGAGAGAGAGAAAGCAAGAGACAGAGAGACATGGAGAGACAGAAGGAAAGAAGTCAGAGAAAGAAGAGAGGGAAGGAGGAAGAGAGAGGGAGGGAGTAGCGAAGGAAAAAGGAGGAGGGAGGGAGTTGGGAAGGAGAGAGAGAGGGAGAGAGAGAGAGAGAGAGAGAGAGAGAGAGAGAGAGAGAGAGGAGAGAGAGAGAGAGAGAGAGAGAGGAGAGAGAGAGAGAGAAAGAAACTAGAGAAGGGGAGTAACAGGAGATAGGAATATTAATTAGGAGACTACTACAAGAGTCCAGACAAGAAGAGATGGGGAGGCCTGAATTAGGGTGGTGACTTGTAAGTCCAAGCAAAGTAGGTTTTTTTGCTGTTTTTGTTTTAGCATAATCAGGAAGTATAATGCCTCTGAATGTGATTAGAGAAGATCTTCTCCATTCATGATGGGCCTGCGCATTGAGGGAAGCTTGATTAAGGGAGTTGTTTTGTAGGAGGGCCCCAAGTACCTTTTATTTTTTCTATTGAGACACTAGGTCAGAGAGTCTTGCCCTCTGGCTCTGAACAGTGGGCAAACCTCACTCTGAGGGTGAGGTTTTACTTTGGGGCTGAGTTTTTGGAAGAAGTTTACTTAGTGTGCCAGAGGAGACTCTGGGAGGTCTCTAGGGAGCCCCCAGTTTTGAAAACCCTGATATTGGTGCTTCCCTCTCTGGTAATGATGGTCAGACAGTTGGACCTGTCTGTTAAATTGTGATGTATGTAGTGCTTACTGTTTGGAAGTGCTGTCTTTTGCTTTAGATTTCTCTGTATTTTCTCGGAAGTCCAGGGTGCTGACTTGTCCCCCTAAACCAACTGAATGATATGTGTGCTTGATTAAAGTGATTGTTAATCCCTCAAAACTTGCCTTTCCTTTTATGAATTCAGATCTAAGAATCTGTGATAGTAGGCCCCCTATTGGGGTACTCACTGAGAGATGTTCAGGAAACAACTCTTGACAACTAACTGGATGGTGGTGGGTGAGGGAAAGTGAAGTGTAGAGAATGATTGAATTTGTGAACCTAGGTGACTAAGGAGAATACTGGTATCCTGGACAAATATAAAGATGTTATGTGAAAAAAAATTCACCTTTATTGAAACAGATAAGTTCAATTTTGGACATGTTATATTTGAAATATGATCCATGTTGTGAGGAAAGCATTTTGTGAATCTTAAAGCACTGTAGACATGAGAACTACTAGTCTCTGCAGCATTTATTTTCCTTATGGTCAGTATAAAATAATAATGAAGTAATGCTGCCTAACAGATATTAGGTAAACAATAATTGTTTTGATGTCTGTTTTTGAATAAAAAGGACTCAGAAAATTGAATTGTGCCTAGATGGGGCACAACAGGATCATTTTTCTCCATTTCTTCAAACTGTTGAGAAGAACACTTATTTCAAGTACATTTGTATAAGTAATCTGTTAACAATTTTTCCTTGTAATGCAGTTAAACTCAAGGTTATTTACTGTATTCTACAATTTATTTTGCTTTTTATTTCTTTGTTGCTAAAACATGTATGCTTATATATATATGTTTCTTTATAAAAATCTCTTGTCAGTTTTAAACGTTTGAGAATGCTCATATAATTAAGAAACACACACACACACAATTACCTACTTCTTGACTGAAGGCAATATTTATTTTGCTCATTGTTAGAAGTGAAAATATTTAAATTCCTGAATATTTTCCATAAAGAATGGTGGTCCTTTTTTGTTCTGGCTGTGAGCTGGTATAATTGAAGCTACCATTATTGGAAGAAACTTAAATAACATACACAGTAGAGAATATGTTCTGAAAAATACTTTGCTTTTTGATATATTCTAAAAACCATATTTTCTGTATGGAATGCAATTTTATTTTTCATATAACCATAATAGTATAATTTCAGAAAAGTGATAGTGAGAAGCTACTTAACATAGCGTGAAATAGTTTATAATCATGGATGGAAAATAGATTCAAGAGAGGTTATATGACCTTGAACAGATTGTTACATCTTTAAGTCTCAGTTTTCTCATCTATAAAATGAGAGGTTAGACTACAGATTTTGATGGTCCTTTCTAGTCCTAAAGTTTTGTGAACCTACAGCCTATTATTTAGGCTCAAGACTACTTTTGGTTACAATTCCATTTGGGAAACTCTTATGAAAGAGAGACTCCATAACCATAAAAGTATAGTCATGGAGAAACAGAACTGAAGGAATCTTGGAGTTCTCATGTAACTGCTTTTCAAACAAGCAAACTTGCCAGACATCACTTAATGAACAAATATTTATCAAGCATTTCCCTTATGTAGAGTACTGTTATATACAAAATAAAGAATCCTGATTCTGAGCCCAAAGTCTTTAGTTTAAATCCTGACTCTGATACGTATTGCCTGTGAAACCTTGGCCAAGTCATTAATTCTCTATGGGCTTCAGTGCTGTTGAAGGTGTTGGGTAAGATGATGATGATCCCTAGAATCTATTGCAAATCTAAATAAGTAATTTTCCTAAATTAAGATGTGCCGCCTACGTTCACAGGGCTCTTAGTTTAGACAGTTGTGCCATCCATTAATGGCAGAGATGGGTTAGGAACTCAGGTCCCCTTATACTTCATGGCATATATTTGCAAGAGAATTAAAATTATTTGACTGTGAATATTGTAATACTGATTGGGATTGTTTTCTAATATACAAATGAGAGATTGGGCTAAGTTGTATCTAAGGTTAAGATAGCTGAAGGCACTAAAGTCATAAATAACACTAATTTAAACTCTTGAGTAAGGAATATTGATGAATGAATTCATCACCTTTCTGTGACAGCAGCCACCCTGGTACATTGAGGATGGCCTGCTAGCACAGGTTCTTAGATCTGCTTTTCTAAAAGGAAAGTTACTTTTGAGGGGTCAACAATCTTCTTTTATCACATATATCAACAAAGAAGATACTAGCAGAGAAATAAAGGCTTCTAACTTTCTGACCATAAGCAATACATGCATAGTTAGAGAGAGAAGCACCAAAATCTGGTGCTTCACCAGATTTTCAAAGGGGGATGTCAGGAGTGAGGGGAGGGGGGTTTCTTAACTATTACCTAGAATCTCATCTGGTCATATCACATTATCATTATTGCAAAGAGTAAGACCCCCCCAAAGCAAAACCTGACCTCAGATTATAAATACAACTTTGGGGGGCATCATGACCCTTGTGATCCAGTGCCTCATTAATTACCAAAAGATATGGGCTTTCCTATAAAACAAGCCTCCCTTAATCGAGCTCCCCTCCAGGTGAGGCCTATTATGAGCAGGGATGATCTTTAACTCTAATTAGCATCACACTTTCCTTCAGTAAAGACCCACAGAATTCCATTTATTTTTGACAATGATGACATAGGTGATATATGCGCTACCAAGTTTGTGGATGACACAAAACAGGGAAGAATAGTGAATGTTAGGTGACAGAATCAGGATCCTAAAAGAATGAAACCTTCTAAAATGATGGACCAAATATAACAAGATAACGTTGTATAGATAAGTAGTAATTTTAAGTTATATATTTTTTAAAACTGTACAAGCTGATTGAAAGTGTTGTGTGGAAGGAAGTGATGTGATGATAAATCATATGAAGACTTGGAGGGTGGAGTTAATATACTGCAGACCCTATATGAATCAATAGTGTGATATGGCAATAAAAAAATCCTACTGTGATTTTAATTTAAATGAACAAAAGTATGGTTTTCTGAAAGCAGGAGGTATTGTTCCATTATATTTTGTGTCCAACATATTAGGAATGACCAAATGACCTCTGGAGTATTTTGCTGAATTTGTTCATTTTAGGAGAATGTTGACAAAGTGACTGTAGTCAGCCTGGTAGTAGAATACAAAACTATCTCCCATGAGGATTGGAAGGAAGGTTTGGGAAGGGAAATTCAATTGAACAAACGTTTATCGAATTCCTGCCATGTATAAAACTTTGGACTTGGTAATGGGGAAAATATAAAGTTTAAAGAAGATAGAGATTCCTCTGTCATGGACCTTAATGGGAGTGATGTCCCAGCTTAGGAAAATCCAAATTCCAGTGACATGTACGTGCCAAATTAAGAAAAAAGTGTCGACCAAAGACGCCAGTATTATTTGCTCAACATTAGCATGATTCCATTCCCAGGACAAGACATGGGAAAGAAACTGAAATTGAAAATGAGCTGAGAATTGAAGTTAAAGCATGTTTTAAAGGAGTTATAAAATCAGCAGACTATTATTCTCTCCAATGAAAGAGTAGCATTTTAAAAAGTAGGAGCATGGTCATATGGTTCCATGTTTCTAATGCCAGTTTGAACTATGTAGTGAGAGTGCTATAAAGTCATCTTCATCATAGTTCCATACTTCCACTGAATTAAATTGGTAAATTGGGGGGGGTGCACTATCTCCTACTCTGTGACAGAGGTCACATCTGCTACAATATATTGCTATATGAAGATTTTTGGAGTACTGGTGTCATCCTTTGTTTCATCTGGAGCCCTGGCAAAGGCATGATGTGAGTGAAAAACTGAAGAGGAGACTTTCTTATAGTACAAGTTCCAATATCAGTACTTCCATCATTCACAGTGATATGACCTCTAAGAGTTTATTCCTATATAGTTATTTAGATGCTTATCTCTTTTCAGACTGATATAATGTAGTATCTTTTTTGCATGGCTACTATATCATTGATGATTAATGAAGATAAGTTGGATGGTGGCAGTGGTCTGATTGATAGATCTCTCTGCTGTAGAGTTAAACTTTGTTTGATTTGAAGAGGAAGCAGGGATTCTGGTGGTAGGTTGAGTCTCTTTCCGTATGTTACCTGGAGACAACTCTTCTGGACTTTGGAATAGATGATATTTCAATTATGACTTTCCCTTTGGCTTTGCCTGCATATAGACTGTTGGGTTTACTCCTCCCCTTTTCATCAGGATTGCTGCTCTGGTCACTGTTACCTGGACCAGAATCTATGTAGGGACTTCTCTCATAGTGCTTCTTTTCACCCTTCTTATCATCTGGAATGATTACTTAGATCTGCTATTACTTCTCATGTATGAGCTCAAATGTTATTGGTCTATTTGTGGAAATAGTCATAGAAAAGTTCATCTGAAGGTTGACACCAGTCTCTAAGTGCTTCATATAATGCTTTGTATACTCAAAAATCTAGATTTCAAAACTATCTCCTGTTCTTCTTATTATTAAAGCCTGATTATCAAGTCAATGAAAAAGAATTCTTGTCGGATGATCCGACCCTTAACTGTCATTGTCAGTATAGTCATTGTATATAGGTAATGCAGTGGCCTGCCACAGCAGGAGGGACATGATTGTTGAAGTAGACTCATTTAATGTTGCATAGTTATTAGACTCCTTATCCATGAAGACACAGCTCCTGTCAGGTGGGTACTACTGGTGGTGTTGCCATCATGGAGGCAAGTTGCTTCTTTGATAATCAGTTGTCAATGGTCACGTGCATAGCTTTCATCTGAAAAGTCCTTAGCATTCATATTGTCCTTCTCTAGGAGCAAAGTCACAGAAGAACCTATTGACAGCCAAATATATTTATGAGGTCTTTGCTCCTAACCTGCCTTTCATGTTGTCAGAAGATCTGCAAATCATCAGCTGATATTCATACTAAGAAGAAATGCTCTACACTTGCATTAAAATCTGGTGAGTGTTTGGTATAATAAATCTGGAAAAATAGTAAAGATGCCCTTGGAAGCAGGAACCCAGAACTATGACCAAATGATCACCTATTTCTTCTGGTCACCTTTGGATTTTCATTCATAGTACTGGACACTTCTTGGACTTGCATCTGTCTCCTGTTAGATCTTCTTAACCAGCTTTAGTTTTGAGGGACTTTGGGACTTGATGGATAGTTCTCTGCTTCTGAGTTAATTGATCATATCTAGAATCTTCTGTAGACTTATAAAGGCTCTAATATCTTTCAATATGGGCAGATATTGGAAATCAGTTCCAGATAGTGATTACCAGTCACTATAAGATTGCTGGACTTTTTCTAGAACACTTTGAGCCTCCTGGGCTCAGGAAAAGGCTTGTTCAACTCTACTAAGTGCTTGGTTTAACTGACTAACTAATGAGGGTGAGGATGACATTGATGATAGCTGGTGCCTTTTCTTTATACCACATGGACCAGTAGGCTCAGTCTTCCACCATTCACAGTTACTTAGGATGTCTAACAATTCTTGGTGCACTAACACAACGTAAGGAACACCACTAGAGGTAACACTGTCAATCATCAGGAGAGAAGAACAATGTGGTATTTCTTCTACTTCAGTCCTGTTTATAACCTGATAGTCAAATAAAAAGCCTCTGTCACATCTCTAAATAAATCCCAATTCCAGATCCCAACCTTTGTCATACAGATTTCCTCTGCTTAAAAAATGATCCTTTCTTGTTTATCCTGCATGGAATCCTTGATAAAAAAGCATCAATAACTCCTACCATCTTGTTTATTATTTTTCTCTTTTCCTTCCATATCAACTTGCCTCTGATGTAGTCATTAAAGTCAAAGTTGTCATTATTCCAATTTATACAACCATATAAAGCCATCTCATAGAGCTGGCAAGGCTATTCTTGCCTATGCAAGGGATGGAAGAGCCAAGAAGCCAATAGCATTTCTTTCCTTAGTCTGTCTTTTTTCCACTTACGCAGAGTGACAAAAATATCTTCTCAACAGTAGCCGTTATTGCCAAAGATCTTGCTACAAACCTTTCTCATCCAAAGTGAGCATTTTCTCCAAAATGATAATTTCACAGATGGAATAAAAGGGGGATTTTTAGAGATAGAACAAAAAAGTGAACATGATTATTGAAGAAGAGGAATGTGTGGCAGTCTAGTTTGCTCGTGTGAGGATTGGTAAATAGTGCTGGTGACAAACGCAGGAAATGCTGGGCAATGTGTGGATAAGGGAGTATATGGTGGTGGTTAGTGAATTATTAAAGGGTTAAATAGTTCAGTTTGGTGAGCTGGTCAGCTGGAAACTTTGCATGTGCTTACGGCTCAAGTGGGACAGAAAAGGAGATCATAGAATTGAAGGGCTGAAGAAATTTTATGGTCAAGATGTTAAAAGGGGTAGAGTAGAAAAGGTAAACTTGTGGCAAAACTATTTAGGAAGTTGGGATAAAGGACATAATAACCAGTTTCAATATTTGAAAGACTATTGTGTGCATAAGAAATTGGTCATTTTATCCATGGAATGATTGGTATGAATTATTTTTCTGGTTGTTCCGTCATTCAGTCATGTCTGACTCTTCATGACCCCATGGACCATGCTTTCCATGGGGTTGTATTGGTAAAAATACTGGAGTCATTTGTCATTTTTTTTCTCTAGTGGATTAAGGCAAACAGAGGTTAAGTGACTTACCCAGGGTCATACAGCTACTAAGTGTCTGAGGCCAGATTTAAACTCAGATCTTCCTGACTCCAGCCCAATGCTTTATCCATTGAGCCACCTCACTGCACCATTGGTGTGGATTATAGTCAGATTCCAAATATCATCAGATGTGACTGAGATGTGATGGGCTGCCTCAACATGTCATGAATTCTTGATATATAAAGCAACAGAACAGAAGCTGAGCAGTCATGTGTCAGGTATATGGTAAAAGACCTTGGGTTTCAGATTGAATTATATGACTTCTACATTTTCTTGCTAATTCCAAGATTTTATTATTCCAAGAGACTCATGGATTATCTTTATTTATTGTTATAAGTTAACCTCACAAGTCAGTAATATCGATATCCTAACAATTGATGAAATAGAAATATAGATATAATTCTACTGTAATAGAGATTTAGTTCTAGAGTTTGAAATTTCAAGCATTTTTAAACAAGTGCATCATTTATATTAGGAAGCAAAGTATGAAAGCAGATGGTGATCATTCAGGCTGTTCCTGCGATCTATTCTTAGTAGTGCTCCTGATTTACTTCAAACTCTATGGCTGAATGTGTTGTCAGTTGCATAAAGACAAGTTGTATTCCACAAAAGGTACTATGTACATAGGCAATAATCATTTCAAATATGATGCAATTACTGCAATTCATATCACTCTTGTGTACAGGTTCTGTGGTGAAACAATTTTACATCTTTACTTCAAAAACTTGTTTTATCTTTTTAAAAAATGATAAACTGAGACCCATGATGTGGAAGAGAGATATGGTTCTTTAAAAAGAAGTCAGGGTATAAAAGTTGTAGAAAAACTGCCAAGGGAAGCTTTTAATGAGTACAATTGAACACTATAAGTACATTTTGACAAAGAGATGATTAGATGATGGAATTAGAACTGAGTCAATCAAATCATTGAGAATTTTTTTTCTGATTGAAGAAGATCATTACAGGGTTTGTAAAAACAGAGTAATGACAGTCCCTGCGTGTGCCACCATACACACTTCTTATGGTGGTTATCTGATCTATCCCTCATTCTCGTTTTAGAATAATGAAGATTTCTTACACAGAAATCCAAGCTTCCCAGAATGAATTCTCCATCAAACCCTACTTGAACCGATTCCCAGTCATCCCCCATTATCTCTTCTCCTCCATTAGTTGCACTATCCCTGTTCTTGTCCACTCATTCAATACACAGTGTTGTTTCAGGCATGCAACTAACATTTCTAACTTTGTTAGGAACTGTAGGGGTACAAATTAGGAACAATATACTCTTATGGATGCAGTGTGGTAGAAAAGGGAATGTTACCAAATTGTCAGTAGAATTAGTTTCTCTTTCTAGTTTGGACTTTGACGAGGTATGTGACCTTGGGTTATGGTGATCAAGAGTTCTTAAACTTCTTTGTCTCTTGGCAGTCTAATAAGTTTATGCACTCTATCTCAGAGTAAAGTTTTTAAATACACAAAATAAAATGCTTTGGATTACAAAGAAAACAATTACATCAACTAGAGATGTAATATTTCCCATTTAAGTTCCTGATCTCTTGAAATCTGTTTACAGATATCTTGGGGGATATCTGTGGAATTGGAAGAACTCTAACTCTATGGAAGTCAGTTGTCTTATTTTTAAAAATGGATTAGTTGGCTCTGATTTATGTAACCCTCTTTCATCCAGCTAGTTCCTTCTCAGGTACAGATTAGACTTCTGAAGTCTGTCCACATCTGAGTATCTATGATTCTTTAAGGTCCCTTCCAATTCTAACATACCAAGATTCTATGGCACACATCAAAACAGATATTAATGTATAGTGTTCTAGGCACAACAGCATAATAGAGAACTGATAAAAACTCAAATTATGTTACTAGAATTTCCTGGATAAAAAGTTTTTAGACACAAGCAGAAATCAAATTTAGTAACTTCAGGAGCTGCTCTGAAATGCAAATATAAAACAACCTTTTCTTATTGGTATAACGTTAAGGTCATCTCAGTATAATGAATTACCTTATGGTGTGACTTTACTACCTACTATGGAGCACTTGATCTATTAGCATATAGAAATGACATCCCAGAAGGTAAATGAGTCATTAATATGCAAACTATTCTAGCAGATTGAAGACCAGCATGTGAAGAATGTTTTTGATATTTAATGTAATATGGCTGATTGTCAAGAATCCAAGTATAGAGAGTTGAGCATTAGCCTGTACTTGGCTATCAAATTGATAAGTAACCTGTCATTGATATTCCAAAAGGGCTTTAGTCTTGATCCAATAACTAATCGTATTCATTTTTAATAGTATCCAACTATAACTATATGATATAATGGAAATAATCTTTGATTTATAGTCACAAAGCTTGAGTTAGAATCTGTGCATTTTAGTGGACTATAGACTCAATGTAAGTCAGCTGTATGATAGGGAAGCCAAGAAAGCTAATGCAATAATAGGCCATATTAAGAAGCCTACTGTTGATAACTATGGCAAGAATACTGATGAATTCCATCCTAGTCAGACTATGTCTGGTTTACTGAGTCTAATTCTGAATGCCTCATTTTAGAAAGGGGTAGAGAATAAGCATTTATGAAATGCCTACCATGTGCCAGACATTGTGCTGCACTTTACAAATATTGCCCTGGCAGGTAAGTACTTTTATTATCTCTATTTTATAGTTAGAAAAACAGAGGCAAAAAAATGTTAAGTGGCTTGCTCAGGGTCCTACAGCTAGCAAGGGTCTGAAACTGGATTTGAACTCAGATGTTTCTGACTTCAAATCCAATTCTTTATCCACTGTGCCACCTAACTGTCTCTGGGAAAATGTTGATAAGCTATAAAGTTTACTGAGGAAGGGAATCAAGAGAGTGAAAACTCTTGAGTTTATACCACATCAGGATCAGTTGAAGGAAATGGAGATATTTTTGACTTGTTTTATTTTTGGATTTTTATCCCCAGCACTTCACACAGTTCCTGGTACATTGTAGGAACTTGATAATATTTATTGATTTTCTTATAACTAAGGGGTTGAGGGGCCAGGGTAGGTGGGGCATAATAATCTTCCTATATTTGAAGAGCTGTCACATGGAAGAAGTATTAGATTTATTTTACTTTACCCTAGAACTTCAATGTAGGAGCGATGGGTGAAAGCTGCAGAGACAAATTTAGCCATAAAGTAAGGGAAAGAAACAAAACAACTTCCCAGCAATGAAAGTTATATGTAATGCATTTCCTCAAAAGATGGTAGCTTCCTCCTCATTTGAGGCCTTTAAACAGAAGCAGAGATGGACTACTGATTGAACATGTACATGAGATTCTTCTGCAGATTAACTAAACTCTGAGGTCCCTTCCAACTTTAAGAGAATAGGAGTCTAGACTCTTCCACACAAGTCACTTAATTCCATATGCAAAATATGTCACTATGATGTAGAAGGTAATCTTGTTCCGGTAAAGGTTGGACTGTCAGGTTCAACAACTTGTGACCCATGAGCCTGTTTCTGTCCCACCTAAGAATTTTTTTTTACATTTAAAAATATTAAATAAAGAGTAAACGAATTAAATACAAAATATTTAAAATTTAAACTTTAGTTAAAATACAGAAGTACTTAATGTTAAGCAAATATTAAATAAATTAAATATTAAAGTCTTTTTAAATGATTTTTTAAAAAATCATGCTTAGAGTGTGGGTCATATAATTTACACAGGGGTTCAAATTTGGCTGGATGGTCATAGTCTGAAGACCTCTGGAATAAATACCCTAAGAGTTGCCTTTCAATCCTCAATCAAAAACCCTTCATCTCCATGTTTTTCTTTTAAAGGTGCTGGCATTGTTTGGAACATAACACAAGTAAATACTTTCCTTGGATTCTCTAATTGTAATGATTACGCAAAATTGTGCTTATCTTTCTGTTTGTGTTTGGCAGCTTACAAACAACTATGTCAAGTGCCAAGATAAGTATCTCATTTTTTTAGTGGTACTCAAAGTTTTTAGAGCCTGAATACATACTGTAAGACATAGCCCCATAGTTAATGAATAGATTTTTCCTTGTTAAAAACCAAAACAAAACATAATTTAGTTATCCTGACAGATTTTCCTAAGCCAGTAACAGTGAACTGTAGAATACTTCTATGGGGAAACATTAACAAACAAGTTATGGAAATATACATTTTTAATTTGTGCTTGTGTTTACATTATAATAACCCCTCAGAGTCTTTTCAGTGAGTTAAACTAATTTGCCACCACTTAAGCTCAATGATCTTAACTCTCTAGGCTTAACTAGTTGTGCTCATTGGTATGGTAGAAAGAACATTGGCCTGGGTCTAGTTCCAGCTCTGCCATTTTCTAATTGGGTGACACTGGGCAAGTCTGAGTCTCAGTTTCCTCAACAATAAAGTTACCCATCAACCTCACAAAGCTGTGAGAGGAAAAAATAACTCAATAAGCCCACGAGGGTTAGGAAATATATTTCCTCTCTTGTCTATTCACAACAGTGTTGTGAGGTTCAAAGGAGAGAATGGCATGTGAAAATGTCCTAAAAACTGCAAAACACTATCTGAATCAAGATAAAGTGTTATTTATGTTATGATCGATCTGGAGGGTCAAAAAGAAAGATGGTTTTAAAAGGTTGCCATTTTAGTTACTTCTTTGCTTGATACATTTCTTGCTCATTTAGGACAGAAACTAACTCGTTTGTCTTCTCTTTCCAGTCATCATAAATACAGGTCTGTGTCTTGTTATTTCTCTGCATCTCCACATAGTACATAGAGGGCTTTGCCATTGATTGAATGGTTAATGTCTTTCATTTTTTCAAACGATGAGATGAACTTAGGCCACATACGTTATCTAGCTCAGTGCCTTGAGTGCATTCCCCAGATATTAGTACTCAATACCATTTAACAGTTTGTCCTAAAACCTGTCCTTCAGACATTCCCTATCCTTAGACCCCCTCCCCAAAGTCGAAAGATTCTGGGGTCACTTGTACTCAGTCTGGCCTTGGGGGCTGAACCTAAAGGATTCTGTTTTCCTTGTTTCATTTCTGCCAGCTGGAGGTTCCAAGAAAATCTTCAAATATAGCCCACACTGAGGTTTTCAGAGATGCTCGGACCCTGTATACATGCATAGCAGAAAACCTTTATTTCCACCTACAGAAAATGCACAAGATACAAAAACAATAGAAAATATTTATAGGTAATCCCAGGAAGAAAGTGAATTCAGTGATGCCAACTGGGGTGACATTACATGGTTGAGCTATTGTGGTACGGTTGCAAGAACACTGCCTCTGGAGTCAGGGTCTTCTGGTTCAAATACTGCTTTTATTCCTTACTTCCTGGGTGACTTTACCTTTTTTTGGACCTCAGTTTATCTATAAAATAAAGAGTTGGACTGGATGGCCAATGAGGTCCCTTAAAGATCTATAGTTGTGATCTTATGGTCCTGGTGAATCCTTATCGCTCACACAAGATCCTTCTAAGGTTTGCCATGCCCCTGGCAGTTTGGACTTCATATGAAAGGTGAATATACAGTTGATACAAAGACACTCTTTTCCATTGGACTGAACTCTTATAATAACTCATGATAACAGCAAAATGGGTGAGATCTTGCCTCCTTACTTCCCACATCCAGTTTTAAATATTGGTGGTGCTCTAGTTACAGAACATTGGTGATCTTTTCTTAAGAGGTATATTACTCAGGAAATCTTATCTCTAAAAAATCCACTCCATGAACTCTCAAATTTCAGAGTGACCTCCCTAGGCTAGTGCTGCTCAGGAAGTCTTTTTCCTAGAGGGACTAGATTCTGGGATCGAGCTGTCCAGGAAGAAAAAAAAAAAACCTCATTTTCCATACAATAAATTAGGAGTTAGGGACATGATCCACAAATTCTTCTTTTGGGTCAAGTGAGAAAGCTTTTATCTATCCCTGCCAATGCGACAGCTTCCCTACTTTTCCTAGGAGCATTAATTTCATCTGAGCAGAATAAATGCTTTTTTCATTCATTCAATATAATAAACTTCTGCCTCAGATTAGTCATTACCAGTTCTTTGGAGAAGTCAGTTCTGTGGGATGCCCATATTTCTCCCCAGTCAATTCCAGGACAAAGAATTGCTTTGCTGTACTTAGGTCTGAGAACAAAGAGCAAAGGTCTGTTAGCTCATTTTTATATTTCAGGACAGAAAGGTCTTTTCATTTACAGAATTATCTTCTTCCCAGAGTCCTAGCCAATCATCTTGGAAGCAGCCCCAGCTCCTGAAACTCAATCAAGGATTGTGTCCTGTCTTCATAATTCAGCACCAATGCACAATCTATATTCTTCATGGGAAAGTTATTATCAAAGTTATTATCATTATGTCCCAAAGACATAATACTGTGTAAGCTCCTCAAGTTTATTGTAGAGATTCTCTGACCCTTTCTTGTTAGAAAAATATTTTTAGTTCATAATTTTTTAGAAACGTCTTTCAATTATTGACCTAAAACCAGCATTTGTCATGTAGTAGAAATATCACTGGGTTTACAAGTTAGATGACTTGAATTAAAAAACTGAGTTTGCCACTTAGCACCTGTAGGTAATTTTGTTACTTTCTGTCTCTGGGCACTAGTTTCTTCATTTGTGAAATGGAGGGGTTTAACTAGGTAACTTTAAAGGTCTCTTCCAGTTCTGAATCTGTGGTCCCATGATCTCTATCTGGCACCTTACTCTTCTCTGTCACTTTCAGGGCTTAAGTAAAAGACTGTTCTCATGAAAGGAAACCATCACCATGGGTACAGCCTTGAAAGGCAAGGCACCAAGAGCAGGAATAAAACAGATCCCCTGTGGGCTGATTCCAGTCTAGGAAATGCTGACATCACACCATAATAAGGCAAATGAAAAGCACGAGAGATAGGGTTTCTGGGTAATCAATAGTCAATTTATTAATTAAGCTAGCAGATAATCAATAAATTGGAGCCACAGGTTCTCTTCATAACCAAAGATTCTACAAGGAGGCTGTTGAATGTTTAAATACCTTTGAAAAAGGGAATGTCTCTGAGGATGAAAATCTATTTGGTTGACAGTTAATGAGCATGAATATTATAATGAGAGAAGGGCCTTTTCTAATGAGGGGCTGGGGGCTGGGACTTTGATCATATCAGCACTTTTCCAGCTCATTCCACCTCCAGAAATCTATACAAAAGACTCCATTCTCCACTCAATCCTACCTGAGTCCACCGTCCAGGCAAGCATGCTGTCATGAAATTGATATATAATACTGATGAACTTCTCAGGGCAATCAAACTTTGACATAATTTTTCATAAGTCCTCATGACTAACAGTATCCAAGGCAGATCTACAAATGTTATGCATAGACCTCTATTCTGCTCCTGGCATTTCTCCTGGAGTGGTCAGACAGCAAACACCATTTCAACTGTTCTTCAGCCCTTTCTGAAGACACACTGGCTCTCAGGTAGATGACCATCTTCCAGGTGAAGGATCAGTCTATTAAGGAGGACTGTGGCAAGAATCTTGCCAGTAATGACTAAGAGAGAGACCCCCTTGTGATTGTCATAGGACAATCTATTTCCTTTATGATTATAGAGATGGACAATGGAGACATCCTTGAACTCCTCGGGATAACTTCCTTTTGCCATATAACCTGGAAAATTTCAGTCAGCTTTTGTATGAGCAATAGTCCCCCTACCTTTAAATATCAGCTGCAATAGACTCAGCACCAGGTGCTTTGCCACATGAAAGGAGCCTAATGTAGATCAAAACTTCTTCTTCAGTTAGAGGTTCAGCTAGGGAGGAATTGACTTAAAGCTGAGGTAAATAGTGGCCTCAGCATTGATTGATAATGATCTGTTGAGAACACTATGGAAGCGTTCAGCACATCTCTCTAGGATCAGGTACTTATCACTAATCATTGTGGCTCCATCAGCACTGAGTAGCTGTGATACACTCTAGGTTTTTGGTCCATAAATAGCCTTCAGGGAATCACAAACACATTTTGGATTATTACTATCAGCATAAAACTGAATTTCATCTGCTTTCTTACTTAGCCAGGAATCCTGCATCTCTCTAAACTTTGCTTGTACTTTACTTTTGATGGAATTAAATACAGCTTTTTTAGAGATGGATGAATTATCCTGCTGGCAAATCCAGTGGAATTCTCATTTTTCATTTAGCAGATTCTGAATTTCCCCATCATTTCCATCAAATCAGCCTTGGAGTTTATGAATGTTCTGACCCAGATGAGAAAATGTGGTGCTGTGTATCGAAGCTCTGAAAGTTGCCCACTCCTTTTCTGCTCCACTGTTGCCAACTGTGTGTTGGCTCAACTTTCCCTCTAAGTTAGCAACAAACTGTTCATGCCCAGAGAAGAGCTCTAATTTGTTGCCCAGAAAAAAGCTCTAATTTGTTGACATTAATTCTTGTTAATAAATTGTTGACATTAATCCAGGTTCTGCATGGTGGACAATGCTCCCATGATTTCCCAGTCACTAATGGAGTGAAACCAGGCTGTGTGCTTGCTCCCATGCTTTTTTAGTATGATGTTTTCAGCCATGTTGTCAAATGCTTTCAAAGAGGATGAGCATGGCATCAAAGTTAACTATCGTACTAATGGTAAATTCTTCAATTTGAAAAGGTTACAAGCCAAGACCAAAGTGGAGGGAGTGTTGCTGCATGAGTTTCTGTTTGCTGATGACTGTGCACTCAATGCAGCCTCTGAAGCTGAGATGCAGCAAAGTATGGATCGGTTCTCTGCTGTCTGTGCTAATTTTGGACTAATAATAAACACCTAGAAAGCAAGGGTGCTCCATCAGCCATGAACACACCATCCATACATGAAACTATTGATTACAACAAATTGAGAAGTTCTGGATGCTGTGGATAAGTTCACTTACCTTGGTACTGCACTTTCCAGGAATGTACACATTGACAATGAGGTTGATGCACACATTGCCAGAGCTAGCTCAGTGTTTGGGAGGCTCCAAAGAAAAGCTTGGAAGAGAAGACTGACTACCAAACTGAAAGTCTACAGAGCTGTTGTGTTGACCTCATTGTTGTGTGCCTGTGAGACAGAAACAGTGCCGGCTAGGAAACTGAATCGCTTTCATCTGAATTGTCTTAGGAAAGTTCTGAATATCACCTGGCAGGATAAGTTACCAGACACTGAATTCCTTACTTGAACTAGACTGGAAAGCATTCAAATTATGCTTCAGAGAGCACAACTCTGATCGGTTGACCATTTTGTTCCATTGCAAACCATTTGCTTGTCAAAAAGACAATTTTATGGAGACACATAGTGCAGGTGATCATACGATGTCAGAAAAGCAATACAAGGACACTTTCAAGGTCTCTCTCAAGAACTTTGGAATTGATTGTGTGACATGGGAGTGCCCAGGACTGCTCAACATGGTGTGCCCACATCAGAGAAGGTGTTGTGCTCTGTGAGCAAAGCAGAATTGAAACAACTCAGAAGAAACGTAGGATGCTCAGATTTAGAGTATCCACCCCAAATGCTCACATGGACCATTTGTGCCCAATCTGTGGTAGAGCATTCCCAGCTCATACTAGTCTGATCAGCCACAGCTGGACAGGTTGAAGTTTAATTATCATAGTGATGTCATTTTGGTACTCTTCAAGAACAAAGGACAACAACCAAAAATCTACTGCAATAAAACAATGGTGAGATTACAGTAAGAATTCTACCTAGATAAGATGATATGGGTGGGGTGAATTTTTGGGCAAGGTCAGAAATATCCTTGAGAGAATGGACTTTGAATGAACAAACAAAAAGAGAGGTCTTCAGGTCCCATTTAACAAATTGGTCATTAATAAAAGAAAGTCATTTTTCTCCATAATAAGAGCAATAATAAAGGAGATTTGCAAAGTGCTTTAAGTTTGACAGATGACTTTTTGTATAGGGCCTTATATGATCCTCACAACTACCCTGTGAGGTGGGTGTTAATGTAATCACCACTTTATATGTGAGGAAACTGAGACAGCAGTTGTGACAATGAATTTTTTTCTTGCCCTTCAATGTAATTTCTTTCTTTTTCTTTTTTTGGGTGACAATGAACTTTTGAGGAAGGATGTGAGCCTAGATCTTTTAGACTACAAGTCTAGTATACTATCTATCATGTCTGGGGTTCTTAGATTTGAGCCTATGTATAGATTTGAGATATGTATTTTACTAACCTCTAACTGAAATTTAGTATTGAGACTGTGGCAGTGCGGAGGGGAGAATAAATTAGTCATGTAAAGACAAGAGGAAGCATAATGTAATGGAGAAATGTCTGGCTTTGGAATCATGAAGACCTGGATTCAAGTCCTGCCTCTGACACACTCCCTGAGAGACCACAGACAAGTTAACTAACACTATCAATGCCTCTGACAATTTTATAAGACACAGATGAATTACTAATCTGCATCTATGGAGAGAGTTTCTTCCCCAGAAACTCAGTATATCAATAAAATTAATGTGTCTAGACCAAAATTCAAAAAACAAAAATAAAAATCATTTTCTAGAGTGAGTAATCATTTCCAAATTGATCTCTTTTGAAATTTGAGATTCTTGCATATTTGTTTTCTGTAAAATACACTGCACATTTTTGGGCCAAACAACCAGATCAAGTTTTGCCATCAACACTCATATTTCCTTCTCCTCTTCATCATTGTCATCATCTGTAACTCAGAGAAATATTAAACTTGATTCTCTTCTGGCATTTAAAACAACCACTGACATACATAGTAACTTTAGTACATCTTCTGAACATGGCAGAGTATCCTACTATTTTACAACAGTTAAATATAATTTTTCAAATGAAATATCAGTAATATGCAGTCTTATGACAACTCATTTTTATTCCAGGAATATTTGACTTAATACCCTACTAGCCTTTCAGGTTGTTCCAAACAAGAAATACTTATACAAAAAGGTAAGCAGGCTGCATCCTGGAATAGCACTAAGGTAATGGAAAAAGGAGAAAAGAAGGAAAAGGGGGAAAGAATACTTCAGAATTCCTCATTTTCCCCATTTTCTTCATTTTTATGCATGTGACAGCACTGGCATGAAACAGATACATTTGGGCATATCATGCATAGGGAATAAAAAATCCCATAACAAGTAGAAACATATCATTAGCAATTTAAATGTGAAGTGCTTATCACCAGTTCTTAGCACTAAGAATAGTTCTTTTTCCTCTTGTCTACATTAGCATCCTGCTTTCCCTTGATATACTTTATCACCTTCCCAGTGAATTGTAAGAGTATGCTTGATCTCATTGAGTTCAGCACAGTAGAGCTAGTATTAAAGCCAATACATCAACCCAGTCACTGAAATGTTACTGAAGTGAGGGGTTCCCACCTGGTAAGGGCTTAAGACAACCTATCATTGCTTAGGTGTGATAATGATTTTTGGAATTTACATGAATTCAATTATTTTGGGTTTGAGCATTTTACATCCTTTGAGATAACTGGAAAGACCTCTGAATTTTACAAAAAGGGAAAGTCAGGATTGGGGATCTCACAGACTGTGCCTTCTATGTCTGTACACACAAACTGGGTAAGTTGTCATGACTGTTATTTGAGTACACTATTTGCTCCATTCAGTCAAGTGGTTCCCAGTGGATTGATAACAAGGAAAGGAGCCACAAAAGTGATTATAGTTTCGATAAGTAAATTAATCTGCAGGCTGATGTATCCTTAGGTCAACATCATAGAGTAATTTATAATTTGAGGCAAATGACTCATTATTTAAAAGAATTAACTGAGCTCACATTCCATAATAATAGGGACAGGAATGTTACAAAAGACTTAATATTTTTGCTTTCCTCTGGCATTAAGTTAATGACCCACTTTAGTGTCAATCTACTGAGTAAGGTAAATTCCTGGGAGCAGAAGTATAGACTCCTTTGGAACAAAATGGTCCAAGTTGAAATTGGCCCCCACTTGATCACAAGCTAATGGTTTGTCTAGGTTTCTGAGATATTTTTAAAGCTAAAGTGGAGTAGAAAAGTCAGATACTGGTATGGACCCATCCCCTGATACAGAGCAACCATCCTGACCCTACCTGTCCATTGCAAGATGTTATGAAGGTAAGATTCAGTTCCATCAAATAAAAAATTTGGTGACTCCAGCCCTAAAGGAATTGTCTCAATTCAATAAGTATACAAGGAATTTTCTTAATGTAGTAGCTTGACCCTCAATGTCATGCTCTACCCATTGGATTATCTACAATATGATCATCTCTTATCACTGCAAAGCTCTTCCTTGAACATTGCTCATTAAGGTCATGTTGGCACAACAGCTCTGAAATGTTTGGAAAGTGGAACAAGGAAGCAGTATGATGGTCATTTTATCAGCCAAAACATTTAATGGAACTGAATTTCCATTGATTCTTCCCCACCCCTAGCCTCTACCCAGCTTCACTGAAAATAGAGAAATTCACTAACCTAAGACAATCAAATCAGTTTAATTCCTTTGGTACATAAGATCTCTAGTGTGCATGCTAATTTACAGTTTCCCAGGGTTAGCTTTCCATTTCAAGAATCTTGAAGAATATAAATAAAAATTATTCAAAAGGTTGCTAATTTCCATTACTCGTTTTTAATAGGATTAAAAGGTTACTTAACTTTGGCTACCTATGGTCAATAACAGTACCTATAATAGAATAGTTTTTTGAAATTGACTGATAGTATTACAATGGAAACACTAATGAAATCTTACCTGGTTACTACCTTGTAAAGCGGATTGATTTCTATTTAAATGTAGTACTTATGGATAAATGGATAAGTGCATATAATACCTGGATATTAACAACCATAAGCCCTTTCTGGTTGCCACGTTGGGTCTACAACTTAGAAGTCTAGGAAGGCAGAACAACCATGTCAACCATTTTCAGGGTATAGACAATTGAACTACTCATTGCCTTTGTCAATGTACATTTTTTGGTCAAGTATATGGAGAAGAAAAATGGGTTTGAGGGAAAAAATTAGTTCTAGGGCCCCATTTTGACATACCCTTAGTATGAAACATGTACTTAAAGAATATAATTTGAAAATGGAAGAAGTCAAGAGAAATGTTAAATATAAAAATTCAGTCCAATCAGGCTATGTCACTTGAAAATTCCCATACCAATTTATGATTTTATTTTAGGATATTGTATTTTTATTTATTCTGTTGATCAGCTAAAAGAGATATGAGCTATTAAATGGCAAAACATCCTAAAATAAGCAAATATAAATATTTTAGACACTGTAATTGATAGACTTTGTAAGGAGTATGATTGGGCTAGATTTGTAGAGGACCTGCAAATATTTGTAATTAGTATTAATTCTTTGGGTAATAGGAGGCAGCTACCTGTAGGCAAATATGTGTTACAATGGATAGACCACTTTAGGCATGGAGTAAGGAAAATCTAAGTTCAAATGTGACCTCAGACACTTCTTAGGTATGCAATTCTGAACAGTTCGCTTAACATCTGTCTATCTTAATCTCCTCATCTGTAAAATGGGGATAATAATTGTTCCTACTCCCCAGGTTTACCATAAGGACCAAATGAGCTAATATTTTTAAAGCACATAGCTTGATAAGTCAAGAAGACTCATTTTTTAGGAGTACAAATCTGGTCTCAGACACTTACTAGCTATGTGACACCGGGAAAGTCACTTTACCCTGTTAGCCTCAGTTCTTCATCTGTAAAATGATCTGGAGAAGGAAATGGCAAACGTCTCCAGGATCTTTGCCTAGAAAACCCCAGAAGAGGTCATTAGGAGTCAGATGTGACAGAGAAAACTGAAGGTGCTTAATAAATACTTACTCCCTTCCTTCCTGAGAGCATACTCAAGGCATTTGCCTGAGGCTGTGTATTGCCAAGGCAATATTCGCAGCATTGGGGGTGACTATAAATATGCAGGAATAGTTCTCAATATCAAAGGATAAAAGACTCTCCATATAGAAGGCAGACACCAGAAAGCCAAATTCCAGAACCAGAAAGCTAAATCTGTCACAGTGACTAAATATGATCACCACAGGGGGCAACGTCATTCCCAAACCTCCCCACCTCTGCTGGGGCCTTCTCACAAGTAAACACTCACAGGCCTTACTGTGGATGCTGGTGTGATTGCACTCATTCCTGCCTGTTCTCCTCTACCCTCCTGTTCCCTCTGTTCAGCTAGCTCCTCCCACCACATGTGTCTTAGGTCTCCAGGTGATTCAACTAGGTCACAAGGGCCTATTAATGAATAAGAAAGATCTTTCCATTTAAATTGCTGTTTCAGGCTGGTAACTGGTGGAATAGGCCAATAATTGCTAATTTAGAGTATGTTAAGAGCAGAGGCTGAATATGCAGGGAACAGTTGAATACAGGATTTTGGTTTGTGTGATAGGGTTGATAAGGTTGATAAGAGACTGAGATCACATAGCATGTTGTGAGGAAGCATCTTGTGAATGACTCTGGATGCTGATCCCTAGAGTTCTGGGCTTATATCTATTACAAACTTGACTTAGAGGGACAGTAAACAATTAAAGCATCACGAGGACAGGTGAAAAGCATATGATGGTAAGGTTGACTACATAGTCAACCTTTTTGTCCTCTCCAAAGAGTGATTACCATTCCAGGACCAGTACTGACTATCTTGTAAGATAAGATGCCTCCAAATAAAAGGGATGTCCTCTTCACAAAGTATGCATGTAACAAGGTCTGTTGAATGAATGAATGAACACTGACATCAAGCTATCTTACTAGACCAGCCTTGATCTACCAAAGGATAGATGGTAGATAAAACTCTTAGGTAGAGCAAGTGATATTGTCAAGATTGTGAATTTCAATTCAATAAACATTTATGAAGCATATATCATGTACCAGGAAAGCACTAGCGATATGAAATTACTAAGTTGACATAATAGTTACCTGATGTCATAGGAGCAAGTGGTATAGCTGAACAGATATGGAGTGGGGAGACTTTGGTTTGAGTCTCTTTTCAGGATGGATCATGGGTAAGTCCTTTAATCTTTTCTCTAAATTAGTAATAGTAATACTTGTGTAACTTGGGGTGACAATGACACTACATACTTTACAGGTTCTTGTGACAAACGTGCTCTGTAAGACACTATAAAAATTTTATTTATTTAGTATCATTAGTATAAGTGATATGGCCCAGATAACTGAAAATAATAGCTATAACACATAATTTGCTCACTTGTGCTTTTATATAAAACTAATACTCCTTCATTAACTTAGCCTTAATTTCTCTTTTCCACTCTAATTTAATCCTCTGACTACACAAGGTGTAACATTATTTATGTTTTAAGGGCAGTGGATAGTGTCAACTAATGCTCTTGCCTACAAGCATTATTGGTGGTATCAGGCACCTGCTGGATCCTAGAACAAAGGTCATTGGAGAGGAGTCTTGGGAGATTTTGTTTTCATCTTTCATGTGGGAAGTGAGGTAGCTCTGAAAGGCTAGAGAATTAAAAAGACTTGCTTGACTTTTAATTTTCTTGAGAAAGTAGTTGACCTGATGGTAGGCTATATGGAACCAAAAGTTAGAGGGGGTGGGTAGACAGAGAGGAATAGTACCCTGCTCCTCCCCAACCCACTTTGATTGGCAAAAGCCCATGGGACAAGGCATGATGGGGAGGCTGTGAGGATGAAAAGAGTATCATTGTGAATCTTTGGAGTCATGTGATCATAGAGTTAAAGTCAAAAAGAGCCTAATCTGAGTTTTTCCCAGTCCCCTTCATTCTACTGATGAGGAAACTGAGACTCACAGAGGGGAAATTCCTTACCTAAGATCACACAAGGTCACACAGTGACAGAGCCTAGATTCAAACTCAAATCCTCTGAATCCAGATCCAGGAGTCTTTGCAAGTAGGGAGATGTGCTCAGCATAAGAGGGAGTTCCATGCGTAGTTTCTTAAATTTCCTGAATGGAGACTCTAAGTTAGACTGCAAAATCAAGTCAGAAAACTTCCCCCAAGAGTATTTGATATTAAGAGTACAGCTCATTCACCAGCGTGCTCTTCTCGAACTTACTAAACTAAGGTTAACCTTCGTTTAGTCAACTTTTCCCTTGTGATCTACTTTCTCAGTCACCAGTTCTTTTAACGGGTCCTGGCTTAAGGTGTTAACTGCTTTCTTTAAACACCTACCTGTATAACTTCTGGTCCCTTTTCAGTTTCCCCCAATCTAGGCTGTTTTTATCCAGCTGGTCAAAACTTACCCTGTCTCCTGGCAACCAATACCTGATGCAAAAAGATAGGAGGAGTGGGGGGGGTAGATGTTATGTTTCCTGAATCTGCTGCCTTCTGTTTGGCCTCCTGTTTCGTTTCCTTTTTTGATTTGTAATAAAGTTTATTGATATATTTTGTTTCCTCTCACCTAGATTTCCCCAATTCCCATTCTCGTTCCCCGACTCTTAGTAACCTGCTCCATTCTGCCCCATCTCAATGCTTTTTCTTCTTTCAATGCTTTATACACCAGCAAACTAAATCAAACAGATTCTCATCAAGATTTTATAGCAGTTTCTTCACAGTATCCATTTTGGAAGATCCTGGCAAAAAATCATCAAAAATTGAATTACAATGTCTTTATTTTTTATCTTCTTTCTCAATTAAGAGTATATGCCAGAGAAAACGATTAATGCTATCATGCCTTTACAATGTCCTTTCCCTTAAAATGTCTATAAATAACTTTGGGCAAAGCAGCCTTTTTGCATTCCCCAAAGCATGATTAAAAAAAGAAAGTATTTCACTCCAAAACAGTTCTCTTTAAGCTCAGAAACTATTTTGACTTTTCTTTGTTTAAAACAGCCAAGGTGAGTTATGCATGATACCTGTATGGACTGTCAGATAAATTAGCATTCTGACCCTGCCCCCCAAATTATGTAGTTCCCAAATATTTGGTACTTTACATGGATGGATCTCTCTCTGCACACACACACACATACATACATACATACATACATTGTTCCTCTCTCCCCTTCCTCTCCCCCAAGTAAAATATTAAGAGCACTGAGGTCCTGAATTGGTTTTCTTTATTTTTTTTTTTTATCATGGTGCCTGGCACATAATTGGAACTTGGTAAATATTTTCTGAGTTCAACTGAACCTGAAAACTGGAACAACATACACACACACACACACACACACACACACACACACACACATAATGTGCTCCTAAGGGAAAAAGAGAAAGAAGAGAATTCAGTGAACCAAGCTTTAGCTGCAACTTTGCATATTACATCCATACACATATCAGATAAGGGTGACATTACCAAGGTGTTTTCATAATGTTTCTAAAATTGCCCTTTTCCATCAATAACTGTATCTTGAGCACTTTACACGTGTCTATCACTTCTAGGACTGCTGAACAAATGTAAGCTATAGAAGAGTCCAAATCAGGTCATAGCAAATGTACCAACAATCCTTGTTAGATAGAGAAGTGAGAGAAAGCTGTCTGGAGACAGGGGAACAATGAGGAATGAATGGGGATAGGGCGGAAGGAGAGCATTCCAAATAGTGAGAGCAGCAGGAACAAAGGTTTAAAGTAGATGGTGAACGTGATTTGATCAGAGGGTAGTAAGCAACAATTGCTTTTTTAAAAACATGTAATGATCATGAATTGTTTGCTTGTCATTTAAAACTACATTATAAAACGTATACTAAAATCAAAGATCCCATGACTTCATTAATTCAGTTCTACATGCACATATTAAATGCCAATCTCATTTGTGCAAACAGTGTTATGGTAATTGCTAGTGAAAAGTCTCCAAAACGAAGTTATAGTTCACTTGTGTTCCTTGCTATTTGTTTGTTTAAAGGATTTCTGCCTTGAGGTCACTGATTAAGCATTTTGGACAGGAGCATTTTTTTGGTGGTGGAGACACCCTTCTACTAAGAAGCAAAAAGTGATGGACTGATCCTTCCTTGCAGATGAAAGGGATGATTGTACAAATGGAAAGCCATGAGTTCAATGGTTCGGTCTTCTTTGGGAGCAGTCTTGGGATAATTATTTCTGAACACTCCCTTTTATTCACACTGTGTTCTGGTTAAACTAGCATACTTGCTGTTTCTTGAATGTGACTTTCCATCTCCCATCTCCATGATGTTGCCCATACTGTGTTCCCCATTTTCACAATTCTTTCCTTTCTCCCCTCTCTAGTTTAGAACCCCAAGATACTTTCACAGCACAGTTGAGGAACCCTTCTTTGCATGAGCCCTTTCCTGATTCCTCTATTCTAATTGTTAACACTTTCTACCTCTTGAAATGGCTTTAACATAATTTACATATACTTCCCTGCTCTTTGTTCACATTTTACCTTCCCAGTGGAATATGAATTCCTAGAGGATAGCAACTTTCATTTTGTCTTTGTATCCTATCACCTAGCATGTTGCCCTGAACATTGCAGGTGCTTAAAAAACCAGGCTGAATTGAATTTAGCCATGGACAAGAAAATATCTCATGCATACAGTCAGTGTATTGACAGAATTATCTGCTTGGTTTACTAAAAATCATGCTCTGAGTTCTGCACAGCTTTTATATTTACAGTACATGGCCACATTTGTCAAATATCTTTATGCTCAAGAGAATCCAGGAACAGATAAAGGGGGTACAAAAATAAGTATACTTAGAAACAATTCTTATAATCAAACTATTTTATCAGGTCTAGATTTTGGATGGTAATGAACATAAGTTTTGTTTATATATACTGTGAGTAGGATATAGAAACCTGACATAACTGTAACTAAGGCAACAGAAAAACCTTTAATTATCACTCTGCAAAATAAAAATGATTTCATTTTGTTTATTCTATTTCTCATCACCGTTATGCACTAAGCAAAGGGATTATTCAATATTCAGACCAATGAATAGTGGGGGAAGAATTTACAATTTGCTAAACACTTCAGAATGTCTGTTTTCCTTTAATGTAGCTTATTATTGTAATGATACATTTTTGTAGCATTTTAATGAGACAATTCCCTGATTTTATTGCCTTTTATTAAGACATCTCATAGAGAGTAGTGATTAAATGTGTAAAGCTACCCATCCAGTTTTTATAAGCAATTTCTCAGTTATATTTTCTCAACCAAATTTGCCATTAACTTACTTTTCTATGGAAACAAGATAGCTAAAATCTCATTGTCTGATATCAGATTTTTTTTTAATATTTAGTGTGTGAGGTTGATTACATCTGAGTTGTTTAAAAATCTTAGTGGTTATAAGAGAGGAAATGGAGTATATAAAAAAGATTTAGAGGAAGAGGAGGCATATCTTTCCTTCTCCACCCTCAAAGCTCTATATACTTAATAAGTTTCAATGGTTGTTATTTTTTTCTTTTTCTTTTGTTTTTTACAATTCACATAAACAAAGTATAGTTTTTACCACTCTCATACAGAGGAAATAATAAGAAACTCTTTCTGAACGGAGATTTTCCCAAGTAGAATGTAAAATCCCTTGAGTTTGGAGAATATATATATATATATATATATATATATATATATATATATATATATATATATATATATATATATATATATCCTACAATGGTTTAGCACAGTTCTTGTAAATAATAAGTGGTCAATGAATATCTTTTAAATATCTAACACAACTTTGAGCATTAATATAGAAACTCAAGTCATCATTTCTGCCTCCAGTAACTACCAGTGGTGAGTGACTAAGAAAGTGCCTGATAAGTGTCGAAGAGGGATTCAGAATGGTTTGGCCCATAAACCCAAAGGAAGTCAATGTTAGATCTTAAAAATCAAGTATAATGGGTTGGAGTTCATTGACTCATAGGTGTAAAATCTTCAAAACACCTCAATAATCATATAATTTAGCCCACTCTTTCTCTTATGAAGGAACTGTAGTCTCAAAAGGCTAAATGACTTATGAAATGTCACAGAACTGGAAAATAATAAAACTTGCATTCCAAACTTGGTCCCCTAGGACTTTATATACAGTATTTTTCTCACCATATAATGCTACCTCTTTCACTAATGATTATCTCTTCCTTCCCCTCAATACATGAATACTACAGGATCTGTCATTTCGTCAGCATTGGGAACTTCTGGTGTGGGAACTCATCCCATCAACCCTTCTGTGATTCAGAATAAGACCCATAGCCTCATGCTGAGGCACATAAACTTAAATGACTCACCCAGACTCATACAGCTAGTAAGAAATCATTTCAAGCCATTTTTTTTCTTGACTCCAAGCCAAGCATTCTATCCATTACACAATTATGCCTTTACACATTAATTTTTTACCTTTTGTGTATTGAAATTAATTTACTAGGCAATAATTTTTGTACATTAAAAATAAGCAAGGAAACATGAAGGTTGTCTGTATTATTAAAACCCTAGACTTTGCTACTTTTTTTCCTTTGGAATGAATCTTCCAAATGGAAGATAGCAGGTTTCCTGTTTGCCCATCAAATGCTAATTTTCATATGATAATTTCTTCAAAGGTCATGTTGTTAATAGTATGGGTCCTCTTATGTTAATGAAATAACTATTCTAGTTGTTAGCCAGGACAATCTTCTATTAGGCCAAATATAGTATCATAGTATTCACAAAAATAACTTCCAGAACTTAAAGATGCAAAACGAGTAAATGCTGCTTTTAAAAATCTTTTAAAAATATGCATATATATTTTTATCCAGTAGTCCAGGCCATAACATATATAACCATGAAATTCATAATTATTACGTGAAAAAATATAAAAAAACCCACATTAAATCCTTTTAGAGTAGCCAGGAAATTAAGCATGCATTGTTAAGTGCTGAAAAGGTACAAAGAAATTAACTCTTAAATTAGACATGTCACGAATATAGTTAACACACCAAGAAAACAAAAACAGCAAAAACAAATAGAATCAAGCATGGTAATCATATTTCCCTACTGTGAACTTGTAAAGGTTGGATTTATTTATTTATTTATTTGCCATTATTGCTCCCTGGAAGACTGTATTCATGTACTTCCAACTTTTATCCCTTCAATTACACAGCAGATGTAACTCTTCAAGTGTTATCTTAGGCAACATCTCATCATTGATTAGTATCTGAGCTGGCTAATGCTGCAGCAAAGTATAAAAGCCTGCCCATTTGAATAAATGAAAAACTAAGCATTAAATGTTTTCCAACACTTTTCCTTTCTTGCTTTAGTTTCCTTTATTGAATTACATTTTTTTATGACATAGAGGAAACTTTATTAGAGATTAAACAATGACCTGTAGCTCTCACTTAGAATGGCCTTATTTTATGAGCTCTGTACTATAAACATTGTTAATTTCTCATATCCACTTTTTTCTTCCAAACTTATGATCTTCAAGTGGCAAAAGAAATTGCAATTTCCTTTGTACTGATGTGCTTTCTTAGTATATTCCTTAAGGAAGCGTTGTACATTATGTCAACATCACATTGGATTCATATGCCCTTGGAATTTTATACTTTCCTCTCAAGAATTTAATGAGGTGTGTTTATTCTAAGAAGGATTAGTTTGGAGATAACTAAAAAGAGACCTACATGTGAGAGGATAATTTGATGTGTTTTATCCAAGAAGACAAATGTAAGTGGGTGGTTGTAGAGCTCCAAACAAGGAAAGCATTTCTAGCAAACTATCACTCTCCTCACATGTAATGGACTGCATCAAGAAGTAGGGAAGGGTTCACTGAGATTTTTAAGCCAAGGCTGTGACCAGTTGGTAAGTTTGGTGTGTGTGTGTGTGTGTGTGTGTGTGTGTGTGTGTGTGTGTGTATGTCCATGGAAGGTTGAGGGGGAAGGAAAACATAAAATGACATGAAATGAGAAGAGGAAAATATTTTTCAGCAAATGTCCCTTTTTTTTTTCCATAAGATGAGCTCTTCCTCAGAAAGAGTAAAGGAAAGAGGCATCATGGGAGACTTGAAAAGGTACAAGAAAAATTTAAAACAGTCAGCAGGGAGAGTAGGGTAGTGAATGAGCTAGGTACTTAGGCATGAAGAGAATGATTGCCTTGGTGAGTCCACAGCTGAGATTAGATAACAAATCTGACCCAATTCTTGTGGTTTTATTTCTCTTTTCCCATTTAAAAATATCCTTTCTTTAAAGTTTTGAATTCCAAATTCTATTTCTCCCTGACTCCACTCCCTGCCCCATGGGAAGCTATTAGATATGTTATAGATGTGCAATTATGTAAAATATTTCCATATTAGTCATTTTGTACAAGAAGACTTGAATAAAAGAAAATGAAAAATAACATACTTTAGTCGGTATTCAATTGATATACATTCTTTCTCTGGAGACAGATACTATATTTCATCATTAGTCTTTTAGAATTGCCTTGATCATTATACTTCTGAGAATAGTTATGTCATTCACAAGTCTTCATTGAATAATATTGCTGTTATGGTGTACAAAGTTCTCCTTCTGTTCTGTTCACTTCACTATGCATCAGTTCATTTAAGTCTTTCTAGGTTTTTCTGAAATCATCCTGCTTGTCATTTCTTACAGCACAATAATATTCCATTACACTTATATGACAGCTTGTTTAGCCATTGCCCACTTGATGTCTATCCCTTTGATTTCTGGTTCTTAGCCACCACAAAAAGAACTGCCATGAATATTTTTGTACAAATAGGTAGTTTTTCCTTTTTTTTTTTTTTAATGTCTTTGGGATATAGACCTACCAGTGGTATTGCTGGATCAAATGGTATGCACAGTTTTATAGCCCTTTGAGCATAGTTCCAAATCACTCTCCAGAATAGTTGGGTGAGTTCACAGCTCCACCAACAGTACATTAGTGTCCTAGTTTTCTTACATCCCCTCCCACATCCATTTTCCCTTTTTGTCGTATTAGTTACTCTGATAAGAGTTGTTTTGATTTGCATTTCTTTGATCAATAGTGATTCCGAGCATTTAGCATGTAGCATGACTACAGATAGCTTTGATTTCTTTGTCTGAAAAGTGCCAGTTCATATCCTTTGGCCATTTATCAATTGGAGAATGACTTGTATTTTTATAAATTTGATTCAGTCCTCTATATTTGAAAAATGAGACCTTTATCAGAGACACTTTTAGCAAAGTTTTTCTAGTTTTCTGTTTCCTTATAATTTTGATTGCATTGGTTTTGTTTGTACAAAAACTTTTTATTTTTATATAAGCAAAATTATCTATTTTACATTTTATTATTCTCTTTATATCTTCTGTGATTCTAAATTCTTCCCTTATCCTTAAATCTGACAGACAAACTCTTCCATGTTCTCTTAATTTGCTTATGGTATTGCCCTTTATGTGTAAATCATGTGCCCATTTTGATGTTTACTTGATATGTGATGTGAGATTTTAGTCTATACCTAGTTTCTGACATATTGTTTTCTAGTTTTCCCAGGAGTTGTTTTTTTATTTTCTGAATAATGAATTTTTGTTTCAAAAGTTTGGATCTTTTGGTTTATCAAATACTGGATTAGTGCAATCATTCACTATAATGTAATTTGTACCTAACCTATTACACTGATCCACCACTATTTCTTAGCCTGTTCCAGATTATTTCCATAATTACTACTTTATAGTACTGTTTGAGATTCGGGATGGCCAGTACACCTTCTTTCACATTTTCTTTTTCATTGATTTAAATTGATATATCAATTTCCCTCTAAGTACTGCTTTGACTTCATCCTATAAATTTTGGTATGTTTTCTCATTGTCATTTTCTTTAATGAAATTATCAGTTGTTTCTCTGATTTCTTCTTTGACCCACTTGGTTTTTTTTATTAGGTTATTTGATTTCCAATTAATTTTTAATCTCTTTTTTTATTGTCCATTACTGAATGTAAATTTTATTGCACTATGATCTGAAAAGGATGCGTTTACTATTTTGGCTTTTCTGCATTTGGTGAAGTTTTTATGTCCTTTTACAAGGCCAACTTTTGTATAGGTGCCATGTACTGCAGACAAAAAGGTGTATGTCTTTGTTTTCCCATTCATTTTTCTCCAGAGATCTGTCATATCTAACTCTTGCAGAATTTTATTCACCTTCTTAAGTTTTTTCTTTCTTTTTTTTGTTAGATTCATCTAGTTCGGTGAGGGGGAAAGTTGAGATCTACCACTAGTATAGTTTATTATCTATTTCCTCCTATAACTCATTCAAGCACTCCTTCAAAAATTTAGATGCTACACCATTTGGTGCATATATGGTTAGTATTGATTTGGCTTCATTGTCTATGCTACCTTTCAGCAAGTTATAGTTTTCTTCTTTATAACTTTTAATTAGATCATTTTTGCTTTTGCTTTGTATGAGATCATGATTGCTACCCCCCAAAGAAGCATGATGGATTCTTCTCCAGCCTCTTACCTTTACTCTGTGTGTACATCTCTGCTTCAGATGTATTTCTTGTAAATAATGTATTGTAGGACTCTGGTATTTAATCCATTCTACTGTCTTGCTTCTGTTTTAGGAGTGAGTTCATCCTATTCACATTTATAGTTATGACTAACTGTGTATTTCCCTCCATGCTATTTTGCACTTGTTTATCCCCCTTTCTCTTTTATACCTCACTCTTTCTTTCCTCATAAATATTTTACATCTGATCACCACCTTTCCTCCTCCTCCTTTTGTTATTCCTGTCCCTTTTTACTTTTTTATAGGGTAAGAGATTTCTATATCTAACTGAGTATGTATGTTTATCTCTCTTTGAGTCAATTTTGAGGAGAGTAAGGTTTAATCTTTGCCCACTACCTCCATTATAATAGCTTTTTCTACCTCCTTTGCCTCTCCCCTCCATTACAATAACTCTCTCATGACTCTTTTATGTGGGATAATTTATTCCACTTAATCTCTCCCCTCTTTCTTCCAGTGCAATTTTCTTTCTTACCCCCTTTTTTGGAGGAAGTTCTGTCATTCCTTCAATTCACCTTATTTCTTCACCCTTTATCTTCATATATTGCTTCTAATTGCTCTTACAGTAATAAAATTATTAAGATTTACAAGCATTATCTTGTCATATAGAAATATAAAGAATTTAATGTTATTGAATTTCTTATTTCTCTTCTTTCTTTTTTAACTTTCTTATATTTCCCCTGAGTCTTGTATGTGGAGATCAAATTTTTATTCACCTCTTGTCTTGCCAGAAGTACTTTAAAGTCTTCTATTTCATTAAATGTCCATTTTTCCTCCCTGAAATTTTGCTGTGTAGGTGATTCTTTGTTGTAATCCTAATAACTTTTGCTTTCCAGTATATCATATTCTAATCTTTCTAGTTCTTAAATGTGGAAACTGACAAATTCTATGTAATCCCGATCATAGTTTCATGACATGTGAATTGGCTGCTTGCAATACTTTCTGTGATATTCCTGGGAGTTTTCATTTTCTGATCTCTTTCTTGCAGTGAGAGGTGGATTCTTTCAGTTTTTATTTTGCCCTCTGGTCCTAATATATCAGGGCAGTTTTTCTGAAAATTTCTTGAAAAATGTTGTCTAGGCTCTTTTGTTTTATCATGACTTTCAGTCCAATAATTCTTATGTTATCTCTCCTCCATTTATGTTCTAGTTCAGTTGTTTTTCCAATAAAAGATTTCATATTTTCTTCTATTTTTTTACTTTTTAAATTTTGTTTTGTCATATCTTGGTGTCTCATAGAGTCATTAGCTTCTAATTATTCAATTCTAAATTTGAATAGATTGTTTTCTTCAGTGATATTTTTATACTTCCTTTTCTATTTAGCCAATTCTATTTTTTAAGGAGTTATTTTTCTCAGTAATTTTTTACATATTTTTTTCCTATTCTATTGACTCTTTTTCTTCATGACTCTCTTGAATTACTCTCATTTCTTTTCCCAGTTTTTTTTCATTTCTCTAATTTGCTTTTTAAAATCTTTTTTTAAACTCTTCCAGGAATTTCTTTTTAGGTCTGAGACCAAATTACATTTTTCATTGAGGCTTCACATTACAATTTTGACACTACTGTCCTCTTCTATGTTTATGCCTTGATCCTCCCAATTATCCTAGTACCTTCCTATAGTCAAGTTGTTGCTGGTTTTTTCGTTCATTTTTTTCTGCCTTTTTTTTGTGTGTATTTGTGTGACTTGATGTTTTCACGTGAGATTTTGACTTTGCTCCTATACTGTCCCAAGCCTTTTGTTCTGGGGCTCTGGATTTTCCTGCTGCTAGCTTTCACTGGGTTTTAGGGTTTAACTGTTTGCTTTCCCTGGGGGTTAGGCTTTCCTGTTTTCTTGCACTGGGGGATGGGACCTCCCTGTTGGTCTCCCCTGGGTATAGTGTTTAGCTCCTGGACTGTTCTAGGTGAGGCCTTGCTGCTAGGTTGCTATGGTAACAGTCTTTTTTGGTGACTGACCCTGGAGGAGAGATTTTGTTATTGATACATCCCAGGAGTGGAACCCTACTACTTGGTTGCTATGGAAATAGACCCTCTCTACTGGTAGGCTCCAGGGGCATGGTCTCACTGTTCACCAGCTCCAGGGTGAGGCTTCACTACTGGTCAGCAGTGGGGGTCCAGGCCTGGCTCGTGGCTTGTACTGGTGCTGAGGTGGCTTGGATGGGTCCTTGCTGTCCTTCTCAGGCTACTAACTTCTATAGGGGATGCTGGTTTTCAGGAGAGTGGAACATTGCTATTTGATTGCCCCAGGCTCATGCCTTGCTGTGGCCCCCTGATTTGAGGCTGGTTGCTGTTGCTCCTCCTCCTCCTGGAGCTTACTGCCCCTTACCCTACTGAGACAAACTTCTCATGCTGGGCTGGTAAACTGCTTCCTTGCTCCTAGATAAATTCTGAGGCAGTTTTCTAGTGGTTTGGAGGGGAATTTGGAGGCATGCAGAGGGTTCCTTTCTCACTCTGCCATCTTGGTACTAGAAGTTCATTGTTATTTCTTCTAGCTCCATGCAGCAACATATAAATGGAAGTGAAGAAGGCAGATGGTAGGACTAATCCAAGCAAGGCATCTGTCAAAGCATGAAAAGTGATAGGACAAAGGACAATGGATTCAAGAGTGGGGTTGAGTGAGAAAGAAAGGATAGTATAACGGATGCAGGGGTTATGGCTTGGAAAAGAAATGAGGGTTAGTAGAAATAAAGTTCATGATGAGAATAAAGAATAAGGTGAGGAGTCATAAAGCACAGGAAAAGATGAAATGATGAAAGAGAGTGATCAGACAATGAAATTTAGGAATTTATATACATAGAAGAGTCTATTTAGGAGTTAATTTACATGGAAATGTAATAGCCACTGTATCTAATAGCTGAGATGAAATCAGAAGTACGTCATGTGAATTAAGTAGATTGAGGAACTAGGAAGTTAGAGAGTTTGAGAGAGCATTAATATGTACATTGAAATCTCCTAGCTTCCTTTTTGTCTCTTTTTTATTTATTTACTTTTACTTTACAACATTCATTTCCCCAAGACTTTGAGTTCCAAATTTTCTCTCCATCTCTCCCCTCCCACAGCCCAAGACACTGTGCATTCTGACTACCCCCTTCCCCAATCTGCCCTTCCTTCTATCACACCCCTCCCTTCCCTTATCCCCATCTTCTCTCTTTTCTTGTAGGACAAGATAGATTTCTATACCCCATTACCTGTATTTCTTATTTCCCAGTGGCATCCAAAAAAACATTCTCAACATTTATTCCAAAAATTTTGAGTTCTAACTTCTCTCCCTTCCTCCCTCCTCACCCACCCCCACTGAGAAGACAAGCAATTCAATATAGGCTATACATGTGTAGTTATGCAGAAGACTTCCATAATAGTCATGTTGTGAAAGACTAACTATATTTCTCTCCATTCTATCCTGCCTCTATTTATTTTGTTCTCTTTTTTGACCTTGTCCCTCCCAAAAAGTGTTTACTTCTAATTACTCCCTCTTCTCCTTTGCGACTGCTTCTATCATTTCCCCACACCACTTATCAAATTTTCCATTACTTTCCTGTACTATAAGATAGATTTTCATATCAAATTTAGTATGCATGTTATTCTCTCCTTAAGCCAAATGTGATGAGAGCAAGCTTCATTTTTTCCCTCTCACCTCCTGCCTTTTCCCCTTCATTGAAAAAGGTTTTTCTTGCCTCTTGTATGAGAGATAATTTGCCCCATTCCATTTCTCCCTTTCTCCTCCAAATATATTCCTCTCACCCATTAATTTTATTTTTTTAGATTTCATCTCTTCGTATTCCACTCACCCTGTGCCCTCAGTCTCTGTCTCTCTGTGTCTCTGTCTCTGCCTCTGTCATCTCTCTCTCTTTCTCTCTCTCTCTCTCTCTCTCTCTCTCTCTATATATATATATATATATATATATATATATATATATATATATACATGCATATAATCCCTTCGACTACCCAAATAGTTTCAACAGTTACAAATGTTATCTTTCCATGCAGGAATGTAAACAATTCAACTTTAGTGAGTCCCTTATGATTTCTCTTTCCTGTTTACCTTCTCATGCTTATCTTGATTCTTGTGTTTGAAAGCCAAATTTTCTATTTAACACTGGTCTTTTCATCAAGAATGCTTGAAAATCCTATATTTTATTGAATGATCATATTTCCTCCTGAAGTATTATACTCAGTTTTGCTGGGTGAGTCTTGGTTTTATTTCTATTTCCTTTGAATTCTGGAATATCATATTCCAAGTCCTTTGATCCCTCAATGCAGAAGCTCCTTGATCTTATGTTATCCTGATTGTTTTTCCACAGTACTCGAATTGTTTCTTTCTGGATGCTTGCAATATTTTCTCCTTAACCTGATTTGGCTACAATATTCCTAGGAGTTTTTCTTTTCAGATCTCTTTCAGGTGATGATTGGTAGATTCTTTCAATATTTATTTTACCCTTTGGTTCTATAATATCAGGGCAATTTTCCTTGATAATTTCATGAAAGATGATGTCTAGGTTCTTTTTTGATCATGGATTTCAGGTAGTCCCATGATTTTTAAATTGTCTCTCCTAGATTTATTTTCCAGGTCAGTTGTTTATCCAATGAAATATCTAATATTGTCTTCTATTTTTTCATTCTTTTGGTTTTGTTTTGTGTCTTGGTTTTATTTTGTGCTTGGTTTCTCATTAAGTCATTACCTTCCAACTGCTCCATTCTAATTTCTAAAGAACTATTTTCTTCAATGAGCTTTTGAACCTCCTTTTCCATTTGGGTAATTCTGCTTTTTAAAGCATTCTTCTCCTCATTGGCTTTTTGGACCTCTTTTTCCATTTGGGTTAGTCTCTCTTCAGAATTTTTTTTGGGTCTCCTTTACCAAGCTGTTGGCTTGTTTTTCATGATTTTCTTGCATTGCTCTCATTTCTCTTCTCAATTTTTCCTCCACCTCTCTTCCTTGATTTTCACAATCCTTTTTGAGCTCTTCCATGGCCTGAGACCATTGCATATCTTTTTTGGATGCAAAAGCCTTGACTTTTATGTTCTTCTCTGAGGGTATGCCTTGTTCTTCCTCATCTGAAAGGATGGAAGAAAATACCTGTTCACCAAGAAAGTAACCTTCTGTAGTCTTATTTTCTTCCCTTTTGGGGGCATTTTCCCAGCCTATTACTTGACTTTTGAGTCCTTTGTCAAGTAGAGGGTATACTTTAGTGTCCTGTAAATTCTCAGTTCCTCCAAGGTGGCACAATCAAGGGAGATGAGCTTACTCCTCTCATGACCTGCACTCTGGTCTGGAAGCAATCACAAGCTTTTTTGCCTGGGATCTACAAGTAGAATTCCCTCTCCATAGCCTCCATCAGCTCCACCACAGCAGTGTTTCTCCTCACCCCAGGACTATCACTCAGGGCTGAGATTCAGATTGGCTGCTCCAATCCCCCATGGTATTTAGGCCCAGGGCTCCAAAACTGGATGCTGCTGCTGCAGTGACTTCCCCCGTCCTGGGACCAGGGCTAGGGCCAGATCCTGCTCCCTTCTTACATAGGAGAGAGAGCTTTCTCACTGATCTTTGAAGTTGTCTTTGGAGTTTGTAGGTTGAGAAATCTGGGAACCACAGCAGCTGCCCGTGATTCTGCTCCCTGAAGCCTGCTCCGGTCCTGTCTGAGCTGCCATGTGGCCAAGGCTCCAAACCTGGTGTGATAGACTTTTCCTGTCAGTCTTCCAGGCTGTCTTGGGCTGGAAATCTCTTTCACTCTGTTGTTTTGTGGCTTCTGCTGCATTAGAATTTGTTTGTAGTCATTTTTTTACAGATATTTTATGGGCTATGGTGGTGGAACTAGAGCAGGTCCCTCCTTCTACTCCACCATCTTGGCTCCACCTCTCCTATCTTCTTTTTAGCAAAGTCACATTTTTAATCTAATTTTCAAATTTTAAAAGGTACTGATTGGCCAAAGAACTCATGTCATATCTCATAGAACTCATGCTTGGTCATTTGGAGCAGTTTGACCTGTGTACATGTTCAAAAAATTTAGTAATCTTAGGCACATGGTGAGCAATCTGCAAAGTTCAAGTTCTAATAATTTTCCTAAGAATGACCTTGAATAGCTTATCTTAGTATGGGGTTGAGGGAAAAGCAAAGAATATATAAACATTACTAAGTTATAAAGGGTAAAAAAATTAGTGATTAACAGACAAGATAATATGTTACAAGTGATTTCTCCTCTGCACCTCACACCATTAGGAAAGTGTTGCTAGTATTGTCCTAGTGGGAAGAAACACAGGGCCTAAGAGAATTGCCAAGTCAGTATGTAAGCAAAGATTGTTATTAAAATTAATATGCAAATATTTTGTCTACGTAGGAAAAGAATCTCCCAAAATGAGGGTTACATTTGATAATTCCAGTAAACAGTAAGTAACAAATGGATCTAATTCCAAACAAGGGCTTGGCTCATCTCTTTGCATTGCTTCTATAGGCAGAAAGTCATACCTTAATGGTACTTCAAGACAAGAGTGGTGCTGAAGTACTGATGTGAACCATTGCTTATGAAAAAAATCACCTATAAGAAAAAAAAATCCCACACCCTCTGGCACAGGTATGCTCTATAGAGCATAGAGGAGGATGGAGACATTATTGTCAATGATGCAATTATCTATCAGTGATGTTGCAACAGAACATCTTCACTGCCCAAGTCCTATCATGTAAACTGCCTTTCAGACTGATGGCAGCTTTGCAGCCTCATGTACATGGACTTCACCAAAGATACACACCACATGAGTAAAGCAGATACAAAACAATGAAAATCGTTCCAGTAACAAAAAACCTCACAACTCCTTTGATTGGACACACACAACTCTCCCACGCCTTTTTAGCTGTCCCTCTGGACAGCACAGTCAGCTTTGCACCATCACTATATGTTTAGAAACAACAGCTCTGAAGCCTGGATTGCTTATTGTTTTATAGTCATGAAACAGATCTCCTGGTAAGGGGAGAATTATTGCCAACAGTTGCCACCTTCCTGCCCTACACACAAAGTGCTTTCGCTTCTAGATTTCAGTATCATAGTGGCATGGAGTTTCTTATCCTGTTCTTTCTCCTTAATCTATTCCACCACTTACCAACATTTTGACACTGGATTTAAAATTCAATTCCTCTTGTCTACTTGGATTCTTTTCTTTATGACTTCCTTCATTGGTTTTTCTCTTCCACGTGGAATCCCTTCATCTTCTCTAAAGATCTAGAGCATAGCAAGGATTTCTTTAAATTCTTTCAATTTTTTTTTTTCTCTTTCAGGGAGACCAGCTGTATTTGTTGTACAAATAATTACCTCAAGTGGTTTTCCTAACAGGACACTTAAAGGTTGCTCTAGTTTTCTTGTCTTTTTTGTCGGACAATCTGTACATTGTGAATCATAACTGAAAAGTACTTTTTAAAGCTTAATTTTATTGATGCCTTTTGTTTCCATGTATCATTCATTTCTGAATCTATCCTTTCTCCCTCCATGAATAATAAATCATCCCTGTAAATTAAGATTGAAAAAAAGATCTGTAAATTTCCAGTCCTACCTCTCAGAGAAGTGGAAATGGAGCAGGATTTTTAAGTCAGAGGACCTGAATTCAAATCCCAGTTCTGCCAATCTCTGTATGACCTTGGGGCATAGTCACTTAAATATTCTATACCATCACTTCCTCAGTTGTAAAAAAAGAGGGCATGAGACTAGATTTCCTTTAACATCCTTTTTATTTCTGCCTGTCTAAAATAGTTCATTCATCTTTTGGGGGAGCTAGGCCTGGAGTTAGAAAGACGTGAATCCAAATATGAACTCAGACACTTACTAGTTGTGTGACCCTGGGCAGATCACTTAATGATGTTTGCCTCAGTTTCCTCATCTGTAAAATGAGCTAGAGAAGGAAATGTCAAATTATTCCTGTATTTTTGCCAAGAAAACACCAAAAGAGATCATAAAGAGTTGGATGTACCTGAAAAATGACTAACAAATTTCTATAAAGTGGAATGGCCAACTGTTTCTTCACCACTACATATTTATTATTGGGAAACTTTTAAATGAGAATCCTTTTAAAATTGCTTTTAAGCCAGCTTAACTGATCATTTACATGTCTAACCTCAGCTACTGCATAAGTTATTATCAATTAGTAGACATTCATTAAGTACCATATTAATGGACCATAGGCCACACTTTCTCCCCCTCATACTGTGTTTCATGAGATTCTTGGAATATAGGTTTACCGCTGGAAGCATTCTTAGCGGTCATGTAGTTTAATCCTCTCAAAGGTGGATTAATTAAGTGCCTTGCCCCCCCCCCCCCAAAAAAAAAAAACAACAAAAGTATTTGAACTCAGATCCTTTGATTCCAGCTTTGTTTTTTCCCTATACCCCCATTGAATGCAGATAAGAATGTCACAGATGAGAAAGCTTGAATGTAATGCCACATGTATTGTATTGTTTGAGGTTATACTCACATCCTTATGGTGAGCTTATGGTAGCATTGAAGAATTATTTTGCAAATTGTAATACAGTGAATCTTAGACTTTCAGAGTGATTTCCTTTTAGGCAACCCTGTGAGGTATGCAGGAAATTGGTCTCCCTCCATAGTTGGAGGAAGTAATAAGAAACTTCTAACTTCAACCTGACCATCAAGAATAAAAGGGAACTAATTACTGAATATAGTGGATAGGTGGTCCAGTGGATAGAGCATGAATATGGAGTCAGAAAAACCTGGCTTCAGATCCAGCTTCAGGCACTTAATTTGCTATAGTCAAGTCACAACCTATCTTTGCCTCCATTTCCTCTTCTTTAAAGTAGGGGTGATGATAGCACCTACCTCCCAGGGTTGTTGTGAGGAATAAATGAGATAATACTTTTTAAATACTTTGTAAACCTTAAAGCACTAAATAAATACTAGCCATTATTATTACTCCTATTATTAATTAGTAGTATTTTGGGGGGGATCAAGAGATTTTCTAGGAAATATCTATTATATAAAGCCAAAATATATTAGTATATTTAAAAAATTTTTTAAACACAAAAGTTAATGAAACCAAAACTGCGAAGTTCACCCTAAGACTTTTGTTCCATTCTGTGATTGCATATTTAAATAATGTCCTTCATGTAAGACCCTCAAGATAGATCATTGCATGAAATACAGATCAGTGGTATGAAACATAAAATGGATGCCACTAAACCATACGTACAAATCTTTGAGATTGCATATTGATTTAGGAAATCACATATTGTTATCTATGTTTTAGTGCATTCTTATTTATTTTGTTCAATATTGCCCAGTTACATTTTAAACTGGTTCCTGCTGACTACATATTTGCCACCTCTGAAATAGATTGTTTACTCTGCGCCTTCCCCTACTCTAACTTGCCTGTATAGAAAGTTTTTTATTTTTAAGGATGAGGATGAAAGAGGAAGAGAATCACCTTTCAAACAAACATAGATCTCAGAAACAAACATGTACAAGTTGGACCAGTTGACCACTGAGGACCGCTGCTGAGATGTGGGCAATTTTCATTCTGATTTGTATATAGATAAGATTTTTGCAGCTAGAATTCATGACTTCAAATGATAAAATAAACCTGTGTGTACTTTTTTCAATCCTTTGACTTTGTTAGAGATTTTTCATTATTCTATCTCCTAATACTGCTCTTTTAAAAGAAAATGCTGATCTTAAATACTCCAAAGGGCATAATTAGTATTGTTTTACAGTTGTAGATACACATGTATATAAATAGACATTTACATTTATATATACATGTATATATATGTATACCCACATACCCTTCTCTTTCAAAGTCTTAATTTTTTCAAAGATATTACCTATATTGGAAATAGAATAACTGGATACTAAATATTTTCCTACCAAAGAGCTGATAGAAATTGATGAGAATCTTTGTATTCATGCATTGCTTAAAGTATGATTTCTTTCAAAGTGTTTCCGTGGTCCTGAGGAAAAACTCAAACTAAGGTTTTAGACATGAATGTAGGTTCTGCTCACACTCTAAAAATAGTCTTATGATTTGGAAAAGGGGATTATTATCTTGTATGACCTAGTTCATTCATCACAATGAAGTTTCAATGGGCAGCACTGGATAGTTTTTCCATTTCACATTGTTCAAATAAAAAGTTTTAGCCTTAAGAGGAGGAAAATGTGGTATATAAAGTCCTCTATTTGCCTTGTGCCTACTCACCAAAAAGCAATAGGTATACCTAAATAAAGTTCTTCAAAAAGAACAGTGTCATCTATTAATATCAGAGCTATCACTGGAACTCCTTCTTTACTAAATAGTGATATATTATCCCTATCTTGCTCTACAATATTATGCCTGAGTGTTTGGGTATTAGTTAAACATTTTCTAACTGACTCAATATTTCTTTTGCATGCTTGATAGACAAGTCTGGGAAAATACTGATTTTTCAAGTTTTTCATTTTTTTTTTAAATCAGAAAGCTCTTTTAGATGGAAATTATCCTGACCAGGATTTATACTCCCATGTGTCTAAGCTCAGATTGTGTATGTCTTCTTTTCAGTTAAGAAGAACACCCCCAACAAATATTAATCTAATCAATTTATCAAAAATGTTCATTAAACACTTAGTGTTTATATAAAAATACTTAGCACTTATATCATGCCTTGAGGTTTGCAAAATGTATTATCTATGCTAGTTAACTCATTTGATCCTCATAACAATCCCATTTTACAGATGAAGAAGCTAAGGCTGAGTCAGGTTACATGACTGGAAGCTAGTAAATGTCTAAGCCAGAATTTGAAATTTCTGTTTAAATACTAATGTTCTAGGAACTGTACCAAATCTATCACCAAAAAAGTAAGGAAATATTAATGGTCTTTTAAAAAAGTGTTGATATATTTGCATGTAATCTTGACAATTTCACAGTAATTTCATGTGCAGTATATTTTTGCGATTTGCATGTTGAACAAATTATACTGTACCTTTGGGGGCTATCTGCTTATTCAAGTATGAATGATTTCACACTTTAGTGAATTTTTCTGCTTGTCATATTTCTAACCATGATCAACAGATGTTCCCCAAATGCAAAATACACAATATAGCATTACCTTTGGGCTGTCAAGTATGAAACTAAAAACAGAATTAAAAGGAAAAAGTAAACTCATGACATTATAAGTACATCAGCAAGGTCTTCACAAATTGCTGAGCTCACAGTGAAAATCCCTCCAGTGTTATTAAACACTGACTTTTAATCTTACTCCTAGTATCAAAATGGTAGTTGTCCAGTGGTGTGGTTATAAATATTTAATAAGTGCCTCTCCAAAAAACCCACCCACCATACTTTTAAGTTCAATCCTTATTATTAACATTTTTCCTAAACTTTCTTAATGATAAATAATCACAAAATAATAAGCTGCAATTCAGATTTGCCAATTTCCAAGGTGTAGATGTTCACTGATTTTTTTTTTTTTAGTTTCCCCTTTAGTCATGTTGTATATAAGAATTAGAATCAATGGCAGGAACCAGGAGAAAGAAGAAACAGCAACAAAAGAGAGAGTAAATAGTATGGTTTGATCTGCATTCAGACTCTATAGGTCTTTCTCTGGGTGAAGATAGTACTTTCTGTCATGAGTCTTTTGGAGTTGTCTTTGATCCTTGCATTTCTGAGAAGAGAAAAGTCTACCAAAGTTAGTCTTCGCACAGTGTTACTGTTACTGTGTACAACGTTCTCCTGGCTGTTCTCATGTCACTCAGCATCAATTCATATAAGTTTTTTCAGGTTTTTCTGATCATCATTTCTTATGGAACAATAGTATTCCATTATATTCATATGTCACAGCTTATTCAGCCATTCCCCAAATGATGGGCACCCCCTCAGGTTCCAATTCTTTGCCACCACAAAAAGAACTGCTATCAATATTTTTTTACATGTGGGTCCTTTTCCCATTTTTATGATCTCTTTGGGATGCAGTCCTAGGAGTGGTGTTGCTGGATCAAAGGGTATGCACAATTTTCTGACACTTTGGGCATAGTTCCAAATTGCTCTCCAGAATGGTTGGATCAATTCACAACTCCACCAATGTATTAGTGTTCTAATTTTCCCACATCTTCCCTAACATTTATCATTTTCCTGTTTTGTCATGTTAGACAATCTGACCTGGTGTGATATGGTACCTCAGAGTTGTTTTGATTTGCATTTCTCTAATCGATAGTGTATTAGAGCACTTTTCATATGATGATAGTTTTAATTTCTTCATCTGAAAACTGCTTGTTCATATGTTTTGACCATTTATCAATTGAGAAATGACTTGTATTCTTATAGATTTGACTCAGTTCTCTATATATTTTAGAAATAGGGCCTTTATCAGAGACACTGATTGTAAAATTTTTTCCCAGCTTTCTGTTTCCTTCTAATCTTGGTTGCATTGGCTTTGGTTGTGAAAAATCTTTTTAATTTAATGTGGTCAAAATTATCCATTTTGCATTTTTCAGTGTCCTCTATCCCTTGTTTGTTATAAATTCTTCAATTCTCCATAAATCTGACAGGTAAACTATTCTTTGCTCTCCTAGTTTGCTTATAGTATCAGCCTTTATATCTACATCAGGTACCCATTTTAACTTTATCTTGGTGTATGGTGTAAGATGTTGGTCTATGTCTAGTTTCTGTCATATTATTTTCCAGTTTTCCCACCAGTTCCTATTAAATAGTGAGTTCTTATCCCAGAGGCCAAGGTCTCTTATGTCATCCAGGTTCATCACCAATTGTCCTGACCTGTGTCTTACTACTGGAATCCGATGTCTCTGGAGGAGAGAGTGAGGCTGATGACTTGTCATAGCTTTGCCTCACTTAAATCTAACTCACTTACACGTTGAGACATCACCCTTCTGAGGTCATGGTCATCTTTGAGAATGAAGGATGAGCAACAACAAAGCTTAATGAAAACTTAAAAACCAAGTCTTTTTGAAAATGGATATTTTTCTGGTTATTAGCACCTTTTCCTAAAGTTTAATTGTCCTTCCCAGTTATCATGTCTTTGACCCTAGTCTAGTTTAGGAAGGAGGTACAGTTAATAGTCTATTAAATGATTTGTGAACATATCATTCAGGGTTGCCTGAAACACCAAATTTCTTGCTTATTGTTTCACCAGGATAGCTTCTTTCCTTGGAGCCTTGTTAGCTATTCTTGTCATTTAACACAGTTGACATTTTAACAGGAATAGGATAGGTGCCAGTGGGACTTGAGGAGAGTAAGGAGGAAAGGGAAGTATCTAAAAGACAAACTGTGACAACTTCAAGATTTTTTGCTGAAAGACAACTCTACCTGGTCCTATCTCTTACTCATTACCTTCAGATCTGGTTATTTGCATTGACTTTTGGGGCTAAGGAACTCAGCTGGGACCATGCACTGGAGAGAAATACCAAAGATTCCCTTTTACTTTATAATGGAGGAGCAAGCATTCAAACTATCTTTATAATGCCTTCAGAGCTCGTTGCCTTAGCAGGGTTCTCAATCCTTCATCAGAGGGCATGAGAAGCTTGAACCTGTTTGGTTGTGGGTCTCTTGATTGCCTATCGGGTTTTCCTTTCTACCTTGATTAGTGTTATATGTGTGTCTGGCTGCTACACTTCCAGAGAACATGACCTGGAGTTTATGTGCCACTAAAGTAACTAAAGGTAAATTAAATTTATTGTCCCATGCCCCTTTAACACTTTTGTGCTTCAAGTTGCCTGTGAGCATAAAGCAGAAAATCCAAGAAGCAATGGCAAACTTGAGATTAAGAGGGAATGTGATAAACTTCTCAGCCACTAGAAATGGGAACACAAAGAGTTAAAGACAAGAGGGTAGACAGAATGGTGGCATCAGGGCTCTTTTTACTAGAAGTTTGCCTTTAAACCTACTCTTCCACTCTGGGAGTGGTTGGTTAGTGTTAGGGCAAAGTGACTGCTTCTTGCTGTGGGACACCAAAAAGGAAAGGACTAGCTATAGCACTAACTGTCTACATCAGAGTGTTCTACAAAGCCCGTGTTTGTAACATGAAAAAAATCAGGACTTGGGTTCAAGTTCCAGAGACTTTAATCTCCTGATTGGCCCTACAGGATACCATGATTGGAGCATCATTTGGGAACTATGTTGCATTTTCTATATGCTTTTGTTTGTGCACAGGATTGAATATAGGAAGACTAAACATCTGCATGAATGGATGAGAAAAACATTTATTAAATCCTTACTCTGTGCTAAGTGCTGCGCTAGTTTCTCAGGATACAAATACAAAAGGACTTTCCTGCCTTTAAGGACCTTATATTTCAGAACTAAGAGACCAAAACACATAGAGGAGAGGTGCCCAGGAAAAGGCACATTGGTCCCAAGAGTTATGAGGATGATGAATTAGGCCATGGGGAAGTAGATTAACGTAACTTTTCAGGAATCAGCAAGACTGATTTGATCCTGCTTCCAGAACTGGAGATGGCTGTGTGGTAGGGAGAAGAAAGGGAAGCTGAAGATGCTGTCAGGGTGCCTAGGGAGTGGGGACTGAAGTGAAAAAGAGAAGTATGGATAGGTCCTGCTGCAAATAGTGGGCAATGAGATTGTCACCAATCCATATTGTGAACTCCATGAGATTGGGGGGGGTGGAGGGAAGTGTTGGAGATTAAAGGGTTATAACCTTTGGGGAATGGTCTTTGAAACAGGTAGGTAGCAAGGCAACTGTCAAAGCTATTGACATGATAGCCATAATGAAGAAAGCAATGGTGTCTTTTCTGAAAATCAGCAGTTTAACTCATCCAGTTTGTCATCTGGTAGTGGACTTGGTCTAAGAGAAGCCAGGTAATGCAGTTACATGGGAGATGTTTTCTTGTGCATTTTAAAACATTTCTTTTAGTGAGTCTATGCAAAAGGTTTAAAACACTTTATGCAGTATCCAAAAAAATGCATGGGAATTTCCTTGGGAGATTGATGCCATAATACCAAGATCATATTACTGGGGCATAATGAAATAAAGCAACTAGAGGGAGAGGTCAGGATTATGATAGCTAATGTATTAGAGTTAATTTTGATTGGATAAATTCACTCTATGCCTATTAAATTAATCAGATGGGTGGGTCACTTGGAGAGTGATAAATTGTAATAGTTCCCCATTTTTAGTTACTTATAGCGTCAGGAATTTTTAACTCGGGCCAAAAAAAATTCCCTACCAAGACCCAGTTCAGGTTTAACTTAACCCAAATTTAGGAAATCTATTCTCCAAATATAGTCCCAATTAAAAGGTTGATTAATGCCTAGAGGCATTAGGACACCCTGACTCCAGTCCTGGCTAAATAAGAACATAATCAGTGCTAGAGAAATTCTTGGATTTAATCTGCTTGTGATTTTGCATAAGGCTCACGATAATATAGGGGATTCATTAGACTAAATGTCCCCAAAACACAAAAATTAATGTAATTTGCTTTTCTTGAGATACAAATCTAAGCAGATGGGAAATGCTTTTCAAACTCATTAAATTCTTACAGCTGTCTATTCAGGGGACTTATAGGAAATGAGGAGAAAGAAAGGCAGGCTAGAAAGAGAAGCAGAGGGAAACAAAATCTCTCCCTTTTAAATCTGAACCAGTCTTGAAGTGGCTTCTAAAGTCTCTTTGGTTCTTAGGCCAAAGTGAGGGTAATAGCTATCTTTAAGTATTTGAAGGATTGTTTTAGGGAAGTGTTATTTGATTTGTTTTACCTATAGGGCAGAGCTACAAGCATTGAGAAGTTACAAACCTGCAGATTCAGGCTCAAGGGAAGGAAATACTTCTCATAATTAGAGCAATCCATCAACAAAACGTACTGCTTAAGGAGGTAGCGTATCCCCCCACACCGGAGGTTTTCTTAGAGAGGCTGGATGACCACTTATGCTGTTTCATCATTTTTCAGTTATGTCCAACTCTTTATGAGCCTTGTTGGGGTTTTATTGGTAAACATATTGGAGTGGTTTGCCATTTACTTCTTCAGTGTTACAGATGGTGAAACTGAGGCAAACAGGGGTTAAGTAATTTGATCGGGGTCATAATCTAGTTAATGGCTGAGGCCAGATTTGAACTCAGGAAGGGGAATCTTCCTGTCTCCAGACCTAGTACTCTATCCACTGCACCATCTAGCTGCCCTTAGGTGATAAATCCCTCTGCAGAAATGCTAAATGTCAAACTAAAGTCCCTTCTTCCACCTAAATTGCTATTCTTTCTCTGCTGGAACATCTTCCTACTGATTTTCTGCCCAACTGTATTAACGTGAATTTAGTTTCAAGTTCAAAGTGAAGGTGTGGTCCATATCTAGGTAGCTCACATAAAGAACACTACCAAAAGAGAAAAAATATAATTCAAGTATGATCCCATTTTGAAGAGATTACTACTGTTCTAGGGATTGTCGAGTCCAAAATTTCTGTCTCAAAATATAAAAAGTTTGGACTAGATTTTAGTCAGAATCAGAGAATCTGATTTAGAAAGGACTGAAAAAGTCATGTAATAGACCTTATTTTTGAGGAGAAGTTTTTTTATACACACAAATATAGATGTGTGTGTATATATATATATATATAATTTATAGGGTCTCCCCAGAGTGGTTATCCAACCTCTACCTGAAGATATCCAGGAATAGGGAAGTCTCTCTCCAAGTCTCTTTCTACCCCATGTTTCTTAAGTGATCGTCGTTAGGAAGTATTTCTTTAGCTTGAATCTAAATTTATCTTCCTGCAGCTTAGGTTATTGAGCTTAGTTCTGCCTGAGAGTTGAGCAGATCCAATTCAATTGTTCTTCCACAAGACATTTTGAAACACTTGTAAACGGGTATTAGACCTCCATTTTCTTCTCTTTTTTAGGTCTTTCAGCTAATATTCATACAATATAATCTCATTGCCCTCCTCTGGACATTTTATTACTTGTCAGTTCTTTCCCTACATCGATTCTTGAATTGATGGCAGGCCTTACGATGTGATCTGACCAAGACAGAGAATAATATATCTCACATCATTGTCCTTATTCTAAGGACAACCACTATCACACTATTCATTCAAGTTGTGCTTCCAGTTCATTAAAATTCTATTATGGGATGTCCTGAATAGCCCATGTCTCCCCCTTCTTGTACTTATAAGTTTTTAGAACTTTAGCATATACTCCCTTCCATTGTTTCTTTTCTGTTTTTACAAGTTCATCTTATCTTCTCAATTAGATTTGTGATTGACATTTGTGATTGTACACGTGTGTGTGCATTTCTGATTGTAGTAAGACTTTTGGGATATCCTACATATCACCTCCTGCAGTTGAATGATGACAAGGCATCTTAAGAAGTGCAGTTTTTCCTCCATCTTCTTCTTGGCCAAAATGGGGAAGGGGGAAATTACATTCCCCAATATCTTTCACCATCATTCACTCTTTGGTCTTATATATCCATATGTATATGAAATTAATATGCTGAACTATATCTGTCTGAAATTCTTGTACTTAAATGTATCTTCTCCACTATTCATTCTCTGTGCCTTCTAATCCCCTAATTTTCTTTCCTTGATTTCCCTCATTATTATCAAAACTAAGGTCATCACATGCTATGGCTGTTGCTGCTGTGCCACTGCTACTTAAAACCCTCACTATTCTTGATGCTGTCTTCAAAGGTAAAACAGTCTGTCTTGCAATTTATTGAGGCTCTCCATGATCTCATAGGCAACAGAACAGCTCACGTGCCAGCTCCTCAGGTTTACCCAAGATGAAGAAGGGCCCTAAGCCACCAAGGGAAATTTCATGTTTAATATCAAGTAAAGGCTTTCTGGATTTTCTTTCTGCTATGCAAAAGATTAGAAATATATTAGGAGACAGAGTGGTAGCCAATAAAGGATTGTTCAAGTATGATCCCAATTTGAAGAGATTACTTCTGTTCCAGGGATTGTTGGGTGCTGTGGATCCTTTATTGGATCTACTTGAGTCCTAAGTTTTCTATATGAAAATGTGGACAGTGATACTTAATAGTCTGTGGTTTTCTTCCTTTCAATACTCTACCCTCCTCCCCACCACAATACATGCTTCTATAGTTTTGCCAAATGTTTGATGACTTTGTGAGCTGATATACGACAGGATCTGAATCATAAAAAATTGACTAAACTCCCTGACATTTTATATTCATAACTCGACACCCTCTGAAAAAGTGCCCATATTATCTCATATATCTTTTAATTTTTCCCATGAAAAGAACAAGCTCCCATCTTGATTCCAAACAAATATGACAGTTTGAGTTAGACAACTCATGAGTTTCAATGATTTTATACCCATATTTTAAAGCTGATGAATGCAGGAGTTCTTTTGTGTTCCTTCTTTTCATTTTCCTCTATCCCCATTTCATCTAGGTCTCCTGTTCTGACTTTTTCCCTCTAAAGCATACTGAAATGACTTATTTATGATGTAATCTTAATGACTTAAGGTTTCAGAAAATCTGTCTCTCTTTTCATCACATTTTATAGCAGTCCTGAAGAAACTTTTAAAATTTTAATTATAATTCTCATCCTTTTGGTTAAAAGTGTCCTGTGACCATTATAATTATTAACATAATATAACAGACTTTGTTTGGGTCCCTGATATAACTTTTGTACAATACTGGTCATGAAGTGAATTCTTTTTTTCCCTCATCTCCTTAGTCTAGACTTTTCCAAAGTCTTTCAGATAATCAAAATTTGGGCCAGGCAAATTAAAAGCTATTTTTTTCAAGGAAGACATAGTAATATCCCAAACCTATTCTGGTTGGTTTTCACCATGTCTGTTGTAGGAAACAGAATGCTGTGAAAAGGTAGTTTTCTTTGAGAAGCACTTTCTACTTTTTACCTGCAGAATTAACCTTTGTCCTTTTGAAATGGTAGTTCTTTAAAGTCTCTCTGAGATAATCTTAAATTTCACACTCTCTCCTACAAGGCAATGCTCTGAGGATAGCAAGGGCCAGTAAGCAAAGTCTGATGGGTACAAAGAAGTAGATCCTGATCAAAATTATAAGTGACAGGTTCTTTTATGCTCCCCAAAAGCTTAGATTTCAACCTGTGGCAGTGCCACATCTCATCATACAATCTCCTTATGCTTGGAAAGATTGGAAAGGACAAGAACTAGCATTCGGATAGCACCAGAAAATACCAATTTTATTCAAATCTTTAGTAACATGGATTTTCCAAACTTACTTTAGATATGTAATAATAGTATTTGTTATGTCAACTGAGAATAACTATAGAATTCAGGGATGATAATCTTGAAGAAGTGGCACCAGTACTGAAATATCCTCCCTATAGAAAACAATGGCCTGATTTCATATTAAGTTCTCATTAAAGGAATGGAGATTATGTATTAAAATACATTAATGTCTCCACAGTGTGCTACTAATTCAGCTTCTCAAGAATTAATTTTTGAGGTATAAACAATAGTGGTGGCTGAGATCAATCTTTTAAAATATACTCAGATTGGTGAATTGAACACAGTAGATGTTAAATATCTATTAATTTGTATGAATACATAAATATATACAATGAACTAAATATTAAAAACAATCTAGACATTTCTAAAAAATGATCCAAAAACTGAAAATAAATGCCTAAGGAATGTAATAGAAATGGTACAGGACTAGAAATTGAGATGTTTTGGTGCTAGTACTAAACTTGCAATTGATTGGTTTGACCTTGGACAAGTCATTTAATCGCTTGGTTTCTCACCTTGATAACTGACAAAATGAGCAGTTTGGAGTAGATACTCTCAGCCTCTGTTCAGTTCTAAAGTTTTATGAGTCAGTGAGGATCTTGTTCCAAAGACCAAAGTAACCCTCTAACCTTGAAAAAGGAGGAATTATAGAAATAGAAATAGAAGGAAAACACAAGGTATCTCAAAGCGCTTAATTTTAAGCTTTACTAAGTATAAAACCTTACTAAGACTTTTGAAATTCACTTTCATTCTAAGGGAATACACACAGACACAAAAACACACATAGACACAGATATACAGACATAGATACAGAGATATGCACATATATACAGATATGTATATACATATATACATATGTATGTGCATACACATATCTCTCCATATAGCTATATCTATTATCTAGACACATACACACATATATGATATATATGCATATATCTCACAGTCCTATGAGAAATGCCACATTAATTTCTCTTGATCAGCTTCAAAAACAAATATAAACACATACTACACCATTGATTCTGGCAGCCCTAATACATGGACCATCCAAGTGGTTTCTTCCAAACCTTTGATTTTGGTCATTTAGGTCCTGGTCAGTGTGAGCAATGATTCTCCTGAAGTGCTCACGTGTATTTGAATTTACATTACTCAGAGTTATAACTATGTAAAATATGGTACAATCCATTCTCATTCATGGTAGTTATATTCTATAAAGTTGCCTTAAATACTGAAATTATTGAAAACTGAAATGTTGCTCCTAGGAGAAATAAAACAGTAGATTTCTGTGAACCACTGATCACAACATTTACTTTAGCATTTTCCAGAGCAGTGTCCAGATTTATGAATTTCCTTTTCCTTTTTCTGTAGTCAACCATATTGTTGATTCATTAACAATGAACTCAAAGCCAACAACACTATAACTCATGCCTGAACAAAGCTTACGTAACACATATGTTTTCTTTGTAAAGCATATCATAACCCTGGACAGCACTTTATCATTTCCTTGGGGGTCAGTTTAAACAGCAAAATCATCAACAAAAAGCACAAAAGTTGAGAAATGTGGCATTAAATAGACCATGAAAAGGACACTTGTTTACAGTATGAGAGCTAAAACAAGGAGGCAGAGCTATCTATGTCTTATTCAATGTTAGCTGAGAATGTATGTGTCTGGTGACTCAAATTTTTCACAGCTCTGTGCATGTCCATGAATGGCTAAGAAAGTACAGCGATATTGATTTTAGGGTTACAAATAAATTTAGTTAGTAGGCAAACTCACATATATAGAATATACTAAGAATGAAGATCTACTGTAATTGGTTCCAGTCCAATGGAGATATGTAGTACAAATTTGAATAATATAACCACTTCAGGGGATTAATTATTTACACTACCGTGGATCTAGCTATAAAAGCAAATCATATAATGCATAGGAGATATATTGAGAGTTTTTCTATTAGCTTTTCCAGTGTCATAGAATCATGCATGATTCAACTGAATGCTCTCTAAGGTTTTACTGACCTCCCAGAAGAGGATATTTCTGCCCTAGTGAACATTTGTTCACTTGGTCCTATGGGCTTGGATGAGACAAATCTCTGTGCAGCCACAGTCGAAACTGATGAGATTTCTCCCCCCCCCCCCAAAAAAAAAAGACATAGAATCTGGCCCTTTAAAAATATCACAATGTATCTCTTTTTTTTTTTTTTTTTGTAAATCAGGAACATAATATGAAAAAAACTTACCTTGACAGTGGATTTGTATTTGTTTCCAGGGAAACAATAGCATTATGAAGGAGAAATATTCACTCTCACATTTGAGTTGTCAGAAGAGGAGAAGCAAAACTGGATCTTTTATTGAGAAACATCTGGAAATAATAGGTTACACTATTTCTTCCTCAATATTTATTTTAGTTGGTTTCAATTTACTTTTGGGTCTTTTGTAGACATCTAATGCATAGAATTGGAGTAGGTAGATAGAGAGAGTAAGTCCAGAGTAGGTACAGTGGATAGAATGCCAGTCTTGAAGTCAAAAAAGACTCATTTTCCTGAGTTCAAATGTGACCCCTGTGACCATGGACAAGTCCCTTAACCTTGTTTATCTCACTTTCTTATCTGTAAAATGAGTTGGGGAAGGGAATGCCAAGCCACTCAAGCATCTTTGCCAAGAAAATTACAGTCAGGTCCTGAAGAGTGAGATGTGGCTGAAATGACCGAACAGCAATAATGCATAGAATCAATTTGCCTATCTTCTTTCTTAAGTTTTTCTTTTTTTTTAATTTTAGTGGGAAATGGGAAAGATTTCAGCTCTAGATCTACAATATCCTCTGTGGGCAGAAACTGTGATATGATAACTCCTTCCACTACCTTATTGACAATTCCTCTATAGTTTATAATGTTAAAAACTAACGTGGCTCAGATAGCTAATATATATTAGGTGTAGCAGAAGAAAACAGGAATTCCTGGGTTCTCTATTCATTATACCAAGCTGTTTTTTCATTTTACTATAACTTTTGTTGCTTGAATATAGATCTAACAAAATTTTTTTAATGGTGTGATCCATTATGGCAGAAGGCAAGAAAATCTCAGTAAAGTAGATGAAGCAATCAGTTACAAAGAACAGCTATAACATGAGAACAGGGCTCTGGAAGTAGTTTGCCAAGTATACAATATTCATGATGAATACTCTTTTAGGGAAAGGTTGATTTACTCTTAGTCTAAGCAGATTGAAATTTTTAGTTTGGAAATTAATAGCTTCTTTGATGAGAGCATTAATAATTTCATTCTTGCTAACACTGTAGCTTATTCATCTTTCAAAGTAGCAGGGTTTTGGAGCAGTGCCTTTGAAGTTGAAAGGTCTCCCAAAGCAGCAGTAGCTGTGGCTCTGACTGCCAGAAAAAAAAAAAAAAACTGGGGTGGAAATAAGGTTGATCCAGTTGTCATTTCCTGGCTCTAAACTATTCCATGACAAACATGGGCAGTTACATGCTTATAGTTCAGTATAATTGTCAAGAATACCACTAACCAAATATAACAATTCTTGGATAATCTAAAGAACTATCCAAGTTAAAGTCCCAATCAAGAGTGCTGAGAATCTCCATCCAGATGTTTCACTAGTACCTTAAGCTTAACCTGTCCCAAACCGAGTTCATTATTTTTCTTTTTTTAAACATTATTCGAAAATGATTTGCATTGATGCCTTTTTGGCATGACTGTGTGAGTATGCCATTCTCCTATTCAAAAACCTTCAGTGGTTCTCTGTTACTTTTTGAATAAAGATCAAACCCTCTCCCTGTAATTCAAGAAATTCCACTATCTGCAAATCATGTAACTTTCCAAATATCTCTCATCTAATTTACTTTACAGTTCTCAATTCTATAGGAAAACTGAACTTCTTGCTTGTTCTCCAGACCAGTCCTACACTTTCCCAACCTTATGATTTTGAAAATGCTTTCCCCCATGCCTATGGTACCTTCTTCTTCATTTTGGGGGGGATTTTTTGACTTCCTTTGCGCAGTGTTTAAAGAACAACTCAACAGACATCTGTTCCATGAAGCCCTCACCAATTCACCTAGTCAGTAATGAGCTATTATAATTGGACCTCACAAAATACTTTTTTATATGTCAGATGTATTGCTATGGATTATTTTGTAGGGTACTTACTTGTATATGAGTCACATATCTCTACCAGATTGTAAACTCTAAGAGGATAGGGATTATATCTTATTTATATTTTCCGTATAGCATTGAGCATAGTACTTTTTACACAGGAGATGTTTAGTAAATGTTGAATCAATTGAATTGGTCAAAATCAAGTGCTTAATAAAGTTTCATAATTTAAAAATAAACAAGAAGATACCAGAACAATGATATTTACATATTCAAATGAAAGTTATCCTTTATAAATTCACTTCCTTGGGAGGTAATTTGCTTTTCCTCCCCCTGTTTGAAACAAATTTGACATTCATTCAGAAAATGAAATTCAGAGTTTTCAGCCCTTTTAAAAAATATTCTGAATAGTAATAATAACTTATTCTCTGTGGTTGAATTTGATTCCTGGAAATAGGTATGTGTCGTTTGATTAGCATGTAAGAAGCAAAATGTTTCTGGATCAAAAATAAGGTGTGAATATAAAATGAGTCTGACATTTGTCAATAATACATAGAAAAATTTAATTCTCCCACCCTCCCCAACCCATTGGTAATTTGCCTTAAGGTTATCAGCTGCTGCAGGTTAGGAAAGCCTTTTAGAACTGGCAAGCTGGAGCTAAGAGTTTTAGAAAGTAAAGGGAAGCTAAGAAATATGTGCCAGGATGCACCTGAATGCAAATAAAATCTAGCAGCTAAGTTAACTCCTGTAGTCCAAATAGCAGGGAGGGTTACCAATAACATCTACCTACCAGAGCTACAATTAGAGATTCTTATTTCTAGATCAAAATCTAGATCTAGATTTTGACAAAAAGTCTGTGATGGAGATAAGGGAAGATATTCTTGGGAGAGTAAAACCATGGTGACAGGACATTAAGACCAGCATCCAAAGGAATGGTTAGAGTAGGACCATGTGTTGAGGCACTGGAAAGATGGTAGTTGCCCTGGGAAGAAAAAAATCTCTCCTTTTCCTAGGTTGTCCTGTACTAGTTTTGGCTTTCATCCTTGTTCATTTAATTATCTCAAACACTGACAAAGTGTCTCACTGAATGAGTTAATGGATTAGTTTGACATTCTCTTCGATATGTGTTTTTCTCAGATACTTAGAACTTATCGGGAGGAAAAGAATAGCCAGCACTGTGAGACATGTTTCAGGTTAGGAAGAGTACTTTGGAATTTGGACCCTAGAGCTCAAAGGCATGGAAGAAGAGGGGAAGAGTCAGGTAATAGATAGCAGGATGTACAGGAATGGAGTCAAATTCTAGTGACTAACAATACTTAGAGTCAAAATAGCAGAAAGAGTCAAGAACACAAGAAAAACTTTGTCAGACCTGTCACCATAAATTTTTGTGTCTAAAACAAATTCAGATGAGATGGACAGGAAATATAGCAAGAGGGCAAGATGGTGGGCAAGAGGATGGCAAATGTGGTTGTGCTGGAAAAGAAGGTAAGCCGAATATACAATATAGATTCTATCCCTAAAGAATTTCATGTACTTTTTGGAAAATAAGACTTATGAATGTGAAAAATGGACAGTATAAAGAGCATAAAATGAACTGCTACATTGTTTGCCTCAGACAGAGAGAAATTCAGAGAAGGAAAAGGGTCTTTCTAGGATCAATAAGTGAATATCTGCTTGATATCAGTAAAATTTTCCCCAAAATAAGAATTATCTGAGAGTGGGAATTGCTGCCTCAAGAAGAGTATAAGTTCTCAGAAAGACTGGGTAAGTACATATACTGTTAGGTATTCTATAGAGGGGATTTCTATTTCTCTGTGAACAAGACTAGATGACCTCTGACACACTACTCTATGATTTTCTCATTGCTTCTACCTTTTTTTTGGTGCAACACAGTGAATGAATCTTCTTATCTCACTGCTTATTTAATTGAATATTAGGTAGTCAAGAAAGAAATTAAACTTGATTTATTAAGAACAGACAATTTTTCACCATTTGCTCTTTCAAAAATAGCTGTAGATTTGAGGGAAAATTAATTTTAAGGACAATTCAGCCTTCTGATATACTTTACACAATGAAATTCAGTAATAATACTGACATGTATCTCCTTGGTCTTGTATGAATTTGGATTTTACTTCATGCATCTGATAATCAGTCCTATTGAAAATGCTTCAAAAAGATATCCAGAGAATCCAATTGAATGGTATTTCCAAATTCTTCAGAGGGTAGCTATAACCATTTCTTTGCCATAAATGAAAATTGATGCTAAATATTCCTGATTATGATACAATAATTAAGACGTCGACTAGGACTCTTTAACCAGTGCTCCTCAATTTAAGCTATATAGACACCTAGGCAAATGTTTAATGTTATTGCCTCCTCTGTACCCTCAGTAATGACTCCCAGAAGCATAGAGGGCAAGATCTGGCAGGGTTAGGAGATAGGGAATGATAATGATAATAGACTTGTATGGTGTGTGTTTGTCCTTCCTTGCCAAAGAAGATCATGCCATCAGAGAAATGATGACATGACTTACACTTGACTTTTGCTTTGAGTGAGGGAGGGCTCATCACTTCTCCTCCAGAGCCATCTGAATCCAGTGGCCAGATTTTCATCAGGATGACGGGAGATGGCCCAGGAAGAGGCAATTGAGGTTTACTTGTCCAAGGTCACACAGCTAGTGAGTATCAAGTGTCTGAGGTGAGATTTGAACTCAGGTCCTCCTGACTCCTAAACTGGTGCTCTATCCACAGCACCACCTAACTGCCCCAATAGACTTGTATAATTTCAGCTACAAGAGACCTCAGAGACTCTCCAGCTCAACATGGAGTTTAAAAAATGCCTTCTCTATAACATACACTATCATCACATACAGGTGATTCCTTATTCTTTGGCCCATTGTGAACAGACAATCTAACTGCAAGCACACTCTTAATAAGTTTTCTCAAGTTATTTGTTTTTTATTTCTTCTTCCCCTCTTTTTTTCTTTTCCTTTTTTCATTCTTCCTTTTATTTCTCTCTTCCCCTGTCTCTTCTCTTTTGTCTTCAAAACAAAGAGAGAATCAACAAGAGATATTGTCCTTTCTGTTTTTACTTAGTGCAGAAAGACAGTTGCCCATTGGCGTTAGATGGTGCATCTTTGTAGCCAAGGAACTGAGGTATCCTTTACTTTCATTTTATCAGAAAGTCAGACTGAAATTATTCTTAACATTTTATAGAAATATCACGGGGCTCAAGAATTGGCATCTCTAGCCAGTTCTTTGACCTGGTGAGCATCACTACTCTTCCTAATTTCCATCGGACAAAGGAGGGAGTTGGACTCAATCTTTAAGGTCCCATTTAGCTCCAACATTCAATATTTCTTCATTTTTGAAGTCTCGGAACACAATCAGTGAGACATGAAGTGGAGTTAGGACAGGTAGTGGCTGCTGTGAGGGTGAGATAAGGAAGGCATGGCAGAGTGTAATGAGCCTCTCCCTCCTCTTACTCCAGGTGTTTCTGCATTGTAAATCCTCCTCCGGGCCCAACTTCATGGTGTTTGTTACAGGAAGCTGGGTTTGACTGAGAGTGGATAGTTACAGATGTTAGTCTGAAGGGGGATTAGAAAGGAGAATGAAGGAGGGAAAATAATCAAATAGCATCAGAACCGAGGGGAAGAATTTTGCTATGTCCACCATGTTGAGATGGCTTTTCATAATGGACTTTTCTAAGGAATCCATCTATTAATCAAATACTTCCTTGATTCTAATTTGGCTTAAAAGAAAGTTACTTCTATTATCTTGGCTTCCATTATTTCATTTAATCATTAAGCATAGCTTTTAGACTTTTTTTTTTTAATGCTGGCACTGTATAAAAATAAAGACATCTATCTTATTCAGTCAATATCAAATCAGATGACTTGGGTTTGAATTCCAGTTCTGTTACTTTAGGAAAGTCATTTTACTTCACTGGGATTAAATTTCTTCATCTGCAAGATGACTTCTTAGATAGTATTCTTCTGGTTCTAAATCTATGATCCTCTGACCTGTGCTAAGAATACTAACAAATGAAGATCAGCTATCCTTAGACATTTTTGAAAAACTGATTATTTTTCAAAGGTTCACTTCTGTCCTTTGGAATTCAACTCATTAAATATTTATTGAAAGCTTACTCTGTAACCAGCACAGAGTAAGTACCACTGAGTAAACATGAACAAATGTTCATATTTTGGGAAAGTAAAATTGTGGTATTAATCCAAATTTTGTCTACTGTTTTTAAGTAAATAAAGCTTGTATGAAACCCTTAAAGCAATTTATGTAATCAGACTTATTTTTTAGTATGTACTATAGTATTCAGGAAATAGCATTGGATTTGAAGGTAGAAGACCTGAGTTAAAAAACTAGAATATTATTGTTACCTAGATCAGTACTTCTTAAACTGTGGCTCACAAACACTTGTGGGGTCATGCAACTGAGTATGGGTGTCATGAAAAATGTGTAACAGTAAAAGTTCATATACAATGACCAAAAATTGATTCAAAATCAAACACATAATGAATCTAAGGTGTTTCTGGGACAGCTTACCTGTGTTGCATTATGTGACTTCACTGCAACCTGAGTTCTGAACACAGCATTGATGATTATAAAATCAAAATATTGATCAACTCTGAAAAATATTGAAGATGCTCTATGTCCTGCAGTACCAAATATTTCATCAAGATTTAATTTTTTATGTAAAAATAAGTCAGCACATCTATCTTATGAGTATGCAAATATATTTTCTCCTTTAATAAATGGTGAAATAATGTGTAAATCAAAGAATTAAGATAAATTTTCTTTATGATTAATATCAGTAAATGTTTGATATGTTACCTGTTTTACATACCTATATACTTGGGGTCATGTGAAAATGTGTTGCAAATGGAAAAAAGTTTAAGTAGCCCTGACCTAGATGACCTTGGGTAAGTCACTTAACTTCTTTGACCTCGCTTCCTCATCTATAAAATGGGGAAGTGAGAGGATTCTGGGAAGATGACAGAGTAGGTCAGAAAATTCAGAGCTCTCAAGATTTTTCCCCACAAAAGAGTTAAAATAGCACCTTAGCAGGAACAAAATGTGGGTGGAGATAAATAAGAACAGGAACACAACAAAGGTTTTCTTAGGACAATTTGGGAATATCAGAAAAAATCCCAGGATGAAGTTTGATCCTAGTGAAGAGAAAATACCTCCAGGCTAGGGTCATTTTTAACAACAAGCAGCAAGTCATGGGGTTAGTTGGCTTGAGAGGCTGCCTCAGCCCAGCGATGGGAACTTTCACCCCAGGATAGTGGAGGGAGTTGAGCAGTTGAGCCCTATAAGATTGAGGGAACCTCTGCTGATAAGGAACTCCAGACCCAGCTGTGCTGTAAAGAGTGGCAGGGGTGAGAAGCATCCAATACATACCTGTTAAGTACAGAAGAAGTGGGGCAGAAAGTACCTGGCTGTGGGCACTTACCAAAGGTTAGAGATTTGGCCTTGGTTCCAGAGAGAAGGGGAGAACTGAAGATCTGAGACAAGAGCACTACTTCCCATACTCCAGGGCTAGAGGTGATTATAAAAATTAAACTATGATGGTGGTGAAGCCAAGATGGTGGCGTGAGAGCATGGATTCACATGAACCCTACCACAAATTCTTTCAGATACCTCTATAAAGAGAATCTGAACAAATTAGAGAGTGGCAGAGTCCAGAAGGTGACAGACAGTGTGGCAGATTTCCAGCCCAGGACAGCCCAGAAGGTTGATGGGAAGGATCTGTTACATAGGATAGGGGGCATGTACAGTGCACAGGCTGCACCAGCACAGCAGAGCAGGAACTGCCAGGGCAACTGAAGCAGAAGTGGCAGTGTGGATTCTCAATCATATCAGCACAAGATGGGAGTCCAGTGGAACTGAGTAAAGAGAAGGGGAGAACCCCTGGAAACAGCAGTAGCTGCTCCTGAGACCATCAACCCACAGATTAAAGGTTTGAAAGTCACCTGCTTGAACTTCCAGGAGCCAAGATGGTAGAGTAAACTTTAAGGGCTCTCACCCTCTCCTCGCTGACCTTGAAAACCCCAGAGAATACTGCCCCAGGAAAAATCTTGGAATAGTGGGATCAGTCAAAGGGTAAACAGTCTCTCAGCTTGGGAGGCCAGGGAGATCTAAGGGAAAAGTCCCTTTTACTGTGGCTGAAGAGGGACTAGGGCAAGGCAGGAGGCATCCCAGCAAACCTCAAGTCAGCAAACAAGGAGGAGGTCCTGAGCCCCAGAGGGGTAGAGCCTGTAAGTGCCAGCACCAGGGCCACAGCTGTGCCTTAGCATAGCCAGAGGAATCGGGCAGACATCTGCACGGATTGGGGTTCACCAGCCACTGAGCCTGCCTATGGTCTAGTTCAGGGGAGGGGGAGACAGTCTGCAGCTAGACCACCCCTCCCCCACACCTCATGCAGTGAGCTTCAGTGTAACCCCAGGGAAACTCAGAAAGACTTCACTTAGCCTCTGCCTTGGCACACACCAACCAACTCAGTACCAGATAGACTGCAGCATTCTAGCTTCTAGCTGAAAGAACCAGAGTCCACAACACACAAAGTCTCAAGTTTTTAGCACAAGAAATGTGGGACACAGCCCCCTGTGCCCTAGAAGTAGAGGTCCATTTTAAAAGCCAGGAAAAAAGGCAATCATTATGAGCAAGAAGCAAACCAGAAAAGCTGAGACCATAGAATCTTACTATGGGGACAAAGATCAAAATACAAATTCAGAAGAGGACAGCATTGACACTGTACTCAAATCTGAAACCTCAAAAAGGAATATGAACTGGTCTCAAATTCAAACAGCATTCTTGGAAGAGCACAAGAAGGATTTCAAAAGCCAAATTAGAGAGGTAAAAGAAAAATTGGCCAATGATTTTAAAAATACAATTGACAAAATGAAAAATTAAGCTATTACCACAAAAAATCCACAGGCAAAGGAGAAAGAATCCAACCACAGAAAGTTACTATGGGAATAGAGAAGACCAGAGTTCATTTTCAGAGGAGAATATTGAAGTAAACAAATCCCCCAATGAGTATTGTCAAATAGTCACTTGCCCAAAAAGAATTCTTAGAAGATCTTTAAAAAGAGTTTAAAAATCAAATGACAGAGAAGGAGGAAAAGCTAAAGAAAAATATAAGAATCCAAAAACAAAAGAAAATTATGAAAGTCAACCAATAAGAAAAGGAGATCCAGAAGCTTAAGGAAGAAAATGACACCTTGAAAACTAAACCTGGGAAATAATGAAAAAATAGAAGAGAAAGTGAAACATTATAGGAAAAACAGCAGATTTGAAGAATAGACCAAGAAGAGAAAATAATCAATCTATTTAAAAGTTATGATAAAAAAATCTTGATACAATAATACAAGAAATAATTAAATAAAATTGTCATAAAGTATTAGAACAAAGGAGGGAGGAAATAGAAATAGAAAAGAAATCCATCAATCACCACTTAAAAGAGATTAGTATGAGGAAAACTCGTAGGAATATCATGGTCAAATTCTGAAACCCCCAGTTCAAAGGTAAAATATTAAAAGCATCAAGATTAAAACAGTTTAAATATAGTGATGCCACAAACTGTCTCACACAAGACCTAGCAGCAGAGACATTAAAGGACCATAAGGTCTTGGAACATAATATATTGAAGAGCAAAGGAATTGGGCTCAAATTAAAAATATCATACCTTGCAAGGTTAAGTATTATCTTGAATGAAAAGAAATGGACAATTGATAAACTCTCAGACTTTTGTTAAAAAACAATACTGAACTTAATGGGAGATTTGACCTACAAGAATCAAGAGAAATATAAGGTACATACCAAAGACTGATTAGAAAGGATTCATAAGAATAGACTGTTTACTTTTTACTTTTCATATATACTTTACATGTAAAATGTATGTCTAAGATACATTTTTTTTCAAATTTTTAAATTTATTTGTTTCCAACATTCATTTCCACAAAATTTTGGCTTCCAAATTTTCTCCCCATCATTCCCCTCCCCAACCCCTAAATGCCAAGCATTCTAATTACTCCTGTCACCAATCTGTCCACCCTTCCCTTATCCCCATCTTCTCTTTTGTCCTGTAGGGAAAGATAAATTTCTATACCTCATTACATGTATTTCTTATTTCTTAGTTGCAAGAAGAATACTCAACAGTTGTTCCTAAAACTTTTGAGTTCCAACTTCTCTTCATCCCTCCCTCCCCACCCATTCCCTTTGGGAAGGCAAGCAATTCAATATAGGGCATATCTGTGCAATTTTGCAAATGACTTCCATAATAGTCATGTTGGGTAAGACTAACTATATTTCCCTCCATCCTATCCTACCCCCCATTTCTTCTATTCTCTCTTTTGATCCTATCCCTCTCCAAGAGTGCTCCCTCCTCCCACTGCCCTCCCTTCCATTATGCCCCCACCCTGCTTATCCCTTTCTCTCTCACTATCCTGTATTGTAAGATAGATTTTCATACCAAAATGAGTGTGCATTTTATTCCTTCCTTTAGTCAAATGTGATGAGAGTAAGCTTCATGCTTTTTCTCTCACCTCCCCCCTTTTGCCCTCCACTGAAAAGTCTTTTACTTGCCTCTTTTATGAGAGATATTTGCCCCATTCCATTTCTCCCTTTCTTCTCCCAATATATTTCTCTCTCACTGCTTAATTTAATTATTTAAAGATATGATCCCATCCTAGTCAATTCACCCTGTGCTCTCTGTCTCTCTCCCTGTTTCTCTCTCTCTCTCCTCTCTGTGTATGTGTGTGTGTGTGTGTGTGTGTGTGTGTGTGTGTGTGTGTGTGTGTGTAATCCCACCAACTACCCAGATACTGAAAAGGTTTCAAGAGTTACAAATATTGTCTTTCCCTGTAGGAATGTAAATAGTTCAACTTTAGTAAGTCCCTTGTGACTTCTCTTTGCTGTTTACCTTTTCATGCTTCTCTTCATTCTTGTGTTTGAAAGTCAAATTTCCTTTTCAGCTCTGGTCTTTTCATCAAGAATGCTTGAAAGACCTCTATTTCATTGAATGACCATTTTTTCCCTTGAAGTATTATGCTCACTTTTGCTGGGTAGGTGATTCTTGGTTTTAGCCCTAGTTCCTTTATCTTCTGGAATCTCATATTCCATGCCCTTCGATCCCTGAATGTAGAAACTGCTAGATCTTGTGTTATCCTGATTGTATTTCCACAATACTTGAATTGTTTCTTTCTAGTTGCTTGCAATATTTTCTTCTTGACTAGGGAACTCTGGAATTTGGCCACAATGTTCCTAGGAGTTTCTCTTTTTGGATCTCTTTCAGGAGGTGATTGGTGGATTCTTTCAATATTTATTTTGTCCCCTGGTTCTAGAATCTCATGGCAGTTTTCCTTGATAATTTCATGAAAGATGATATCTAGGTTCTTTTTTTGATCAAGGTTTTCAAGTAGTCCCATAATTTTTAAATTGTCTCTCCTGGGTCTATTTTCCAGGTCAGTTGTTTTTCCAATGAGATTATCTTACATTTTTTCATTCTTTTGGTTTTGTTTTGTGATTTCTTGGTTTCTCATAAAGTCATTAGCCTCCATCTGTTCCATTCTAATTTTGAAAGAACTATTTTCTTCAGTGAGCTTTTGAACCTCCTTTTCCATTTGGCTAATTCTGCTTTTTAAAGCATTCTTCTCCTCATTGGTTTTTTGAACTGCTTTTGCCAATTGAGTTTGTCTATTTTTAAAGCTTTTATTTTCTTCAGCATTTTTTTTTTTTGGATCTCCTTTAGCAAGGTGTTGTTGACATGCTTTTCATGCTTTTCTTGTCTCTCTCTCATTTCTCTTCCCAGTTTTTCCTCCACCTGTCTAACTTACTTTTCAAAATCCTTTTTGAGCTCTTCCATGGCCTGAGCCCATTGAATATTTATTTTGCGTGTTTGGGATACAGAAGCCTTGACTTTTGTGTCTTTCCCTGATGGTAAACATTGTTCTTCCTCATCTGAAAGGATGGGAGAAGATACCTGTTCACCAAGAAAGTTACCTTCTATAGTCTTATTTTTTTCCCCTTTTTTGGGCATTTTTCCCAATCAGTTACTTGACTTTTGGGTCCTTTGTCAAGAGTAGGGTATATTCTGGGGATCTGTAAGATCTCAGTTCCTTCAAGGTAGCACAATCAAGCGTGTACTGGTCTGGGTACAGAGAGGAATTTTTGTGCCTGGAATCTTAGCAGAGTTTTCTCTCCACAGCCACCTGGCTTCCAGTTCTGCCAAATCAGCACTAGGGGCTGATTTTCAGATAAGCTGGATGGGCAGTGCCTCCATTCAGTGTGAGACAAAAACCAGCTGCCTCCAGGCCTCTATATAGAGCTAAGGTAAGACTCAGCTCTTCAGTGCCCCTAGGGATTTTTATGCTCCAACAGTGGTGTGGTCTGTACCAGCTGCTGTGCAACCTCTGTGGCCACTGCCTGCTGCCGGAGCTATAATAGGAAGGCCCTTCTCCCTTCCTGGCCAGCTGAAAAAACCCCGTCACTGACCTTTGGCACCTGTGGGTTGAGGGATCTGGGAACCGCTGGTACTGGGACTGGGGATTCTGAGACTGGAGACTCTGCCCCTGAGGGCTGTTCACAAGCCATGACCCACATGGCCAAGGGTAGGGTGGGCTCCGCTCTGTGTCCCGTGCAACAGACATTTCCCATGGGCCTCTTGGATCAACTTGGACTGGAAATCTCCTCCACTCTGTTGTTCTCCACTTCTACTCCTCCAGAATTTGTTGAGAGTCCCTCTCTACAGGTTTTTTATGGGCTGTGTGGGGAGAGCTTCTGTTTCTATGTCTTTCTACTCTGTCACTTTGTCTCTGCCCCTCTATGTCTAAGATTCTTATTAATAATTGGGTAGCTCATAAGTAAGATTGGGGAAAACCTGAGTAGGATCTTAATTTAAAAAGTAAAGCCATTTAAGAACAGCTAAAAAGAGTAATTATTTTATACAAATGAGGTGCAAGAGGAAGAATCAATACAGAGAAAACAGATGAGGGAGGAGGGCTGGTAGATCTGGCAACCTGCTTTACTCAAGAATGGGTTTAAGAGGGAACACTATATAATATATTTAGAAGAGTATAATAGTCTTTTAAATTCAGAATAAATAAAATGGTAGGGGCATAGAGATAGGGAAGAAGAAAAGGGAGGGATCATTAGAGGAGAGGGGGGAAATATAGGTTAAAGGGGAGTATAGAAGGGTGTTTAGATTTATGAGAATGGGGGGATGGGGAGAGATCCTTGGAGGGGACTGGGTAAGTAATAAGAAGGCAATGTAGTGGGTAAAAGTAAGTAAAGGAGGCAAAAAGGATAGGAAACAGATATGCACAGCATAAAAAAAACAAAGATCAGGAATAGAATATGTTTGGGAAAGTATATGTCTATATATGTATGTATATATGTACCTATGTATAGCTATAAAGAAACATATCTAAACTTTATTGTTGCCATCTTGTGGGCTTAGGGGAATGAAAATAAAAATAAGTAAAATGGGGAAGTTCAGTCAGATGACCTCAAAAGTGCCATCTAGTCTGAAATCTGATATCTTTTGTATAGGACAATAGAAACAGAGTTAACTCAAACTTTATACCAGGGTACTGACATGAAAAGGCATTCATTCAGCAGCCATTATCAAGCTTCTATTATGTGCAAAACACAGTGTTAGGCACTGATGTGGGGAGGCATCTCACTAATATTAGCTTATTTGATTCTCACAACAACTCTGTGAGGTAGGTGCTATTATTATTTCCATTCTGCATTTGAGGAACCTGAAGTTGATAGAGGCTAAATGATTTGCCCACTGTCAGACAACTAGTAGTTAAGTGTCTGAGGTCAAACTTCAACGCAGATTTTTTTTTTTATTTCAGGCTCAGTGCTCTCTCCACTGTGGCTATTTGCTCCTGGAGGCATAAAAATAATTGACATGGTATCTCCTGTCATTGGATTTAGGAGAATATGCAGCATAGCACACATTTACTATAGCTATGTAATACTTACAATGCGTAAGAGATTTTTGCAAGAGCCCAAGAAAAATACATGTTTTATACAAGGGTCAGGAAAGGGAAGATCATATGAAACAGTGTGGACAGGTGGAAAGGTATGGGAATCATGAAAAAAAATTCATGGAGAAAGTTCTTTATGCTATTTTACTCCTGATTTCTTTCATAAAGAGTGCAATAAGGTGTGTAAAGTAATATGGATTTTTTTAAAGGTACAAATTCTCAGGCTTGTAAACAGCTCCACTGTGCTTGCATATTATTATATAATCATCAATGATATAAACATTTGAGCTTAACTTATAAACAGTACACTGTGCCTGCTCTATGCTGATACATCATGATACAACCAAAGTTATTGAAAACTTATGAGTTTATGGTCAGCATGTTGCCTTCTTTGCCTGTTTCCCTATAAATCAAATGTACACTGGTCAGTAAGTGTTCCAGGGGCTGATGCTGTAAAGATTGATGCTCCTTCCCCTTCCTCCCATGTCTCGCCTGCTGCCATGAGACGAGTAATTAGACAGCTGATTCCTCACTTCATTCTTAATCTGCTGTCCACGAGAATGGATTGGTATGAACCCCTTATCTATTGCTCCACCACCATTCTTTGGTCTGACTGAATCTAAAGTGAACCTGCCAGGAGTTGAGCCCTTGCTTTACAAATGATTAGTAGTTTTAAATAAGATATATATTTTCACATGAAGAAATGAAATTATGTCTACTATTCCATAATTATACACACTTGGATGGGTAACCTTTTACTTATGGCACCTGATACTACCATCCAAACCTGATGGTAGCTACAAAAATATAATTTCCAAATCCATAAAGAGTCTAGATTTATAAAATTGTGCTTAATTGAGCAGTGCCACTGAATTTTTTAAAGTCTATGTTATGGGAAAGTAAGCTCTAGAAAGATTCTATCAAGCTAAGAAGATTTCAAGTAGCATCCCAGTGACAGAATCTGTTCAACAGGGCCAAGTCTAACCATGGAGAAGCTCATCATAAATATGTTGCATCCCCAGTGAGGAATTCTTTGACCATGGCATCCTATGAAACAAAGGGATTATGGGATATGATCCTTAGTCCTATGAAACCGCCTTTTGTTTTAACAGTGATGATAGTGCCATTTTGAAAAAGGACATGGTTTGAGATCTTCTATAAGTATTAATTTAACTGTTGTTACTTTGAATGTGAGATATTTTTTCTAGTAACTAGCAAGTTAGATACTTCTGCAGAAAACTAGCCACATTGAGATTTACTTTCTCTCTAAAAATCAAGCTATAAAATATAAGAAATTTGCAGGTGAAGGGGGAACTGGGTCCTAGACTCTCTCTGTGGTAGCAACAAAGCATTTCGTCATGCATTCTGGGACAAGGAGAATCATTTGATAACACATTTGATAAGTTTATCACATGTTTTTCAAAAAGAGAATAAGAAAAAAAGGACTACCCTAAAGATATTTGGAGTTTATTTACTAAAATCTTTTGCAGAGAATGAAAAGAAATTCTATAAATAACTCAGCAAGGTTTTTCAAACCAAGCCAGTTAACTGGCAACTTTATTTTAAAGATGAACAAAGGGGAGAATGCAGAACCAGATGACAAGAATTAAGGAATGAAAGAGGTCAAAGACAGGTATCACTCAGAAATCTTGTATCTATATACTACGAATGTGTTCCTGAAGTATCACAAGGTGCTGCAAATGATAAAAACTGATCATCACATAACATGAAACTGACTTTTAAGTAACAGAAAATGAACAGCTATGGATGTGGAAATCACTTTTGTGTTAGGTACCTGCATGTAATCAGAATGTTAGCTAGTTGGAGCAAATTTAAAATAAGGACCAAATTATTAAAAATCACAAAAATGAAAATATACTTTGTGAATGCTTTTGGGCTGGATAGCACAGTACATAATATCGTCTACACAGAAATCAAAATATCAAGAAGAGGAAGTCAGGAAGACCCCCTAAAGCAGGCCAAGTGTTCACTGACGGGGTGTGTGTGTGTTTGTCTTTCGTTGCCGAAGAAGACCATGCCATCGGAGAAACAATGACATGACTTGCCCTTGACTTTGTTTTGAGTGAGGGAGGGCTGTGCAGGTCACCAGCCTCTCTTCTCCTCCAGAGCCATCTGAATCCAGTGACCATATATTCATCAGGATGACCGGAGATGACCCAGGAAGAGGCAATTGGGGTTAAGTGACTTGCCCAAGGTCACACAGCTAGTGAGTGTCAAGTGTCTGAGGTGAGATTTGAACTCAGATCCTCCTGACTCCTGCACTGGTGCTCTATCCACTGCACCACCTAGCTGCCCCTGTTCACTGATGATATCCATTCTGAAAGGCACAAAAGTTTGAACACTGATAATTAGTCTTTATAGTATTTCAACTGGTTCCACTCCTTGATCTTTAGACTTTTATACTTTCTTTTCTGAAGTCTCTCTACCTTTGGAGGAAGCTTCACCCTGGGATTCATGGGTCCAGGGTCTAGACTGCTATCTTGACATGCTCAGGCTATGCTTGCTTCACTCCCAGATCCACTCCTCACTTTTCAAGTTTTCCCCCTCCTCCCCAGGAGCTTTTACTTCTCCTCCATCCAACTTTCCTTTTACATCTTCCATTTGAAGATACATTCTTTAAGGGTATAGGTCAGGGGTGGGAAACCTGTGGCCTCGAGACCACATGTGGCCTTTAGGTCCTCAAGTGCAGCCCTTTGACTGAATCCAAACTTCACAGACTACATTCTCTTAAAGAGGATTTGTTCTGTAAAACTTGAACTTAGTCAAAAGGCCACACTCATGGACCTAGAAGGTCACATGTGTCCTCAAGGCCGTTAAGTTCCTATCCCTGGCTATAGGCTGTTTTTGTTTGTATTTATAGCCCAATATTTTGGAGTAGTGTCTTATGAATATTAGTAAATGCTCTATCTATCTATCTATCTATCTATCTATCTATCCATCTATATTTTGGAACAACACTGAAAGATTGACTGTATAATTACCTTACTCCAAAAAGAAGATTTCTACTGCTCTATATCTACATATTTTAATTTCATATGCATACATTCAAATATCTATAAAAATTTTGTGTGAATAACTTAGAAACTTCATGATGATTTCATTGATGGAAAAGACAGGCTTTTAAAGATAGTATCTTCTGAGTAACATAATTATATAAATTATATAAAAAGTGAAAAGAATACAAGCTTCCACTGTGGTTATTATTTGTTGACTATAAGAAAACATTTTAACCTGTAGAACAAAATACATCCTTACTGTTTAAGCTCTAATACAAATGTTGCTTTTACATTTGTTAACATCATATAGATGTTATAAAGACATAAAGTCCTTGAAAGGGTGAAAAACAAAGATAACTTTGTTCAGAGACTGATTAATATCAACAGAAGTATGAGAGGCAGCATGACCTTGAAGCCAAGAAGACTTGGGTTTAAGTTTTGTCTTGACATATACAAATCAATTAACCTCTCAGTTTCTCTAGGCAACTTTCCAAGTAGAGATTCTTAATTTGGCATCATTAAATTTAAAATAATTTGATAACTACATTTCAATATAATTGGTTTTCTACATAATCTTAGGTACTTTACGCATTTAAAAATATCATTCTGAGACAGGGTGCATGGGTGTGACAACCAGCAAAATAAGATCTTTTACTGTTTTTGTTTTAGTATAAAGTGCCTCTGACTAAATGATGTGATTGAGAAGGATCTTTCCCATACCATTAACAGGCATGTCCATTAAGGGGAGTTTGATTAGGGGAAGATTTGTAGGAAGGCCCAAACTTTTTACTGAGGCACTCGTTCTCAAGGGTTCAGATGCCCTCTGGCTCTAAAAAAGGTATAAATGCTCTGAGCTGAGGTTTTATTTGTGGCTTAGACTTTGGAAGAAGGTTTGTATGCCAGATGAGACTCTGGAAAGCTACTAAGCAGCTCCTTGACTTTGAAAACCCAGATGGATCTGTCTGATGGTTTATGATGTATGTATTGCTTATCTCAGATAGTTTGAAAGTGTTGTCTGTTGATTTGCATTTCTCTGTATTTTCTCTGAAGTTCAGGGTGCTGACTTTTTCCCCTGAATGATATATGTGTTTGATTAAAGTGATTGTTAACTCTACAAAGTGATTGTTAACCCTACAAAAGTTACCTTTCCTTTTAAAGAAGCAGATCAAAGAATATATAACAGACTCCGCTATATTGGGTGTTTACTAATACAATGGACTTCACCAGAAGAGGTCCAGGCCACAAAATATTTTAAGGATTCCTTTTCCCAAACCATAAATTGAAAAGAAGATGCCAGCTTCTATCCACTATGCCAACTACATGAATCTCTGTCTATCTCAGATTCTCTTTTTGCGATACACACACAGACACGCACACACGCACACACGCACACATACACACCTTCTAAGTAGGGATTCTTAATTTGGTGTCATTAAAATTAAAACATTTTGATAACTACATTTCAATATAATTGGTTTCCTACACAAATACTGCCACATTTGATCCTCACGGTAACCCAGAGAGGTAGGTAATATTATTTTCCCAATTTTAGAGTTGAGGAAACTAAGGAAGAGGTTAAGTACCTCACCAGGGATGACCCAGCTAATAAGTGTCTGAAGCTGGATTAGAGCTCAGGCCTCCCTGATTCCAGGTCTAGCACCCTACCCGCTATTCCACCTACATGCAGCTCTCTGTCTTTGTCTCTCTCTGATACACACACACACACACACACACTGTATCTATCATCTATCTATCTTTCTATCCATCCATCCATCCATCCATCCATCCATCCATCCATCCATCCATCCATCCATCCATCCATCCATCCATCCATCCATCTATCTATGTATCTATCTATGTATCTATGTATCTATCTATCTATGTATCTATGTATCTATCTATGTATCTATCTATCTATGTATCTATCTATCTATGTATCTATCTATCTATGTATCTATCTATCTATCTATCTATCTATCTATCTATCTATCTATCTATCTATCTATCTATCTATCCATCTAATCAGGTTTTAATCCTCCCAACCATCTTCTTAGGTACATGCTATTATCTTCTTCTTACAAGTGATAAAACTGTGGCTGAGGGAGATTAATTGATCTTTCCCAGGGTTGTAAGTGAGTGTCTGAGGTAGGCTTAGAGTTCACATCTTACCAACTCCAAGTTCAGTGTTTTTTAAATTAGGATGCCACCTTGCAGCATCCAGAAAATGTGTAACTGTATTGTTAATGTATTTTTGCTTAATTTAAAGATCTTTCCAACCCATTAATAGGCCTATGTGACCTGCTTAAATAAAATGGAAGCCTAAGACATCTGTGGTAGGAGGAGCTTGCTGAATAGGTGGAACAGGAAAAATGGAGCAGAGGTGGGAGGTAGTTGGTGACAGCAGTTAGGAGCAAGGAGAGAGGACAACTAGTGTTGTGAGTATTTGCTTGTGGGAAGGCCCTTGGGTTCAGAAGGGGAAGGGCCTGGAAATGGTGTTTTCCCCTGAAGTGCTAACGTGTATTGATTTCTTAGTTACTATGATGGTAGTTTAAAAGAATTAAAAGAAAAATCCAACAGATAGATATAAATAGTATGATACAAATATGATTTCTAATGTTGGTATTTGGCTTTCTAGCATCTGAATAAATGTTTTTCTTCTTCCTTCTGTATGGAGAGTCTGTTATACTTGGCAATTCAGAACTATGCCAACATATTCAGAGTCACCGTCAGTGCTGTGAAGATTGCCTTGGTAATAGAATACCTGAAGAACCATGTGATCTGGTCATATGCTGAATAGGAGACAGCAAATGGACGTTCTGAGAGTAGCCCTGGTACCCAAGCAAACTAAAAAAAAAGAGGAATGTTCTTGAGAAGTAGTATAAATCCCCTACAGAGGAATAATTGAAGATTATAGATTACAATCCACTTAAATATTATATAGTAGAAGACCTGAACTCATGCAAGCCTATTTCAGTGACTTAAACACAACTTATTGAGATAAGGCCTTTGCTCTTGTCCAGCTATGACTTTGGGAGAATGTGCTACTGCATTTGTTACTGCTATTATTCCTATCCTTTACTTAGTTTTTGCCCTTCATATGATAAAGAGACAATAGTGGGAAGGAAGACCAGAGGGCATGAGTGTGAGTAGGGAGGCTAAGGAGACACTAGTGGACTTGCTGAACCAGTCTGGTGCTTGTGTTGATTCAAAGATGGAATATTGTGAGTGACTAAATGTTAGTTTAATAGGAGTACCTTTTACATGTAACCTATAGTCATGTTTAGATCCTGTAATAACATTTTCACAAATATAAAAGAAAGCATTCTTGCACAATTAAATAGAAGGCAAAGAGACACTCAGTCATATTTCAAGTCTTATTCTTCTAAAATGATGCAAAGTGAAATATTTACCGTAAAGGGAAAAAAATGCAGGACTTGTTCATGCTGAATTATTTGCTAAATGATTGTAGTGGGAGTTGCTGTGATAATTGAAGGTTATTATCCACATGCCGAACTGGCATCATGTTGGCAGTAAGAAACATTACATTTTAGGGCAAATTCCAAAGAAATTTTATTTTAACTTGTGATTTATATGAAAAACTCATATTGTTGCTATTTCTGAGACTCTAGGATCACATATAAGTTTAGCATCTTTAGAATATGAACTAAATTTTTCAGGGTACTTCTCCCTTATGCATTTTCTTAATAATCTAAAATAGTCACTGAGAGTGTAATATCCATATATTTTAACTGGTGGATCCCACAACTAAAAGATATACTTTAAGAAATACAAAAATTAAAAGAAAAATCCAATGAATAGATAGATATAAATAGTATGATACAAATATGATACATATATACATGCGGATGCATGTGTAGACACACATAAATATCAGAATATTCATAGCAATACTTTTGTGGTAGCAAAATGACTAGAAAAAAGTAATAAATTAGAATATTTTTAGAAATATTTAGAAATCTATAAATTAGAAAATGACAAAATATTACTGAGCTTTAAGAAATTGTGGATATGAATTAGTCAGGGATACATGTGCAGCACATGCAAAATCATGAGGTTTTTGTCACAACTCCCTCATGCAGTGACTTTTTGAGGACTCATAGGAAACCTCTGTAACCCTCCTTAGGGTTCTAGCCTTGAAGTGGTAGGGGGCTATCTTTCTAAAGCTGTAGCTCTTGAACCCCCTCCCCCATCCCATGCTTCCTCACCCATAGTTAAGAGTTACATTAGCCATCCAGATCTGTATGACTGATGAAGATGTGTGCTCACCTGGTTAACCTAATAAAGCCTAGCCTCTTATCCTTCTTTAAATGGACTGGGGCAATTAGATCAATTCAATGATTTTGTTAGGATACTTCCTGCTTTAATCTTTGCTGTTAGGGAAAGCTTGCTGGTAGAGAAGCAGGGGACAGGGACATATATTCAGAAATGATTTTAATGTAAAAACAAAAAAAAATCAATTCTAAAAAGCAGTTCAGTCAGATTCTTTCTTTAAGGAGCTATCTAAAGGTCCATTTTATGTCAGAATCCAACGATCCTAGGATGCTTTTCTGGCCACGTGGAGGTTTAGACCCAAACTAAGTATGTCCTCAAGTTAAGATAAGCTCCTGGCTTCAGTCTGATTAGGGTTTACTCCATCCAAACATTGCTAAGTCTATTGGCTAGGACACACAATCTGTGTAGGGTATTAATAATTGGCTTTAAGAAATATAGTATGTGCTAGGAAGTATAATGGGTGCTCATGTTTTAAGAAACTAGATAAAGTGCTGTGTGAATTAGATGCAGATTGTTTGGAGGAAGGATTAGCCCGCTGCGAGAGAAATCACACCTGGGTGCCATAAGCAAAAATCAGTCACATATGTGTTCAATGAACTGCACATTCTTATATAATGTAGGCTGGGAGTGGGGGGAGAAACTTGAGGTAACAGCCCAGGCTGACTTGATACAGAGTGGAAGACTTGTCAAAATATGAACAATAAAAGCTAGTATAGGAGAGAGGTGGTATGATCCTGATTGTATAGTGTTTGCTGAGGGATGTGGGATGTTTGAGATAAGCTCATGGGCTTAGAATTTTTTTTTTTTAATTTATTTATTTATTTAACTTTTTACATTCATTTTCACAAATTTTTGGGTTCCAAATTTTCTCCCCTTTTATCCCCTCCCCCCAAATTCTCCCCATCCCTCCCTCCCCACCCATTCCCTTTGGGAAGGCAGGCAATTCAATATAGGCCATATCTGTGTAGTTTTGCAAATGACCTCCCTGATAGTCGTGTTGTGTAAGACTAACTGGATTACCATCCCTCCTAACCTGCCCCTCATTGTTTCTCTTCTGTGTTTTGATCCTGTCCCTCCCCACGTGTTGACTTCAAATTGCTCCCTCCTCCCTTTGCCCTCCCTTCCATCATTCCCCCCCTTGCAATATCTCCTTCTCCCCCACTTTCTTATACTGTAAGATAGGTTTTCATACCAAAATGAGTGTGCATTTCACTCCTTCGTTTAGTCAAATGTGATGAGGGTAATCTTCTTGTTTTGTTTTGTTTTTTTCTCCCCTCTCCTCTTTTTCCCTCCACTAAAAAAAACTCCTACCTGCCTCTTAAATGACATATAGTTACCCCCTTCCATTTCCCCCTCTTTCCTCCCACTACATTTCTCTCTCACCATTTACATTAATTTCTTTTAAGGTATGGTCCCATCCTATTCAGTTCAACCTGTGCTCTCTATCTCTGTATGTGTGTGCATGTGTGTATGTGTGTGCATGCGTGTACATGTGTATGTGTGGTCCCACTAACTACCCAGATACTGAAAAGTTTTAAGAGTTAGAAATATTGTCTTTCCCTGTATGAATGTAAACAGTTCACCTCTTTTGCCAATTGAGTGAGCCTGTTTTTCAAGGTGTTAATTTCCTCAGCATTTTTTTGGGTCTCCTTTACCAAGTTATTGACCCGTTTTTCATATTTTTCTTGCATCTCTGTCATTTCTCTTCCCAGTTTTTCCTCCACCTGTCTAACTTGCTTTTCAAAATCCTTTTTGAGCTCTTCCAAGGCCTAAGCCCACCTGCCACCCCCCTGGGGTGTCTGGGATACTGAGGCCCCGCCCTCTACGTCTTTCCCTGATGGCAAGAATACGTCCTCGTCATCAGATCCGAAGGTCGGGATCATTTGCATTTGTTGGAAAAAACTCTCTATAGTCTTATTTTTCTTCCCTTTTCTAGGCATTTTCCCAGCCAGTTACTTGACTTCTGAGATTCCTTTCCACCCCTGCCTGGATCCGCCCAGCTAGTGCTTGGCCTCTGAGATTCAAATGGGCTTTCCACGGCAAGCTTTAGTTCTGGCGCTGGGGTGGAGGCAGGGCTGCCTCCCAGGCTCAGTTCCCTCAGGGGCTTTATGCAGAGACTTTCAGGAACGGAGCGGGTGGGGGCGGGGTGGGGGGCCCACCTCCCAGGCTCAGTTCCCTCAGGCCGTTCATGCAGAGACCTTCCGTAATGAAGATCCTGCCTGCTGCTGGGGGATTCCTGAGTCCCGGGCCACTGCCGCCTCAGCCGCCACCCACCCCTCTGCCTCCGCCGCTTCCTGCCTCCATCTCTGCCACCTCCGCTGCTTCCTCCCGAGGGGGCCCGAGTCACGGAGATGCTCCGCTCCCCTCCTCTAGCTCAGCCTTCTTTCTCACTGACCTGTAGCTTCTGTGGGCGGAGGGACTTTCCCAGCTGCCGGAGCTTCCGTCCCTGAAGCCTGCTCGGGTCAGCTTCTCTGGGGCCGCAGCCAGGGCAGCGTTGGGGTGGGGTCCACTTTCCGGGACCCCGGGGATGGCTCTTCAGGGCTCTCTGGCACGGAAATCTCTTCCACTCCGTTTCTGCACACCTTGTAGTGACCCAGAAGTTATGGGGGTCTCTTTTTACATTAATTCTATGGGCTTTGGTTTTGGAGCTCGTAAATGTGCGTCCTTCTCCTCTGCCATCTTGGCTCCACCCCTGGGCTTAGAATTTTTGAGATGTTAATGTAGCATGGCATGCCTATATGCATTCTTTTGCTCTACTGGACCCAGGTCAGTATAGACCTGCTTGCTACTAAATTTGACTCAAATTTCACTCAATCTCTCAGGGGGAATCAAATTTCTTTGATGGCACATCGAGCAAAAACATTTTTTTAAATGGTTTAAATGGATGTCTTAAGTGGTAGGCTTCAGGTTATGTTGCGTTCCAAGTAGGTTTTTGGAAAAGAAGCTCACATTATAAGGAACAATCACACAAGTTTAGATTTGGAAAGGCTCTAGTCCTTGAAACAAGCAGGTCTTCAATGGAAATATGTTAGGTGCTTTTCTAAGGATGTCTATGATCTTCCATCTAAATATTTATGTGTCAAGGGATGGGGTTGGAGGGATATGTCTTTCATGCTTTGGTAAAGTTACTCAGACTGTCTGTAGGGAGCAGAGAGGAGTAGGCTGATCAGGACTACAAACTAATTCATTAACCTGATTTGATAGTTACTAGTCTTCTTATATATCATTTGTGGTTTCCAGTCTTCCTTCCCTGTACTCTACAATCCAGACATACTACTTTCTCTTTCTCACATGGAACACTCTATTTCCCATATTAATGCTTTTGCACTGACTGGGTCCTCACTCTGGCCCACTGCCCATCCTTGGAATGTTCTCCTCCCTCACCTCCACCTCTGAGTATTCTTAGCTTCCTTTAAGACTCAGCTGTCTTCTTGTAAATGGCCTTTCCCATTTCCCTCCTCCATTGGTTAGCGCTTTTCCTGAAACCTGGGACTATTTTTTCCCCTTATTTTTTGTTCGTTGTACTTTTCTTTTTATCCCTGGTATTTATCTGTGACTGGCATTTAGTAAGTGTTTAATGAATGTTTGTTGATTATTTTGAAATCACTTCTCATGTTAGCAAAGTCACATACACTTATTTTCAGGTTCTGTAAACTTAGTGTGATCAATAATACCCCAATCTCCCTAGATCTTTCTTTTTTCTTACACAGTTATATTTCACCCAGTGATGTTGCCTTCCTTACTACCAGATGGCTGGTCAGAAACAGTCCTGTAGCCTAATGAAGGGTTGACACTATAGTGGTCAGAAAGTATTAGCTTTTCAAAAATAACACTATCTATACTGAAGTTATATATGAGCTACTTTAAAAACAAATACAACAATAGTGACAATAAACCACCTTTTTTCTTTAGCTGGGCTACAGTTAGTTGATAAATTCTCTATCAGCTTACACTTTGGCATGCTCTCAAGGTAATCCCATGCACAGCAGGTTATCCTAATACAATCTGGAAACTATATTAATCACAGCTGCTGCAGCTGGAATGCAGAAACAGCTGGGGATACAGCAGCTCCCCTAAAGACACAACTTAATAGGACAAAGAAATGAATTCTTTAGTAGAAGTTAAAATTACCTGATTAACATCATTATTTCCATCTCATTTCCTGCCCCTTCCCCTTCTCTTGCATTCTCTATATACTTGATTCTACTTGAATCAGAGCATTATAGTACAGGGCAAAGAGCTCTTGATCTAGAGTCAGAGAAACTGGGTTTGAATCCAACCACAAATTCCAGTTTCTTGCGTGACCTTTGGCCTCTTTCAACCTCTGTTTCTTCATTGGTTAAATGATGAACTAAATGTACCTTCCAGCTGTGGATCTATGATCCAAAATGGTGTGGTTTTTTCCAACATTCCTTCAATATCAACTACATATTTCTGTTCAGTGTATTCATGTGCACTAATTTATTCATGATTCATGCATGATTTATTATGTCTTTTCCATACAGTCCCACTATTCTTCTAATTAGACTATAAGCTCTTTGAGCACAGGGAGATGTTCATTTCATTTCTCATCATAGTACCAAGTTGAGAATCAGTACAGTAGAGGAGAAGGATAATTGAAGTTAGAGTCAGAAGAATTTGGTTGAATATCAACTCTGCCACTTTTTAGATTGTGACATTGGGCAAGTCACTTAATCAAATTATTCACTTTCATCTTAAAATACTCAAAGGGATCTGTGGTTTCATGGATTTGGGAGTCCTTCCCAACAAAGCAGATTGTAACCCATTTGGGCTGACCTATCCATCCTGTGTGACTATTATCCATGTTCTCCCAAAACTTCCACAGAGAGGGTCCACCGCACATGGTGGTGGCTTTCCTTACTTTTTTTCCTGTATTACAAAGGAACACTTTGACCTTCTACATGTAATGCCTTGCTCTTTCAAGAGAATGTGAACAGGCTTAGTGTGTATGACTTAGTGTACTTAGTGCTGATGTTGGATTCAGGAAGACTTGAGTACAAATTCTTTCTCAGACACCTCCAAGCCATGTGCTTGACTCTTAGAAGGTGATGTTCCCTTTCCAGCCCTAGTTTTTTTTATTTTCAAAATGAAAATAATGGTAGTCTCAACTTCATACAGTTGGATCAGAGGAGGTGATATATATAAAGAACTTCACAAGCTGTATAAATGCATTGTATAAGTGTGTAGTTCTTATTTTTACTATTACTACTATTCTTATTACGCTATTTTTATCAATTTTTGATGCTGTTTACTTTTTCTTGTTCTTACAGAATCCCCACATTCACTCTTTCAAGGACATCCATGTGAGACTCATTTTTAATTCTTCATAGGCTATAGTGATCACTGTTCACTGTCATATAATAATGCTGGTTTAATGTTGGTATTCAAAAGATGGGGCTTTACTGTTATGGGAATCATGGAAGTCAGAAAAAGAACTTTGTATTTTGCCAAAAGTAATCCAGCCTGATTTCCTTCTCCTTTTTAATGATTAACCGAGTTCTTTTTCCGTTGGTTCTTTTCTCCAAACATACATACTGTTGGACAAGTTCTATACAATGTCTGTCCTGATATATGCTGGTATTGTCCATTTGAACAGGCCAAACCACTTTGAATGGCTAAAGATTTCCACAACACTCAGGAACATCTTTTGGATTTGATGAAATCAGCACAATGTCATTCACAAACAGGAACATCTGGAGGATCTCATTTTCCTCTTTGTCCTCAACTCTCTGCTGGATTTCTTCTAATAGAGTAAGCATTACTTTTGTCAAACCTTTATCTCTCTGTTCTATTTCTTGTCATGTATCAATAATCAAAGGGTTATTGAATGGTATTATTTCTGCTGCTTTAGCTTCCACAGAAATCTTTTTTAACTTGAACTACTTTCTAAATTTTTTCAATTAATGAGCATTTATTTTGTTTTTCCAATCCCTTCTCCAAACAGATTGAAAAAAAAGATCCCTCTAACAAATATGTTAAGAGAAGCAAAACAAGTCAAATTGGTCATTTACAAAAAATGTATGTCATTTTACATCTTGAGTTCACCGCATGTTTCATCTTTCTTCCTCTGAATTGTGCTTATTCAATGCATCTGTCATAATTCTTTAAGCTTTAAAAGTTATTTGTTTTTATAATACTGTTAATATTGTATACATTTCTGCAAAGTTTAGATAATAGTGGAATGAATTGTTTGAATTTTATGGTGGAATTCACGTATGTGTGTATTTGACATTTATTTTTTTGTCTCTTTTTCCTCCACTGTAGTTAAGTTTGCATTGTTCAATTTTTTCTGAGATTTGGTTACTTAAATTTTATATTTCTTGTTTCGTATAGATAGCATTCTAAATAACATTTGCATAATGCTTGCTATGTATCAGGAACTGGGCTAAGTACTTTGTAATTACTATTTCATTTGATTCTCACAACAACCATGGGAGGTAGGTGCAATCATTAACCCCCTTTTATAGATGAGGAAACTGAGACTTGCCTAAAGTTTCATAATTAGTGTCTGAGGGCAGAATTGAAATCAGGTTTTCTTGACTACAAGCCCAGTCCTTCATCAACTTTATCACTTGGCTGTGCCCTGGGCATTCATCTGGGTATTTTATACTTTTGTATCATTTTATTTGTTATTGGCTACTATTGGCATGTAGTTGAGTAAAATAATTTCTAATAATTTTCTTTGTGTTTTCTTAGGTCTTAGTTTTATTTATTACTGTGATGGTTTTTGAAATCTGTACTTTGAGTTTTGATTGTTATCTTAGTTTTTTTTGAAATGTTGGTTTTCTAGGGTTTTGCAAGTTTCATGCCCAGTTCATTGATCTGTCCTTTCTTTTTTAATGAAAAGATTATTTTTTACCATAGATATTTATCTGGCAGCATCTCTCAGATATTGATATATTGTACTAATATTGTCATTTTATTTATGAAAATTTTGTCTTGTTTCCATGATTTTTCTTTTGATCAATAAATTCTTGGGATTAAGTTACTTAACCTCCAATTAATTTTTAATATTTCTTTAATGTCTATTTAATATATTTTTATCACATTGGAGTCACTAAAATGTGTTTGTATTTCTCCTTTTCTAGATTTGTTTGTGAGGATTTTATGCCTTAATACATGGCCAGGTTTTGCAAAGGTGCCATGTACAACTGACAAACATTTATACTCTATCCTCATTCAGTAATAATCAGGGATCTATTAGAACTATTCTAAAGTTCTATTCAGGTCTTTTACTTCTTTCCTAATTTGTTTATTTTCTTGGTTTTGTTAGATATATCTGGGTTTGAAAAGGGTTCCTCATGATTATAGTTTTTTTATTTCTCCCTTGATTCATTTAACTTTTAGTTTTTAGGTGTAATGCCATTCGGTCTATGTACATTAAGTATTTATATCAATTCACTGTCTATGATGCTTTAAAACAAAATGCAATTTCCCTGTTTTGCTTTTAACGAGGTTTAAAGGAAGTTAAAAAACAAGTATCCTTTTATTTTGAGGTAACAATTGCTACTCCTTTTTTGAGGTCTACTGGAGCATTGTAGGTTTTTGGTTCATCCACTTCCTTTAAATCTGTGTGCATCTTTATGTTTCAAATGTTTTTAGCATATCATAAACTGTATGTTGATGAATTCTACTCAAACTATTGGGGACCTACTCTGGATCCCTGAGTATCTGGATCATTGAGATATCAATAGGGAATGCTCACTCTTACTACAATATAGACCCATATCCTTTCCTAGTTATAAGTTTCTGGTGACATCTTTTATATCATTGCTCCAGAATGATTACTTCTGGTAATATGCTACTGCCTACTCACACCCACTCTGTGCTTCTCCATTGTCCTTTGGGGGATATACAACTCTTATTCCTCAGAGAATCTCTTTCTTTGCTTTTATTTCTCCTGTTCATTTCTGTGGACTGCCCTAGATAGCACCATTAGGTTTGTGAGTTTCTAAGAGGAGCCCACTGCTCTATTACTTCTTTACTCTTTTCACCAAGGAAAGGAAGAACTAATATGTCTTTCTGTCTCTTATCCAGACTTGATCCTTCTTTCCCAAATCTCTACTACTGAACAGGAAATCAAAACACAGGACAGGACTAGAGAGCACTCAAATACTTTGTATATACCAGAGGGATAAATACTAGAAAAAACAATACAGAAGGAATTCAAGGAGAAAAATCTTTACAGTCTAGTTCATTAGACATAATCTAAGATTGGACTGGAGTAACAAAGACAACTTCCCAGGTTAAAATTCTTTCTCTTCTCCCCTCTCAGTGGGGAGAAGAACAAAGGCTTTTCATAAGAATTGCTCAGTCTCCAGAATTTCAACTCAGAAATTCCCAACTCAGAAATAAAAAGAAAAGACATTGGGGCAAGGTTTACCAACTATAGTTCAGTCTGTTTTAGTCTGTATACTGAGGCCACAACCCAGTCTAAACACTAGAGAGCCACCTTTGAGCATCAGCTTTTAGACTCTATGTGGAAGGGTTCAGAGAGTTTGGAGGCAAATGGAGGCTTGACTCGGCAGACCCCACATGCCATCAAGATGGAAATGATCCCAATGACTTTAGCTAATTTTCTTCTTCCTTCTACTTCCTCAAATCTTTTGCAAACATTCTCAGGTACTCACTAGTTCATGATGTCATTATCTGGTAGACCTCTTAGAAAGTAGTGTCTATATTGCAAGTTCAGATTTCAACATAGAGTCATAGTAACAACTCAAAAGAATTGGGTCTAACTCTTCACAGTGGAAAACCAAATAGATGAAGAATGCCTACTGTCCAGACTGTGATATGAAGTTCGCTGTACAATCTATAGAGCTCATCTAGAGCTCATCTCTCTCTCAGTCTCTGTGTGTGTGTGTGTGTGTGTGTGTGTGTGTGTGTGTGTGTGTGTGTGTAGTATTATTGGGTCATATATGCTAAATTTCTACTGGAGTTTATTCAGAAGAAACTTCAGATTTTATGTTTTCTTATAGCTAACTAAAACTATGGAATATGCATGTTTTCCTCTTATATTAGCTGCCAGGAAACAGAGCCAAATTTATTATCCAAATTTTATAATCTACTCAATTCTATTCCTAAAAGTATTTACTTTGCTTTATTTCCTTTTTATGAATGCTGTTGAGTTTTATCCTGGAATGTCTTGTCATATGCTGTTCTTGATCTATAAGCAGCTCTACATATGTTTTTTAAAGTAGAAGGGAGTAAAATTTTTTAATAAAAATGTGAATTGTTTGGAGTACTCTTGAAGATTAGCTTAATAATGTCAAAGGGTTTATTACCTTTGAATACAGTCTTTCTTATTAAAAAATTTTTTCTTTCATTTAAATTAAAATACATACATGCAAAGATGCACTAGCTGTGATCCAGATACATTCTTGTTCTTTAATTTGGGTCCAATTGAGGAAAAAAAAGTATTCCCTGCCCCCATTGCTACCTCCCAGCCTCTTCTCTTTCTACTCTGGAAAGTCCAGTGTAGCCCAAGATACTCAAAGGGTGGAAAGGAATAAATGAAGCCATTGCATTATAGCTGGGAGATTGATTAGGTTACCCAGCAATGAGGTTTTAGTTCAATTTGCCAAGTCTACATGTAAACCATTATTTACTTTTTTTTTACAAGACAAAATGAAGTCCTTGAAGCAAAACTCTCTCAAAATAAGAATCTCTCTGTCTGATAAGTTGATACTTTGGAGACACATGATTTCATCAGGGAAGGTAATCTATCAACTCATATTACAATTCCTATTCTCCTTAATACACAGTATTCATGAGTTTCTAAGGCCAAAACATTTTATTACCTGGTGTCTAAACTGCAAGGAAATGAACGTATCTGAATGTAACTGGCTTCATCCTCAGATGACATAGACAACTGAAACTAGAAAGCTTTCTGTCTTGGTCAGACCTGTCAGAGCCTGTACTCTATCAGCATATCTCAAGGACACAGGGATATACAAGGACACCATGAAGTGACGTCAAAATAAGAGTTTGAGGAAGGGGGAGAACTAAACCATTTCAAGTAATAATAGAAACATTTTTAATAGTTGCTCACATTTGGATAGAGTTTTTCAGGTTAAAAAAAGTATTTTTTATATCTTATCACTTTAGATCCTCACAGCAGTCCTTTGAGGTTAGTTGGTGCAAATGTTATCTGCATTTCATAGGTAAAAAAAAAAAAAAACATGCTTAGGGAGGTTAGATTATTTAATTCCTTTGAGTTAATCTAATAATTGTTATTGTTCAGTTGTTTCGGTCATATCCGATTCTTCATGAGCCCATTTAGCGTTTTCTTAGCAAAGATACTGAAGTGATTTGTCATTTCCTTCTCTAGCTCTTTTATAGATGAAGAAAGTGAGGAAACAGGGTCACACAACTAGGAAGTATCTGAAGTTGAATTTTGAATACAGGAAGATGTCTTCCTGACTGCAGGCCTGGCATTCTATCTATTGTGCCACTTAGCTGCCCAAACCTAGTAATTAGATTTACCCAAGTATAGAATGAGATAACTAGGGCTTCCTCATTAATACTTTTAAGCAAAGCTGAATGGGGAAAAGGTACATTGTTGGAGAGGGGATTCTTTTTCAAGCACAAGTTGGACTAAGACTTCTTGTGGGCTGCATGTTGATTTAGAAAACCACATATGAATAAGATCTATATTCTGTTGTATTTTAAATTAATTTTATTAAATATTTCTGAATTATACTTTAATCTGGTTCCGGATACACTGTGAATATTGTAGGCAAACTGGTCAAGGGATAAACTTGAGGGGTTGTAGGTTCTAATACAATCCCATATGAGCCACTTTCATAATCAGAGAAGGGGAGACCCTTCGAGTTTCTGACAAGAACAGAAATAATTGGTATTTACACTTATTCTGAGTCATCAAAACCCTGACAAACTGAGACCTGGAAGAGACCTTATCACAAAAAGGCCAAAGTCTCCCACTGCAATTTGGACCATCACCAGTCATCCTGAACCATGCCTGCCACTGGACTCTGATGACTCTGGAGGAGAGAGTGGATGCAACTGATGACTTTGAACAGCTGTGCCTCACTTAAATCCAAGTCACTTGCCAGTCAAGATATCACTGTGCTGATGTCAATGATCTCCTTCAATAATGAAGGACAAACAGCTACCCCAGTAACCTTTATGAACCACCATTGATGTGTTTAACAATATTAATTAACCAGTTGATATCAAGTAGCTTTTAAAAAATAACATTTTTTGTAAAGTCATAGCAACACAAAAGTTACAAAATCACCCTCCACTCAAGCCAGGGGTTCACTTTCCCCACTGCACATTGGGAAAGCAGACCCACCACACAGCAAGGAATAGTCACTTTCTCTTTGGAAACAAACTGTCAGTGCATATGGGGATTAGGTGACTGAACCTAAAATATATGCTATCAGAGTTATGATGGTAATTGTCAGCACAATGGAAACACTTATTTTCATAGCATACACTATCATCAGAAGTAACAACTAATTACAATTTCCAAGTTAGGTGGAATTCAGCTGAGATTATATCTTGAATCAGTATTCAATTTGATTTGATCAAGGAATCTGAGAAATCTACCATACATAAAATATAAGGAAGAAATGCCTCCCATCCACAGCATTCCAACATGCCATACCATTTTGCAATCTTGTTAACAGAGTGCTTTCATGATCTTGCCAATAAATAACTAAAATTTATTCATCCAGTCCCCCAACACTCAATAGTTTTAAAATTTATTCGCTTTTAATTGCTTTAACCATTTTCAAAATTATGATTTTTCATTTTGGAGCAACACTATCATTTTACAAATAGCATTTTCTGCAGATTAAAGAAATTTGATTGGAGTTTCAAAGTGTCATGCCTGAATTTTGACTAGTTGAAATTATGAACAAAACACAAATAAATTTCCAAATAAAAAACTCTATGTCTATACTTTCCTCTGTAGTGGGATTTGTCTTTATGTAAAAGTTCCAAGCAAATCTTCTTGTCAGTTAATATCAAATTGTAAGAAATGCATCCAATATATTTACATTATGAATAAAAAGCTTTCATATCAATGTTTCATGTTCTAGAAAAAGAAAGTGGAATGTTATAAATTTTTGTGTATAATGGCCAGAATATGAAGTTCATCTCTGACAGTAACTATTAATTCTATAAAACATAAAAAAGGGAGGATAAATGAATCTCTCTAAAATAGTCATCCTTCCCCTGACCAGTTAACATCAGGGAAAATTTTTTTTTCTCTCCCCTTGTGGGAAAGTGGACTTATAGTACTTATAGTGTTGATCCAAAATGACAAATTATAATTTTGAAATGTGAACAAGCACCTCTCAGGATTATATGAAACTCTACTTACCCTATTTCATAGAGGTTCTGTGTGTGGCAGTCACTCTATAAACCTTACATTTCTCTATAAATAGGAATTATAATTAGTCTTAGAAAGATGAAGCACCTTGGATAGTTCCTTTCTCATTTTACACTGGTTTTCTTCTATTGACTCCCTGAATGAGACCAGGAGGAATCAGGAATAATTTCTACTCCCTGGCATGACTCCTGGCCTCAATGAGAAGTCAAAGAAAAATATTTTTCATTCTCCACTCACTTTAATGACATTTGAAGTCTGGTCTGCACAGTTTACTATCATATTTTATATATATATATATATATATATATATATATATATATATATATATATATATATATATATATATATATATATATATATTCCTGTATTGTTTGCCAGTTGCTGTTTGTGTGAATGTCTTTTCTCTACACCTAAATTTAAGCTTCTGAAAGGCAGATCCTTTATTCTACTTTGTTTTCTATCCTTATGAACTCTAGAATTGTGATGAATTTATTGAAGTTTCAGTACAAAAACTGGATGATTCATTATTTATAGTTGAAGAGGACAGATAAATACATGAAGCAATTAGAGACCAAGAAAGTACCTATTTTGTTGTTTCATTGGATCTGTGGAAGTACTACTTCTTGTGGTACAGATTATCACCCAGCAATGCCTCCTTTTCTTGTGTTACTCTTGTCTGTTTCCTTCCATAAATTTTTCACAGGAAGCCCATCCAGTGTAGAAGACATGCGGTAGATCTCTTTCCTTTGCTTAGATACTACTGATGCACATGAGCCATCCCTCATTTAGCCCTTCCTTGGTTGCTTAACATGAATTCCCCATGCCATTACTCTTTATAAATATTCCTACTAATATCGTTTATGTCTCTTTTCCTGTGCAATTCTCCATTTCTGCCCAACTCTACCCACTATGTGACCATCCACTGCCCTCTGGGTGCTCATGGCCTTAATTCTTCAGAAGCTGTGCATTCCATGAATACATAGTCATGAAAGAAACTGGGAAAATACAAACATTAGAAAGATGTTCCAGGAAAGTATTGGTAGTTATTGAAACCATGCTTAATTTTTCACATATAATTCAACTTCATATTCCGTTGGGTTCTCTGCCTAGTTCATTGTCCATCTCTACTGTCTGAGATACATACAATATTGTGTTTGACTTTAAGTGCTGACTAAATGTGTAGTATAATCTGAATATTTTTTTCACCCTGGTCTTTGGTACTGTCTCCTTTTTCAGATATTTTGAAAGTCTTTCCCTCACTGCCCTCATAGGATCTTGGAGGTTGTTGAGTCCAACTACTTCATTTTACAGATCAAGAAAATAAGCCCAACAATATTAAATAACTTGTCCAGGGGCAAAAAGCTATTAAATACCCAAGGCAGTATTCAAATCCATAATCTTTCATAGATTAAGTCCAATGTTCCATTTATTTTACTATATTGCCTCTTCATATAGCCCTGAAAGTAAGTTAATTTGCATCAGAGTAAGTTTTCTAAAGTGGGTCCAAGACCCTCCTACCTCCAAAATAACTTTAGATACCCTTTTCTAAGTAAGTTGAGTAAAGAGTTCATAATGTGCCAAGAGCTACACAAAATAAGGAGACTGAACTGAGATGAGAAGCAATCTTTTTTTTTGCTATAAACGGGACAGTCCTAGACGACTCACTTATGGAAGAAGAAAATTTTGATGGTGAAGGTCTTTAAGTCCAGGTCTCCTTTATTAGAGAAGAGATATTTTTCATAGAATTGTGGGGGAACTAAGTGGGTAAAGTGATCAATTAGTGTTAGTCTTTATTTAACGATACACAAGAAGATGCACCCAGTGACCAAGGTTCAACCACATCTAATTAGTCTATTCTTTTTGGTGGGAGTAGTAGAAATTTATGATGGTTGTTGGAGAGGGCAAATAGGGGAACTCCATCATACCTTATGAGTGATTTACTTCTAAGTTGTAGAGTGCTAGAAAGGAAAAGGGAAAGAAAAAAAAAGAAAGGGAAAGAAAGAAAAAAGAAAGGAAGGAAGGAAGGAAGGAAAGAAGGAAGGAAAGAAGGAAGGAAGGAAAGAGGAAGGAAGGAAGGAAGGAAGGAAGGAAGGAAGGAAGGAAGGAAGGAAGGAAGGAAGGAAGGAAGGAAAGAAGAAAGAAAGAAACTGCCTCCCATCTTTCTCTGATTGAGCCCTCTGCCCTGCTGCCACCATCAAGGACTGGTGTGGCAAGGACCAAGGAATTGCTCAGTGCTCACTGCATCATTCCCAAGTGCCAAGTTTTCGTAATTTTTTCTCATAAGTTTCCAGAGTACAGAATCAGCATTCCATAGGGTTTTCTATAGTGAGAACAGAGCATGGACCCCCTGCAATGTGTGTGTCCTTACCTCACTACACTCAAAATTCCCAGTCTTGTAGAAGGACAGGAAATGAGATCTGTTGAAAGAAGGCACAGAGGTTACAACATGAAGATGGCAAAGTAAAGACAGTGACTTGCCTAACCTCTACTACCTTCAACTGACTTTTGCCACTAAATGAAAAATCAGAATCCTGATACTGCCTCTTTCATGAATTAGGCACAGCCAAAAGCTGCTTCCCAGGAAGGAAAGAGATACTATTTACCTGTGGAAAATAGCTCAAACTCATTTGGAGAAACCGATTGGAGGAGCAGTGGCAGGAACTTTGGACAGAAGACTTAAGGAAGCAGGGTTCCAGACTTTGCTCTGCCACTGGCTGAATGTATGACTTCAGATAAGTCAATCCCTCCATCTGCATTGTGTTGTTTTTCTTCTTTCAACAATAAAACGTTTGGATCGGACACTCTTTAAAGTGCCCTCCTGCTCTGACATTCTGAGACTCAACGTTGGTCAGAACTAGCCCTAAAAAGAGCAGCACAAAAACCCTGAAGTTTGGGACAGTGCCATCTGTAAGCAGGGAGCAGAACTCAACTTTAACATAAAATTAAAAGTCAAGGAAAAGGCCTAGCAAATGAGCAGACAATAACAATAAAACTTGATCATAGAAAGTCACTATGGTAACAGGGAAGATCAAAACAAAAGCTCAGAGGAAACAGCAAAGTTAAAATAGCTACATGCAAAACCTCAAAGAAAAGTGTGAATTGATTTTAGCCTCCACACAAATTATTAAGGAGCTCAAAAAGAATTTTAAAAAATCAAATAAGAAATGTAGATAAAAACTGGGGAAAGAAATGAGAGTGATGCAAAAAGAAAAATGAAAAAAGTCAACAACTTGGTAAGGAGACACAAAAATACTGAAGAAAATAGCACGTTAAAAAACAGAATTGGCCAAATGGTAAAAGAGGCACACAAATCCACTGAAGAGAATTCCTTAAAAAGTGGAATTGCCCAAATGGAAAAAATATGTACACAAATTCATTGAAGAAAAGAACTCCTTAAAATAGAAAAGGAGAAATAAAAACTTACGAAGACAATAATTCCTTAAAAATTGGGAGTGGGCAAGTGGAAACTAATAACTCCATGAAACATCAATAAACAATAGACAATGACAAAAGATTAATAAAAATAGTAAATGTGAAATAACTCTTTGGAAAAACTGACCAGGAAAATAAGAGAGATAATTTAATAATTATTGGACTATCTGAAAGCCATGATAAGAAAGAACCTAAATATTATCTTTCAAGAAACTGTCAAGGAAACCTACCCTGATATTCTAGAACCTGAGGGTAAAATAGAAATCAAAAGAATGTACAGATTGCCTCCTGAAAGAGATCTTAAAATGTTAACTCCCTGGAATAGTATAGCCAAATTTCTGGTACCAGGTCAAGGAAAAGATGTTGAAGCAGCTGGAAAGAAACAGTTTAAATAAGGTGCAACTACACTCAGAATCACACAAGATTTCACAGCTTCTACATTAAAGTAATGAAGGACTTGAAATATAGTATTGTGTAGGGTAAAGGAGTTAGGGTGACAATGCAGAATCACCAGAAAAACCAAGCATCATTCTTCAGTAAAAAAGAAGAAAAGGATATTTGATGAAATAAATGACTATCAAGAATTCCTGATGGAAAGATCAAATCTGAATAGAAAATTTGACTTTGAAATGCAAGACTCAAGGGAAGCATAAGATCAATAGGAAAGAAAAATCTGAAGAGATTTGATAAGGTTAAACTATTTATATTCCTGCATGGGAAGATGGTATTTGTAATTCCTAAGAATTTTATCATTATTACTGGACACCAGATAATATCTTTTCTTATAGTGAGTTCATGGTGTTCCTTCTTATCTATGAGAATTTAGAACCGTGTACTTATGCTGCTCTAGAATCCCTCAAAAACACACTAGAACAGGGGGAGCACAGTGATAGTGAAGGAATATTCCAGATATATTCCTGAACTGATATTCAAATTGTACTGGCTGAACACATTCTCTTTTCCTCATCCTTCAGGTGGGTTGTCCAGCTACAGAGTACTGTACTCTTGACTAATTCTTGTCCTAACACCCAGAGAAGGAAATTGACATGATATGTTTTGGGACCAGCAAAACCAGATTGATTATAATGATGTGTTCTGTCCTGCATTCAGAAAAAACAAAACAAACTGAAACAGAACAGAAGATTTCCAAGTATTTCCACCATTGCAAATTTCTGATTCTAAAATGTAAGTAAAAAGTAATTCCTAGAACTTTCTTACACAGTCCTCACTTGCTAAACTCTTTCAAGTGGAAAATTCTCAGGACATCTTTCTGGCAATTGTTCAGAACTGTAATGCATACAACATAAAAATAGTACATTTCCCCTAATATAAGTAGTATTGCACTCACCCTGTCAGTCATGCTTAAAGCCAGAGGTAGACAAAGAAGTAGTACTCAAGGAAAACCTGTTTCTCCATGTTGAATTTCTATTTGACATCTATTCAAACATTTTAAGTCTTAGATTCAGGGCAGGATATTCTTAAATCAACACTAACTCTTTGTTACTGCATGCCACCAAATGAATTTCCTAACTTTCAAAGTTTCCACCCTTATTCTATAGAAATAAAGCAAAGTGATATGGTTTAGGGAGGTAAAACTTATGAAAAAGGAAAAATCTTAAACATCCTAGAGATTAGGTGACACTATTCAATCTTTCAATTCAGTTTGGCAAAATATATATTTTTTTAAGTTCAAGGTCCTGTTCCAGCTGCTAAGGATCCAAAGATGAAAAATAATGCCATCCCAATAAAGGAAGTTATAGTCTACTAGAGAAGAAAAGAAATGCTTGCAAAGAAATATGAGGCACAGTGCTATGTGTCAAAGAAAAAAGAAGCAATGTAAAGAAATGTGGATGATGAACTAACTTTCATCTGTGGTGATCAGAGGAGATTTCATAGAAATTTCTTTGAATCTGGATCTTGAATGAAAATACGTATTTAAAGAGATGAAAACATGGAAAGACTACATTCTAGGGCCTAACTGGTTCCATGATATCAAGGAATTTGCTCAATGATCCTTAATCTGGAATTGGGATGTCTCATTTTATAAAAGAGAGGCTTTTCTTTGTAAGAGGGAGTTTCTAAGGAAACATAAAGTCTGATCTGGAAGGAACGTAAAGAAGTCATTTAATCAAGTCATTGCTAAAGCTATGAAAGATGAATACCCACCTACTCAATTTTTAATTAAGATATCTAGAAATGAGAATCCATTATCTTGTTAGTCTGTTCTAATATTCAATTACTCTATCCTTTGATACCCTCCTAATTTTCAAAGGATCAAACATTTATTTAGTATCTTCTATATACATTATGCTGCCATTATTATTAATAATTAATAATAGAGTTTACATAATGATTTAACATTTGCAAAGCAATACACAGACATTATCTCTTTGATGCTCAAAAAACTCTGTAGGATAGAGGGTGTTATTAGCCTCATTTTACAGATAAGGAAGCTGTGACTGAGAGAAATAGAATGAGTTTTCCAGGGTCAAATAGTTAAGTAACCATAGTTACCATAGTTAAGTAAGTCCCTGAGGTTCAACTTGAACTCAGATCTCCAGGTCAAGTTCAGCACTCTATCCACTATGCTAATGAATTCCCCCAGTCTTATTTGATTAAATTTATTTAAAATTGAAGGAGAGGCAGGTAGATGCCACAGTGTTGTTTTTTTTTTTTAATGTATAATTTATTTTTCAGTTCTCAACATTCACTTCCACAAGAATTTGAATTCAAAATTTTCTCCCCATCTCTCCCCAGCCCCTATCCAAGGACAACATGCATCCCTTCCATCCCTTACTCCAGTCTGTCTTCCTTTCTACTACCCCCCCTTCTTCCATCCTTTCCCCTCTAGTTTTCTGCAGGGAAAAATAGATTCCTATACCACATTTCTTCTATTGTTATTTTTCCAGTTCCATGCTGAAACAATTTTTAACACTCACTATTAAACTTTGAGGTGCACAATCTTTCCTTTCCTCCCTCCCCACCCACCCTCATGGAGAAAAATAAGAAATTCAATACAGGTCATACACGTGTGACAATGCAAAACACTTCTATAATAGTTATATTGTGAAATATTAACCACATTTCCCTCTGTCCTATCCTGTCCTCCATTTATTCCATTCTCTCCCTTGACCTGCCTTCCCACAGTAAAGTTTGCTTCTGATTATCCCTTTCTCCAATTTGTTGCCCCTTCTATTTTCTTCCTTCTCCTATTCTCCTCCCTTGCCTTCCTGCAAGGTAAATAGGGTAAAATAGATTTCCATATCCAATTATGTCATTCCCTCCTTACACCAAATTCCATGAGAGTAAGGCTCACTTATTTTCTTTCATTTTCCCCCTCTTCCCTTCCATTGTAAAAGCTCCTTCTTGCCTGTTTCATGTGAGATGATTTGCTACATTCTACCTCTCCCTTTTGCTTAGTCTTGGTACATTCCACTCAATAGTAAATTTTATTTTTTAGGTATTCTCCCTTCATATTCAGTTCACCCTGCACCCTCTGTCTATGTATATTTATATACATACACACATACACCCATGTACACATACAAACCTACATATATATAATAAATACACACATATATATATAACCATACATACCTACATATCCATACATACCTACACACACACGCACACACACACACAATATATATATATATATTTTCCCCCTTGAACTACCCTAATACTGAAAAAGGCCTCATGAGTTACAAATACCATCTTTCCATGTAGGAATGTAAACAGTTCAACTTTAATGACTTCTTTAAGGCTTCTCTTTCCTGTTTACCTTTTCATGTTTTTCTTGATTCTTGTATTTGAGATTCAAATTTTTTACTCAGCTCTGGTCTTTTCAACAAGAATGCTTGGAAATACTCTACTTCATTGAAATTCCATTTTTCCCCCTGAAGTATTATACTCAGTTTTGCTGAGTAGGTGATTCTTGGTTTTAATCCTATCTCCTTTGACATCTGGAATATCATATTCCAAGTCCTTCAGTTCCTTGGTATAGAAGCTGTTAAATCCTGTGTTATCCTGACTCAACAACATCATGTTTACATTCTTCCTTTGATTCAATTTATTTTGTTTTCCAGGAATTCATGCAAATCTCCCTTTATTCTGAATTGCTCATACTTGTCTTTTTTGCTTTCTTTTGAAAACTGAATCCTTAGACTGAGTAAGGATTGGCCTATGATGTTAAATAACTATATTGATTCTCTGTACATTTTGGATATCCAATTTTGTTGGTAAAATTTGATGTAAATATTTTCCTATCCTCTTCTACTTCTGTTTCTGGTGATTTTATTCATATAAGACCATTTACAATTTTATGTGCCATACAGTGTTTATTTTTTAAAAAAAACCTCCTCTATCTACTTTTTTTTTGTCAAGAATTTTGCAGTATCTATAGTTGTGAGAAGTACCTAAGTATATTTTTGCTTTATTTAGGATTTGTGCCATATATATGTTGAGCTTATTGTGGTATATGGCATAAGATGGCTAAAGCAGAATTTCTGCTAAATTGCTTTTCTATTTTCCCAACAGTTCTTCTAAAAAAAGAAAAGGGAATTCTCTAAAATAGTTCCTTTGGTTTAACATAACTAAATTACAATTTATGGTTGTTTCTGCTTCTTATTGAGTCTGTTTATCTAATTTACTTGTCTGTTTCTTTTCTTCTTTTTTTCTTGACCAGAACTATGTTTTCTTTATTCTAGGAGCAGCTATTGAAGAACTTCTGCCCATGTAGATTAGAGCTTTCTCTATGATGATTACTCTTAAAGAGTTGCTTGAAGGCATAGAAAGGTTAAGGAACTTAACAGGGTCACAATGTAAATCACTGGCAGGATTTGAATGGAGGTTTTCTTAATTCTGAATTTAGCATTCCATCATCAATTGTGCCATGATCCTTATCATCTATATAATTTTAAAACCAGCACTACATAGTTTTGTTGACTCTTGTTTTATAGTATGGCTTAAGGTCTGGTACTGCTGTGCTCCATAATTTTTTCTCATGATTTCATTTGAATTTTTAGGCTTTTTGTTTTTCCAACTGAATTTTGTTATTTTGTCTATTTTTGAAGTACCACCTCAATACTTTGCTGTCACATTAAAACTATTTTAATATCTATAGTGTAATTTGTAGTTTATTGCCATGGGCCAACTATGAATAGTGAATATACAATTATTTGTACATTCACATAAATCAAAAGGATGCAAATATTATCTCTTTATTTCTGTAAAGAGTGTTTTGTTGTTGTATTTGAAGATATTCTGTGCATATATTTGCCTATCCACTCCCCATTGTTTAATATATTTTAAATTATTTTGAAACAATTTCTCTCTCTCTCTCTCTAGAATATATATTTTATACATACCTTCATATATATGTATATACATATACACACATGTATGTATATATATGTATGCATACACACACACACACACACACTACTATGTCCACTACGTTATGCCTTTCACAGACAAAAAGTGGAGAAATCTAGAAATTCTAACTCTAATACTTACTTGCTATGAGCCTTTGGCCATGTCATTTCTCTAAGATTTAGGTCTATTATCTGTAAAGTGGAGATGATCATATTTATCTCCCAGGGTTACTGTGACAAAAATCTTTGTAAACCTTAAAATGTTATATGCAAAGCATCACACTAATCAGGTCTTACATATTGAACTTTTTGTCTTTTATTTCTCTGGGTGAACAGAACTTTCTGTTACATTTCTAATGAGTCAGAACCTTTTTCTCTCTTCCAACTATATCACGTCTTTTATTTTAAAATAATTCACTTCAGTATAGGTACAAATTTCACAGATCCAGAGGCCCTTGGTGGTCTTACAAGAGTTAATGATGTTGGATGCAGTAATGAACTCAGAGAAAACACACAGTTTCTGATCTATCTTGTTAGCACTCCTGTTGGCTACTATCACCCACAGCCGACCCCTTTACCTCACCCCCCCCACATAGACTCACCTACCTAATTATGTACACTGTCTTTGAGGCCTATGATAAGAACTAATTTTTTTCCATAACTGGGTTAAATCTTGCATGCATTTTTCATGTGTTCATGATTGCTTTGTTTTTGTCCATGTTGCTTATATGCAGTCCTTGCTCTCAGTAGTCTGTGATTAGTTGATACCCAACTCAATGTCACATTCCTTTTGGATGCCTCTCAGATCCAAGATGATAATCAAAATGGTATCATTTTAATTGTGATGGATGACTTCACCCTTTGTTCTCTGTGAGTTAATGGGATCTGTGTGCACATTTAACACATTGAATCCTTGCCCAACTAGTGTATCATGGTATTTACAGACTCACAGGTCGTCAAAGTTGGAAAGTACCTCTGAGGGCTTCTGGTCCAATTAATACTAAACAAATTAGTAAGAATTTCTCCTACAGCATATCAGGCAAAAAGCTATCCAATCATTTCTTGATGATTCCTACTGAGAAAGAATTGAATACTTTCTGAGGGAGACCCTTCCTTCCACTTTTAGGTCACTCCTTCTGTTAGGGAGAATTTCCTTATATTAAGCCTTCATTATTATCTTAGCATCTTTCACCCACTTTTATTCTTGCCCTAAGGACCAAGAAGAAAATGCCTGATTCCTTGTTCTGGTGACAGTTCTTCAATTATTTACAGAGAGCTATAGTGTCTTCTATAAGGCTTCTTTTCTCCAGACTAAATATTACTAGTTCTTTCGACGGATCTTTGTATGGAGAAACTTTAAGGAGTTGATAATAATATCTTCCTTTAGGCACATTACAGCTTATGAAAGTTCTTGCTAAAATGTGGTAACCAGAACTGAAAATAATATTGCAGATTTTGTCTGACCAGAACATGATATTTATTCCTAAATATTAAGGAAAGCTAAGTTGTTTCCTCTTCCTGGTAAAATTTCTGTTGATGTTTCTTTTCATACACTTCGTTGAGTCAAAAGACTGGTCCTAGATCCACTGCTGACTATAGCAAGTCATTTCATCTCTAAGCACCAGTTTCCTCATCTGTAAAAGGGCAATAACAGTATTTTTCTACCTACCTTGAAGTATTGTTTTGAGCAAGATACTTTGTGAGCTTAAATATACTGTATAATATTATTTTCATGTGCACAATTTTATCTGATTTAGAAAAGTCTTCTTTAATAGGGTAACCAATGCTTCTGCCTATTACCTTTATGATTTAAAAAAAGATGTTGTTAGTGTAATATGCTTGACCTTTCTAGATACTTTCTCTATCACAGTTTCTCAATATCATTAAGTGCTTAAGTTTAGAGACATTGCTGTCTTCCTAGATGTCATATGCTGCTTCCATAGTAACTGCTTTCTCTATTCTAATTGCTTTGATCTTTGAAAGAAATTTCATAAAATTGTAATTTTTATTTAATTTCTTTGGTAACCTTTGATTATTGAAGATTTTGTGCAATGAGAATTTCCCTTCATTTCAAAGATTTAAATCTATTTCTAAGCTTAAGAAGCCCAATGTTTAAGTAAATTTAATTGAGCTTCCTTTCTCATTCCTATTCATTACTCCTTTCAGCAACTGTAAGAAACAATACTTTCCTTTCCCCCTAACCATTCAGCATTTGATAATTATATACACCATTACATAAGACATAAGAGATTGAAAATATTTTGAGTTATGTATCTATTTGTTAAGGAAGAGAAAGAATATTTTCCTAATCTTTTTATAGTACTCAAAAGTAATTTCCACAATAATTTAGAAGTATTTTGAAGTAGCCGATATTTCCCTTGTCCCCCAGTTCTTCCGACAGCATTGAAGACAATTCATTATTAATTATTCACAAATATATTTAAGTAAAACAGGGCAAATTACATTGCCCTTCTGGGCCTCCAATTCCTTATCTGTAAAATTAGAGGGATGAATTATATAATCTAATAGTCCCTTTTATCTTCATCTTTCTACTATTTTGCCATGTTCATGGCCCTGTTAGTCATCAATGTTAAGGATAAGGAAATAGCATATGTTTAAAAGAGCTGGGTCCTCTCATCTCATCCAGATCAAAAGAAAAGCCACATAAAAGCTGCTAAATCTCAATTTAGTATAATTAGCGACATAAATGTTCAGGGGTAAATTCCTGCAAATAAATAAACAATAAAAAATCTTTTATTGAAAAATCACTGTGTTCCTTGCAGTATTGTAATGAGAGTTTGACAAATGCCTAGACCACTTAATATGATATCAGCCATGTAGAAGACACTTAGGACCTGCTTACAGGAGACTAGAGCACGTGTGAACTTTTTGTGTTGGCCTACCACATGGTTAAAAGCATTCTTTTTTCATTATTGGGGTATTTGGAAAGATTAGCTTTTCAAAAACAGCCTTAATGCTTAGCAACTCCAATGGCTTTTGCTGCGTTTTGTTTAAAGGTGAAGGATTTCACTTGCACCATGTGAGAAAGGGAATGTGAGATGAGCCTGATGCTTTGGTTTGGTTGTGGTGTTTGGTGCAAGGAGTGGAGTTTCTGATCTGGCCAGAGATCAAGAGCCATGGGGATTCAGGATTCTCAAAATTCAGGCCTGATATTGCAACCAGGACAACAGTGATTCTCTGAAGGGATTCCAGTCCAGCAGAAATTGGGCCTTTGGTCTTGAACATGGAAGGACTAATGCTGCGTAGGAACCGGGATACACTAATCCCCCCTTAATCCAATGATGACTGTGTGTTTGGGGGAAATGATGCTCTTGAGATGCTGGGGGAATGTCATCCTCTCTCAAGTTGAATACCAGTGAACTCCACCATGTTATGCAGAACAGAAGACTAAAACTCAGAGGTGAAGGGATTTACTTAAGTCATATAGGCAATAAGCAACAGAACTAAAACTGGAATCCAGGCCCTTTGATGTTGAAATTCATTACCACTAAACTGTGCTGCAGCCATTAGAATATGTTTGGTTTGATAATACTAAATGCACATGAAACAATTAGCAAAATTGCAGTACAGTAAGTAACACATGAAGTGCTGATTAAAAACATGGAGAGCAATGGTAAAAAATAGCTCTAGAACCATGGAGTCAAGCCTTAGAACATTGGCAATGTGAAAGCAAGTATCACCTGGAGTTTGAGGTTGGGAAGTTATTATTTGGCTATTTCAGTCAAATCCAAAAGCCAATATCATACAAAAGCAGCACAGTCAAGTGCCAAGTAGATTTAAAAGAAAATGGTAGAAGGTATCTCTCCTGCATTTGCAAGCCAACACCTTCATGACAGTGTTGGTTATGTTGAGGTTTTTTCTTTTTATGCAAATGTTGTATCTCCCTGGTGGCTGCTTTGGGACACATTTTTTCTTGGGGCATTATCATGTGAGCACCACGTTTTCTGTATGACTGGCATAGATAGAAGCAAGAAACACTGAGCTTTGAGCAGACACTGGAGGACAACTGGCTAAGAATGAGATAAAAAACCTATAGACTCAACTATCTACTGCTTTTCTGAAGTTTCCTAGTAAGACTTCTACCATTTCTCTGAGGTCTTGACCTCTGGCAAATCATAAAGACATTCAGGAAAAGAAACTGCTTGCTGAATTTAGATGTCTCCTTGGGAGAACTTTGGCATGGCCCACTATTATTACCTCACAAGTCCAGATACTACCCTCACAATGTTTTGGGAAACGAAGGGTGAACACCAACAAAAAAACAACATTATCTCTAATATCTTACTTAGAGAATGTGGGGACTCTTGGGTGGTCATAGCACCTAGTGTGGCACCAGGACTGCCCCATAACTTGACACCTGAAAGCATCAGGTGAACACAAGTAGTCACTAACAGCCAGTAATTCATCTTCTTCACCAACGTCCTACTTAGGCCAACTGGAGTCCCAGATAAGGGACCCTACAAAAGTAAGCGACAAGTTGTCCTGAGTGTTCAGTTCAGCTTCAACACTACTCCTCAGTCCTAGCACAGTAGCAGCCAAGGCTTTGAAGAACTCCCCCTGACCAACTGTGAGTAATCCTTTGCACTTAAACATTATTTATTTGAATTTGCATTACTTATGCTACTGTCTCTATACTTGGTCTCCATATTCATCATACCCATCCTAATACAGTCTCAAAAAAGTTCATATTAAGTATTTTCAATCTTGTCCAGGAGCAGGAAAAATCTGCATGTGTGTATGTTTAATCATATGAAATATAAGAAAGCATTTTGATATTAAAAATACTTTGCTAGAGCAGGAACACAATGGAATAGATACATCCTTCACAAGACTTAAAAGCTATTCAGCTAGTATATGTATGGGATTTGTGGTATTTAGATAGACTCCAGAGTCTTACTCAAAAGCTCTCACCCTACCACTGGTGACAATTCAGAAATTCCATTATAATGATGAATGTAGTAGTTTGGACAGAGCCATCCACTAGGGATAACTACACCTAAATATTGTATGAGCTGTTAAGACCGAGACATTTTGAGCTTCAGCCCTATGCATACCAATTATAGCCTAAATAAGTGAGTAAAATATAATTGAAATTTCCTTTCCAGAGAGAGACAGTAAGTGGATAATTGTAGCATTCATATCAGCCACAGTTAACTTTGAAAAGTTACTTGTTATAAAATCCCATTTGCCCTTTCCCTCAATCATCTTGAATCTGTGCCTCCTTAATAATTTGACTTTGATTAATTTTGATTCCCCTTCCTCTCCCTTAGAAAGTTCAAAGAGCTGCTCTATTATTGCCTTGTCTCACCAAGGAAAGAGTCCTAGGCATGTCTGGTCAGGGGCTGTGACCAAGAGCTGTTAGTGGCATGGAGTGTGATACTGGCAAGATGACTCTGTCTAGAGGAGTCGGTCTACCGTGGTAACCATTAGTTAAGTGGCCAAAATCAAGATTTGCATTATTCAAAGTGAAATGGTTAGCTATCAAAGCAACTAGGACAATATAACAAATAAGTTGATATTAGAGACAAGAGGCATATCCAAGATCTGGAAGGGGAAGGAGGAAAAGGGATTAGCATTTATTAAGTACTTAGTATGCACTAAGAAATTTCTACAACCCTACTTTAATCCTTACAACAACCCTGGGGGGTAATTTATATTATTATCCCAATTTTATAGATGAGGAAACTGAGGCAGATGGAGGTTAAGTAACTTACCTAGGTTCACATGGCTAGTAAGTGTCCAAGTCCAGTTTTGAACTTAGGTCTTCATGAATCCAGGCGCAGCGCTCTATCCATGGCTCCACCTAGCTGCTCAGGGCTGATACAGACACATGATCTCAGTAAAATCCACCTTACAAATCTGGGAGTTCAAAAGAAATAGAAGATGAATAGGAAGTAAATAAAAATCCTACCTTTGTGCCACAGGGTCTCCTGGCTTATTAGTAGGATACGACTCCCCTGAACAAACCCTCAGCTTTAGCCAAATGCATCAATTTCCTTTATTCTACCCATGGCATATGTTTTCCTACATTTATGTTTTTTCACATGTGTGCAACTTATCTGCTGTTTTCCTTCCCCTAATCAAAACTCACTCATGCTTTAAGGTTTGGCCCAAGGGCTTCTAACCACCAGGGAAGCCTCTTATGATCATTCTAGCTGCTAAATTCTCTCTCCTTGGAAATCCTATAACACTGCTTTTCTTTACTACTAATTTTGAACTTAGTTGCTACCCAATATTGTGAATTCTCTTTTCATGGATTTTTGTTCTATCTTCTCCACTAAAGCATAAGTTTTTTGAAGACAGGAACCCTGCCTTGCTCTTCTTTGCATCCCTCTAAGCATCTAATTCAATGCCTTGTACATGATAGGTATGCTATAAAAACTGAATTAATTAGCTTTCTATAGCAAAATACTCCCATGAAGGATCAAAAATAAAGTGAAACTAAAATTGTCATTGGTCTTTCAGTTTCAGCATGAAGATCCTATTAAAACTAGAATTTTTTGGTTTCCTAGAGCATAGAGAAGTATTCAAGTTCCACTTTGATGCACTAAATTATAACCCTGAAAAGGTTATGACCCATAATAACCATAAATAAATATAAGGATGCGTATTTCACACAAAAATCCAAGCTCTCTCCCATAAAGTCTTTTGTAGTTTAAAAGTAGTTAAATATTTTCCAGCTTTAAACTTTTTTTAGACTCAGAAAAATATCGGTTGAACTGAGATCAATAGCACCTTCAGTTGCTAAGTCAATAAACATTTATTAAACTCCTAGTATGCGTCAGACACCATGCTAAGTGCTGGGAATACAAAGGGAAAAACCTGGACCCTGTCCTTGGGGAAATCATTGTCTGAGGTGAGAGGCCACATAGAAGCAACTATGTACTAACAACATATATACTGGAAAAATCCAAGACTATCATCCAAAGAAAGGCTCTAGAAATAAGGGACCAGAACAGACTTTTCAGAGAAGATGTAATCTTAGGACTTGAAGGAAATCAGAAATACTTGGAAACATAAATGAGGAAGAAGAGTACTCTAAACATAGTGGATAGTCAGAACAAATATCTTTTGTCTGCCACTTAGTGACTGTGTGACCTTGGACAAGTCATTGAATCTCTTGTGGGTTTTAGGTTCTTTCTTGTAAAAAACATATAGTATTTTATTTATTCCAATTACATGTAAAGACCATTTTCAGCATTCATTTTTTAAAAGATTTTAAATTCCTAATTTTTCTCTTTCCTCCCTTCCTCTCACTTCTGATGGTAAGCAATCTAATATAGCTCATACATGTCCAATCATGTAAAAGGTATTTCCACATTAGTTATGTTGTGAAAGAAGAAATAGAATGAAAAGGGAAAAACATGAAACAAAACCAAAGAAATTGAAAATGGTATGTTTTGATCTACATCCAGACTCCATTAGTTCTTTCTCTGGATGTGGATAGCATTTTTCATCATGAGTCTTTTGGAATGATCTTGGATCATGTATTGCTGAGAAGAGCTAAGTCAGTCATAGTTGATTATTGCACAATGTTCCTATTGCTGCATACAGTGTTTACTTACTTCATTCAGCATCACTTCATGTACATCTGTCCAGGTTTTTTCTGAAATCTGCCTGCTTGTCATTTCTTCTACCACAATAGCATTCCATTGCATTCATATACCATAGCTTGTTCAGCCACTCCCCAATTGATGGGCATCCCCTCATTTTCTAATTCTTTGCCACCATAAAAAGAGCTGCTATAAATAGTTTTGTGTATATTGATCCTTTTCTCTTTGGGTCTCAGTTTCTTAATCTGTAAAATGAGAATTGACCAAATTTTTCTCTAGCTCTAAAAACCTTTGAAAGCTCTTGAATAGAGGAATGATAGGACTAGGGAAATAAGCAATGGGAGAAAAAAAAGAAGAGGAGAGAGGGGAGGTAAAAAAGGAAAAAAAAGAGGAAGAATGTTGTTTTATTTTTTACAAAGATTATCTGAGAAATAAAGAAGTACATAGTACTTTGCATATTTGTTGTGTCCGTCTGATGGCAAGAAGACCGCGCCATCAGAGAAATGATGACATGACTTGCACTTGACTTTGTTTTGAGTGACGGAGGGCTGTGCAGGTCACCAGCCTAACTTCTCCAGAGTCTTATGAATCCAGTGACCAGACATTCATCAGAATGACAGGAGATGACCCAGGATGCCCCTTTAGGCCAAGGTCTATGCAGGTACTCACTTAAGAAGAGTGAATATGAAAAGCCACTAAACTACTCTGCCTCCAGATCCAGTAGATAGTGATGCATCCTCCAAACAAGATAATAATTCTCTCCTATCTTATTCCCTGGCTTCTCTTCTCCTCTCATGACATCTTTACAATATCCACTATGAAGGGTAGAAAGGCAAGGGGCACAAACATTTGACCACTAATCCCTATACAACCTAGCTTATTATTTTTATTTCCTAGGAAGCATCATTATTAGTTCAGTTATACCATGTTGAATTATAACACTGGCAAATATATAAAAATACTTTCATTCCAAGGCCTTAACTAAATTGTTAATTATACTCGGAAATTTTCTGCTTTGGGCCTAAATTTTCCTATGCTATTGACCTCAACTCAACAGATACACTTCTGAACCTGAAAGCTGGTTAAAAGACAACATATTTAACAACCTTTGAACTACAGAAGAGTTCATGATGGAGAAGGAAGAAGTGTGTGTGTGTGTGTGTGTGTGTGTGTGTATGTGCGTGTGTGTGTGTATATATATGTATAATATGCATTCTTATATTTTTTCATGGCTTTTAATGACCACGGGAAAAAATGGATCAGTCACATAATGAGAGCAAAGATATGTTATATCTATCCTCTGTGCTCTATTTATATCCACTCAGTACTAAGTTAATGCAAGAAAAGTCCCCATCATGTCAAGTCAAAGCTCTGTAGTAAATTTCAAAGAGAACCATGGACAAGAGTCACAAGGGATGGGCAGATCTACGTCATTTATATTCTTTGCCATTGAAGGAAGCACCAAGATCAATGAGATCCCAGATCCATTGAAATGTTGCAGTATTGGTGTACATACTTCTATGGTTTTTTTAAAATGCTTGTGATGCATTCATATCAAAAATTTCAAAGTGAGGAAATCCTGACTTTTGTTTCATGTTTAGCAAAACTGTGTTATGTTTTCTTTCACTGTCATGATGGTAATAAACTATTAGCTTTGAGACAGATTTTTTTTAAATCACCTACTGTAATAAATTGGTAAATCATTTATAAAGATTTCAAGATGTTGTGGTGCATACTAAAGGACCCCACTAGCATACTGAGTCTAATGTAAATAGAAAGCTAAATTCATGTATACGTGTTAATATATTATTAATGTATTCTACATAAATTATAGATTTCTTCATAACTCTTTGTATACAGGTCTTTTGACTAGACCAAAAATTCCTCAAATAAGGGAATGCATCTATTTCAAAATATGTAACTTTCGTAAGGCATAATACTAATCAAGACAACCTCTGGACTAGTTCTCAATCAACTATTGCACCATCTTTGGGGGCAAGCAATGCTAAAAGAATGAATTTGAACTATTGCATAGGAAAAAAAGAGAAAAAAGTACCAGAAAGTAATTAAAAGGTTGACTGGAATGTAGAAGGTGAGAAAGAATAGGTGAGAATACAAAAAGTAATGAGAAAAATTATGAAGAAAGAGAAAGAATGGATAGATGGCTCTTGTTCATATGATTAAAAGGTTTAGAGATGAACTTCTGAAGATGCCCCGCCCACCTTATTATCTTACAAATAAGAGGGAGATCTAGGAATATTAAGTGAATCACTACTCAGAGTCACATAGTAAGTAAAAGGCATGAGATTTAAACTTAGGTCTTACGATTACAAACCCACTTCTGTCTTCTCTATGGCACTTCATCCTGGGTTCTCTGGAATTGTGATTGGCAATTACATTGATAAGAATTGTTAAGGCTTTCAAAGTTCTTTGTCTTTACAACCTCGGTGGTTTTATACAGATTACTTCCCTGGTTCTACTCACTATACTCTGTATCATTTCATGTAAGTTTTCCCAGATTCCTCTAGAAACATCTTTTTCATCATTTCTTATAGCATAATACTAATCAGTTACATTCATATACCATAATTTGTTCAATCATTCCTCAGTTGATGGATCTCCTCTTAGTTTTCAGGGGTTTTTTGCCTCTACAAAAGAGCTGTTATAAACATGTTTGTTCATAAGGGGCCCTTTTCTACTTGCTTTTATTTCTGTAGGGCATATTACAGGTCAAAATGTTTGTACATATTAGTAATTTGGGGAGCATGGTTCAAATTGACAAAGGCCTATTTTAGAAACATCAATGTACTTCTGATAATACTATTTGGCTGTGTCACAGAAGAATTAAAATTATGGGGTATCCCAAAAAGAAAATGGAGAGGTGTTTGATGGGTGATAGTATATCACTATATATTACTAATGAGGAAAATCACAAAATTTGTAAAAAATTATTATTAGAGAAATTTATTACCATAAAAGGAGATCATCCAGTTATGTAGTAATAGAAGGGGATAACTGGAGAACAGTACATATTCTATATGTAAACACGTAATTTTAAGAGATGTAGCAGAGGGACCCCAAAATGTTGAATGGCTTCCATATAGAGGATTTATAGGAAAACATGTACAAAAGTCAAACAGGATATAAAGGGTTGTCATTTGTACTACTGGAGTGGTGGAGTGGGTAGTACCAAATCGATGAAATCACAGATCCATGAACATTTTGTAGTAACTATGAAACTGGGGGCATGCCTGTAAACAGGCATGAATTGGGGTGAAAATGGAGTCCTTGTGAGCTAAGTGATGTGGCTTCATTTAAAACCATTCAAAGTATATTTAAGAAATAGTAGGCATATTTCTTGATATTGCACATCTATTAGCTTTCCCTCTCACACAGAGGAAATATCTACCCTGTTTTCCAAAAAGAAGAGGTAGTACTTTTGCTAATCTCTAGTGGTTGGAGATATTTCATGATCTCTACTGAAATTGTCCAAGAGCCAGTAAAGATTCTTTTAATGCTGAGCTTTCTTTGAGACACTCTTTAGAAGTGAAAAGTATATCCTAGCTGGGGAGTCTGTGCACCCCTGTCTTTTACTGGATGGATTTATATACTTTTAGTGGGTCTTCAAATAATCATATCACTTACATTTATATAGCTGATGAAATACTTTTCTTATGACAATCCTAAAGTGGGAAGAACATGTGCTATTATGCCCTTTTTTGGAGCTGAGGAAAGGGAGGTTCACAGAAGGTAAATGACTCCCTGAATTCCATGACTATTCTAAAGTATTGTAAACTAAATCTCTGACTAATAGAATGATACCTGTGCATTACAGCAAGCTGTTTCTCAAAAATCTAAATTCAATGAGTGAATTGGAATTCAATATTGTTCATAGAGCACATATACATACAGCGCAAATAAATGAAGCCACCATGGAAGGAAATGGATAGAAACAAATGGATGTTCTGAATTTCAAATTCTTATGTGAAAACAAAACTCCTTGAAAGAGATAAATATCAATAGCTTCTTTCCTTGCAATCTTAGCTTCACACCTGTATTCACCTGTGCTCACTGTGGAGAAGAAAAATGCTTTTCACTTTGATGAACTTCAATTGTACGTAATGGACCAAGTAAACATCTGTTGTGTTACTTAAATTGCAGTTCCTTAAAACAAGTCTTGGGGGGGAAATTACAGGTTTTTGTCATGTCTTAAGTCTTGATTGTCATCACAAACTATCTTTGAGCTTAAAGCAGCAGGGACAGGAGGGGTTGAAGTGATTCTTTATTCTAAATTTTCTAAGGGTGTCTAAATGTGTCTAAAAGACACAAACCTCTCTCTCTCCTCTGAGAAGTGCTTTGTGATGCAATTGTGAACTGTGCTGTCTTTGTTCATATTTGTCAGAAATACTAAATCCCAATAGGACCCAAAGATGGTGAAAAATGTGAAAAGCAACAGAATGACTTTTAAAGGCATATTCAAATAAAGAACAAGGGGGAAGTGATAGGAATTCTACTTGGACTTGACAGGATAATGGTAATGGAAGACAGAGAAAACAGAAATATGCACCTGTTATTTGACTTCCAGCTTCTCTACTGCAGAAAATGATCTTCAGAAGAGGAAGGTCAAATTAAACAAGGTTAAGAGGGAATCGAGCCAAAGATCGATGAGGAGAAGGAAGAGCCGCGGTGATTCTAAATGAATTTATTTTCTGAGATAGACAAATTTTCATTGGGACTGGAAGGAACATTTGAGATAATTTACTCCAATGTCCTCGTATTTATAGAGGAAGAAACTGGGTCCCACAGCACTATACCAAGTTGCCACAGTCCCACAGATACTAAGTGACTGACTGATATTTGAATCTGATTCTACCAGGCTTCCAAGAAAGCTCATAAATGTTATCTTTAATCAGTTCTTCTGATCTTTCAGGGATCAGGGAAAAGAGGAAGTGCCCCCAAACTGGAGAGGAGCAGATCTGTCATTTTTAAAAGGAGAGAAAGAAAATTTTGTAAATTATAGTGGACTTGATACTGAACTAAGGCAAAATTTTTGAAAGCACTATTATATGATTTTTTTGTTAACAAAGAGCTAGGAAATAGGGAAGAGACCCTGGAAAACAGGAATTAAAGTATGAGGTGGGAGGGAAGCAGGAGTGACTAAGAACTTGGAGCCTCAGCAGCTCATTGAAGTGTGGTCAAAAGGGAAGTGACTTGATGAGACTTGACATGTGGGATTGAGTATGCAGGAGACTGGGGCCCTGGTGGGTTGAGAGAAGCAAAGCAGTGAGTACATAGCTGGGACTGGCAGTCCCACTGGGTCCACAGAAACATGATGCAAATTTGAGCGCATAGCTGAGGGACTTCATGTGTATTGAGTCTTAATACTTCTACTTCTCCCATTTCATGTAGAGTGATTCTAGGGCTAGGGGACCATATGAGAACCTGATCAGATGCTGGAGTGAACAGATATCTGAATGTCATGTTCTTAGTTGTGGTCCTTGAATGGAAAGAGAAAGTTTCAGGGTGCACAAGAACACCTGGAGCTTGAGATATGAGTGCCATTTAGAAAGAATGCATGTGACAGATTCCAAACTATCTAAAAAATTAATTAAAAAATCATTTGTGTATATATAGTTTTAGAGGAGACATAGCTTAACACTTATTTATGTTACAAAGATTTTGGAAGTGATTGCTCTAATTGCAAGGGGAAAAAAGAATCAACAGTATGGTGTGTTCATCCTTCATTGCCAAAGAAGACCGTGCCATTGGAGAAATAACGACATGACATGCGCTTGACTTTGTTTTGAGTGAGGGAGGGCTGTGCAGGTCACCAGCCTCACTTCTCCTCCACAGCCATCTGAATCCAGTGACCAGATATTCATCAGGATGACTGGAGATGACCCAGGATGAGGCAATTGGGGTTAAGTGACTTGCCCAAGGTTACATACTAGTGAGTGTCAAGTGTCTGAGGTGAGATTTGAACTCAGGTTCCCCTGACTCTGCACTGGTTGCTCTATCCATTGTACCACCTAGCTGCCCTGGCAGCAGTGTGGTCTGTTTATCAAAAAGGCTAACTTAATCCTAGGGTACATTTGTCTGAGTATAGTAGTCTGTATGACTAAAAAGACCACAATTTCTGGGGGCCAAATTTCAGAATAACATTCATAAACTGTCCAATTACCACGTCCAGTAAAAGGTTATATGAATAGCAAGACAATTCAAAACCATGATATATGAAAATTTGTTAAAGGAATTGACATGCTTGGCCTGAACAAAGAAATACACAGGACATATTCACTGTCTTCAAATATTTAAGAGGATTCTTGTAGAATACTAATTACAAAAACCTTAATCTTGACTAGAGGAAACAAAACAGATTAATATGTGAAAGTCACAAGGAAATATTTTTAAATTACAACTTGCAAAAGAACTGCCTGGTGCTTAAGCCTATCAGAAATTGGAATCAGTTGCCTTAGGAAGCCAGGTCACTCAAAGTGTTCAAGAAGAGCTTAGACTTCCCACCGTAGGATGCTTTGTTTCTATCACTTATTTCTTGTGAAAACTTTAGAAATACTCCTAACCATTATTTTTATTTAAACAGTAAAAATGGATTACACCATGTACCCTGGGAAACTTTGTTTTCCTAACTAATAAAACTGTTACAACACACAGAGATCATAAATACTTCTGCTTTTCTTTCTGGTAAAGCACATGGAGAGCTTATGAAACAATTGGTTAAGTTTTTGTGAACCATAAAACATAAAATTTTAGCAGTCCACTATGTGTGAAAGTGACCCTGTTTTCCTCTATACAGTAATGAATGAATGTTTTAGAGGTTTCTTTTTTATCCATTTTCAAGGGTAAATATCATATACATCAGAAAAGTGTGGACAGAAAGAGCTCAATCAGAACTTCTGTAGACTCTCAAGGAAATAGGAACACAAAGAATCTACTTGGAGGATGAAAAACACATAATGTTTTTAAAAAAAACATTGTTCTTTTTTTTTTTTTAATAATGAACAGATCTACCATAAGACCATAAAGACCACATGTTCTGAAATCATGCATCCCTGTTCACCAATTTCAATTGTCAAAGGGGAAGTTTTCTCCAACATTAATGTACAAAGTCATTATTAAAGATAGTCCTAGAGATTAATTTTTGCAGTTGATTTTCAGAAGGCTATAGAATCAGTAGTCTTCTTCTTCATAAAATAACTTGTTTCATGATATAGACCATTATTTCTTCTTTCCCATCCTAAAACATAATTCAGAAATCTGGTCATGAATCAATTAACTCTTTAAATTCATTCTATTTTACATCTTTACTTTGCACAGGGGCTAGTTCAATTCAGTTTAGCAAGAACTTACTAATTACTACGTTCTAGACATCTGTTAGGTACTAGAAATATAAAGACAAAAATCGTAACAGTCTTCAAGAAGCCTACAATTTGTTGGAGGGAAACAAGAAATACACATACAGATACATAAAATGTATACAAAGAAATTTTGGGGGAAGGCCAATGCTAGCATTTGGAGGTGGGGTGGAGAAGATCAGAGCAGGCCTTATTTTATAGATAACATATTACACTTTGAACGCAGCTAGAGATTCCAAGAGGTAGGAAGGTAAGGAAGGAGAACATCCCAGTCAAAGTTAATTAAACAAGAAAGCCCAGTCTTCCATTGATCATTTCTTCTGGCATAGTTTGCCTTTCTCTCAAGGGATGAACTGTCAAACAAGCGTACCATGGTTCATTTGGTTGTAGTACAAGTGCCCTGTAACTCTTTTATTACAATGTTCACCTCAGGGTTACACATCTTTTATGTAGACATCCCCTCAGGCATGACAGATAAACCCAAAAATCTCCTAAAGAAAACTGATTAATGTCAGTTTTCCTTCTAGTGATCTCTCTTCATTTATAAATTTGTCAAGTATCTATTTGTACATAGGCTTTCCATGACCTATAGATCATGGAAACCCATAGTTCTAGTCAAAATCAAGCTCAGCCTGCAAATTTTCCATGCAGTACAATAAGCAACATTGTAAAAAAAAAAAAAGGAAAGGTCAAATAAAACATATTTTCAGGGAAAAGTTGAATATTTCTATTTGGGGAAGAAATACAGCTTTAGGAACAAGCATCAGTTAGGGTCTTGAATATAATTAAAGGGATCACAGTTAATATTTAAGTGTAAATGAAGACAGTGTTGAAAATGATCACTGAATTTACTAAAATGACAACTTGATGACATCCAAAATTTGCATAGGTACAATCCAGCCAATCATCCTTTTCTGTGTCACATTTTCATACTTCATGCTGGTCATAGAAAATTGAGTTTAAATAAAAATAAAAAATTCTGAGGGGAGGAAGGTGGTAGCTAGGAAATGTAACAGCCCTCTACCTGTACCTTTCATCTTGAGGAGTGTTACTTTACCGAGAATATTGTACCTACCTATTGCATGTGAATTCCCTCAACTAATCTTCTTAACTCCTTAAATATCTTTGTATCTTCATGCATTTTATGCCTTTTCTCTAACTCTAAGGAAAGGTGTTCCAACTTCTAATTAAGCATGATCTCCAAAGTTAGATATAATAGACCTCTGGAGGAAATTGAATGAAAATAAAAGGAGTAAATTTTTCTTTTTCATGCCTGGCACTTTCACAAAAAATGACTGTGCATTAGGGCATAAAAACCTCACAAAAATGCAGAAAAGCAGAAATATTAAATGCATCCTTATCAGATCGCAATATAATAAATTATATTCAATTAAGGGGTCTGGAAACATTGGAAACTAATCTTAAAGTATGAGTGGGTCAAAGAACAAATCATGTAAACAATCCATAATTTCATTAAAGAGAATGCCAACAATGAGACAGCATATCAAAATTTATGGAATGTAGTCAAAGTAGTACTCAGGGGAAAATTTGTATCTCTAAATACATACATTGATAAAAGAAAGAAAGGACAGATCAATAAACTGGGGCATTCAACTAAAGAAAAAACTCACAAAAGGAAGAAATTAAAACCCTCCAATTAAACAACAAATTGGTAATCCTGATAATCAAAAGAGGGATTAATAATAATAATATAAATAATATTAATAAAAATAAAAAATAAATAAAAATATTCATGATAATAAAGGAGAGAGATGAAAGGAGAAATTAAATTGAAAGTTAAAAATTGAAGAAATAAGAAGTTGGTTTTATTTTTAAAAATATCAAAGCAGATCAACCATTGCTTAATATGATTTTTAAAAGAAAGAATAAAGCCAAATTATTTTTATCAAAAGTGAAAAGGGTGAAGGCATGATCAAAGTAGAGGAAAGTAATACAATTATTAGGAACTATTTGGCCCAATTATATGCCACTAAAACTGACAATCTAAGTGAAATGGATGAATATCTACAAAATATAAATTGCTCAGATTAACACAAGAGGAAATAGAATACTTCAATAAACCAATTTTAGAAAAAGAAATAGAACAAGCATGAATGAACTTCCTAAGGAAAATCTTCACAACCAGATGGATTCACAAGTGAATTCTACCAAGCTCTACATAATCTATTTAAAAAAATAGACAAAGAAGGAGTCCAACTAAATTCTTTTTACAACACTGATATGATGTTGATACCTAATCCAGGAAGATCAGAGAGAGAGAGAAAGAAAACTGTAGACCATTATAAAATATAGATGTAAAATATAGACCATTAAGGAAATTCCTTAGTGAAAATTGATACAAAAATTTTAAATAAAATATCAGTAGGGATAATCCAACAGTATATCACAAAGATCACACATTAGGACTAGGTGAGATTTGTAACAGGAATTCAGAGCTGCTTCAATATTAAGAAAAATGTAAGCGTAATTGACCATATAAGAATTAAAAATAAGAAAAAGCATAAAATCATATGAATAGATGTAGACAGATCTTTTGAAAAAAATATGACACACATTCCTATTAAAAACACTAGAAATCTGGGTATGAGTGGAGCCTTTCTTAAAATGATAATTAGGATGTATCTAATACTAAGAGCAAGCATTATCTGTAACTGGTTTAAATTTGAAGTCTTCCTAATAACATGAAGCATGGATGTCTGTTATCACTACTATTATTTAATATTATACTAGAAATGTTAGTTATAGCAGTAAGACAAGAAAAAGAAATTGAAAAAATTGAAACAGACAGCATGGAAAAAAAATTATCCTTCTTTGAAGACAATATAATGATATACTTAGAGAACCCTAGAGAGTAAAAATTCAAAAAAAAACTAGTTGAAACAATAAAAAAGTTCAGCAGAACTGAAGGATATAAAATAAATTATCAGCACTTCCACATATTACCAATACAGTCCAGCAGCAAGACATAGAAAGAGAAATTCCATTTAAAATAACTACAGACAATACAAAATACTTGGGAGTCTACTGCCAAGATAAACCCTGTATCTATATGAACACAATCACAAAACCTTTAAGTAGAGAAATATTAATTGCTTGTGGGTAGGTTGAGCCCATATAATAAAAATGACAATTCCATCTAAATAAATTTATTCATACCAAACTACCCAAAATTGTTTCATAAAGCTAGAAAAATAATAACAAAATTCATCTGGAAAAACAAAAGATCAAGAATACCAAGGTAATTAATGAAAAAAAAATGTGAAAGGAGGGGGTCTAGAGTTGCTGTTGTTCAATTATGTATGACTCTTTGTGACCCCCATTTGGGTTTTCATGGTAGATACTGGAGTGATTTGCCATTTCCTTCTCCAGCTCGTTTTACAGATGAGGAAACTGAGGCAAACGGCTAAACGACTTGCTGAGGCCAAATTTGAACTCCGGAAGATGAATCTTCCTGATTCCAGGCTTGGCACTCTATTGATGGTACCACCCAGTTGTCCCAGCCTAGCAGTACCAAATCGCAAAATGTATTAAAAATGATAATCATGAAAACAATCTGACACTGGCTGAGAGACAGACTGATGGATCAGTATGGCAGATTAGATAAACAATCCACAGCAGTAAATCACCATAGTAATCTAGTGTTTTATAAACTTAAAGATTCAAGCTTTGTGACTAGATTTCACTATTTTACAAAAATTACTAGGGAAACTGAAAAGCTCCTTAGCAGAAATTAGGTATAGAATAACATCTCACACCATATATGAAGACAAGACCAAAACGGGTACATGATTAAGACATAAAGGGTGACATTATAAGTAAATTAGGGGAGTATGGGAAACTTTTTCCTATCACCTTTATTAGATATGGGATGATGGCCAAATGAGAAAGAGAAGATCACATAATGTAAATTGGATAATTTTCATCTTTGTTTGTTCATTCAGTCATGTCTTATTCTTCACAATCCTGTATGGGGTTGTCTTGGCAACAATACGGGAGTTGTTGACCATTGCCTTCGTTAGTGAATCAAGGCACACAGAGGTTAAGTTACTTGCTCAGGGTTATGCAACTAGTGAATGTCTGAGGTTGGATTTGAACTCATGGCTTTCTGACTCCAAGCTCAGAACTTTATCTACTCAATCACCTATCTACCTCATAATTTTGATTACATTAAATCAAAAAGGAAACAAATGCAGCCAAAATTAGAAGGAAAACAGGAAACTGGGGAAAAATATATTTTTATAATATAGAATCTTTTCTTATAAAGGTATCATTTCTCAAATATGTAGAGAGCTGAGTAAATTTATAAGAATATGATTCATTCTTTAATTGATAAATGATCAAATTTTTTGAACAGGCATTTTGAAGAAAAAGTAAAAGCTATCTATATTTCTTTGAAAAATCCCCCAGATCACTACTAATTAGACAAATACAAACTAAAAGAACTCTGAGGCACCACCTCTCACCTCTCAGATTGGCTAATATGACAAAAGCAAAGTAACAAATGTTGGAGGGGAGGTGGAAAAATTGGGACAATAGTAGACTATTGGTGGAACTTTGAGCTGATCCAATGATTCTGGAAAGAAATCTGGGCTATAAACATTGCATACCCTTTGACCCAGAAATACCCCTATTTGGTCTGTATCCCAAATTGATAAAAGGAAAAAGATGAGGGCCTATATCAACAAATATATTTATTGTACCTCTTTTTGTAGTGGCAAAGTATGGGAATAAAGTATGGGAAATTGAGGGGATGCCCATCAATTGGGGAACAGCTAAACAAGTTGTGGTATATCATTGTGATGGAATACTATTATGCTATAAGAAATGACAAGCAAGATGGTTTCAGAAAAACCTGGGAAGACTTACATGAACTGCTCCAAAAGGAAGTGAGCAGAACCAGGAGAACATTGTACACAGCAACAGCAATACTGTTTGATGATGAACTGTGAATAACTTAGCTATTCTGAGCAAAACGATGATCCAACACATTTTCAGAACACTTATGATTGTAAATGCTATCCACCTCCAGAGAAAGAACTAATGGAGTCTGAAGGCAGATTGAGCATAAATTGTCACTTCATTTTTCTTTTTTGCAATGTGGCAAATATTGAAATATGTTTTGCATGATTTCACATATATTATTGATATCACATTTCTTGCCTTCAAAATGGGTCAGGGAGAATTCAGAATAATTTTTTAAAAATCATGCTAAATAATTTTTGAAAATAACATAATTCCCCCATCTTTTCTTTTGAGTACACCTTATCCTTCCTTGTCTAGACCTTTGTTTTAGTAATTATCCTCTCTCACTTATCTTTAACTTTTCAGAGTTCAGAGGGGTGAAAAATATTAGGGCAATCCTAAGGATTAGTAATGGTGAGGATCATATTTACCCCTAAAGGGATGAATGGAATACCAAGAAAACTTACAAGGCTTAAGCTCACCCCCTTAGACACCTTCTTTTCATTGGCTCCTTTCCATATGATTACAAACATACTCAATCTATATATTTATTACTCTACTGAAACTGCTCTCAAAAAACATCAATTTCTTCCTTGTCATTAAATCCAAAGGTACGCTTTCTCTATTTTCATCTTTCTTATCTTTTATGCCCATTTTGCCCAGTATCATTTTTTTTCTAAATAATCTTTCCTCTCTAGGTTTATAAGGCATCATTCACTTTTTGAAAAATCCTTCTCAAAGTATTTTTAGATATCTTTAACCATTTCTATTCTGTTTTTTTCTCTTTTTTGGCTCCTGTTTACAAATCCTATGTGCTATTATTTCCCAAGGTTCTTTCTTGAGCCCTCTTCTCACTTCTCATATTCTCTGCCTTAGTGACCTATTTCACTCCACACCTCTATCACCTCTAGGCAGGTAGCTCCCAAATACGTCGCTTCATCTCCAAGTCCAGAACTGTATCACCAACTATCGCAATCTCCCTGGAGGTCCATCTAGAATCTCAAATTCAAAAGTACAAGATGAAACTCAATGATCTTTTCCCAAAAATGTGTCCCACCTTTAGATGGCATATTTTTTGTTAATAGCATCGTCATTTGTTTGATTTCTCAGTTCTGAATTTTTGAAGTAATTTCTAACTTTTATCTACAGCCAACTAGGGAATGCTGTAGGTAGAACACTTAACCTGAGTATAAATCTGACCTCAAAAGCTTAATAGCTATCTCGACCTTAGGAAATTCACTTAACTTTTGTCTTTCTAGGTTTCCTTATCTGTAAAAGGGGGATAATAGTAACACCTAACCCTGTGATACTTATGAAAATAAAATGAAACACTTTTCTAAAGTGTTTGACAAACATTAAATACCACCTAAGTCATGGCTCTTACTACACTTTATTATTATCTTTCATCTTAGTCTCTGATGAGTCTCCAAGTCTTCTTGTTTACCTTGCAATCCTTTGTATCACTCTTTCTGAGTGCACGCTCAAATTGTGCATTTTGTCGTATTTCCGTACCTGCTAAATTACCTCTATTGGACTACAAGCTCCTGGAACCAGGGATTGTGAGAATTCAAGGATAACAGGGAAGAAAAGAGATCATCTATTGGTTATTGAAAATTGCCTACTCACAATCTAAGAGAAGACAGATCACTGCTGAGTTGAAAAGAGAAACTTTTAGTTTCTAATGAAAGTTTAGAATATAATAGCTAGGAAAGACAAGCTTCTTTTCAAATAATAAATCACACAGTTTCTTGTATTACTAAATACCATTAGCGTATTGCGTTGAATTTTCCATGATCCTTTCATAAGATGGCATATTAAGTAGATTTTCTTCTGATCCTCAATATGCTAAAAAGAAACCAACTACACAAAGTAATAATACCATAATGCTTAGTACACAATACTTTTCATATAGTATAACAGCATAAGAATAGTTAATGTCTCTTCAAACTTTCAAAGCACTTAATATGCACTGTCTTATCTGAATGTCACAGTCAGCCTGTGAAGCAGACACTATAGACATTATAATTCCCATTTTTCAGGTGAGAAAACTAAGAGTAAAAGAAGTTATAATTCACCTAACCTCATACTATTATCAGAGACAAGAGGTGAAGATCAGTCTTCCTGATTTCAAGTCTAAAAAACTACCCTGGATACCAAGTTGTCTCTTATTTTACAAGATTCTCTTTGTACTACTTTAGGCAATGAATGGACTATAAGCTTACTTCTTCAAAATAACAATATTTTTCTCCTTTCAGCTTTTAAACCCTACTAGGATACTAGAATAGATTATTAGGCATAGTTCCTCCATACACATCAAAGCTCTAAGTGTTGACAATTTTTTCAATTAAATTTTGAAAGTTTGTTTTATCATTTTTGAAAAACAAAATAAAAACTGTTATGTTACTTAAGAGATACTTTCCAAAGTCAAGGAAAGAAGATTTATATAAGTATTTTAGTAAGCACCCCAACATACACAAGGGGACCTAGTACAACAGGTTCTTAGATCTGTATTCATAAAAGGAAAACAGTTTTCAAGGGGTTAACAATCACTTTAATCAAGCACATGTATCATTCCTTTAACCAAGTACATGTATCATTCAGTTAGTTCTGAGAGTCAGCACCTTGAATTTCAAAGAAAATCGAAAGAGAAATCAAAAAATTTCTCAACAGAGAAATCAAAAAATCAACAGACTTGGCTTCCTCTGCCTGAATTCAACAGACAATTGGACTCCAACTGTCTGACCATTGTTACCAGAGAGGGAAGCAGAATATCTGGGTTCTCAAAGCTGGGGCGCGCTTTAGAGGCTTCCCAGACTCCTTGTCTGGCACTCTAACCTTATCATTAAAAACTAAGCCCCAAAGTAAAATCTCACCCTTATTTTTAGAGCCAGAGGGCATCCCAACCCTTGAGGGCCAGTGAATCATTAACAAAAACTCTGGATGTTCCTACAAATCTTCCCTTATCAAACTCCCCTTGATGGGCAGGCCCATTAATGAGTGGGGAAGATCTTTAATCACATTAATAATACAAATACACGTAATGTGTCTAGTTAAAGAAACTCTTGTTTCTATACTTTACTCCTACTAAAGAATCTTGATTGATAAAGGTGAGATTCAATCAGAGGCACTTGATTATGCTAAAACAAAACCAGCAAAAAATCCTATTTTGATGGGCATCACAGTTTGTAGATAATAACCTTAGAGCTCATTTCTAGGACACAGTCTTATACAGAATGGGGGTCTGACTTGGTTCAATGGAGATGGAAAGAATAAGTGAAATAGAAGAAGATTTGCAGTCTCAGATTATATCCAAGTTTTGTTTCATATTTAAGTATATAAAATTCTGTTTTCTCGGTGAAACTTTATTTCTTAGTCTTTAGAAGACTTTGTGATGTAGCAGAAGGAGCTAATGAGGGCTGAATTTGATTCCAGGTTCTGTCATTTATTAATGAAGTAAAATTTAGCTATAGTTCATGGCTAAATATTGTGTATAGCATCATGTTGGTATTGGAGGTGAACCCAGGTTCTGATCACTGAAACTGTATCAGTAGAGAGCAATTTATGGTAGGTAGTTTCTACCAAGTGAGAAAAACATTTAGTTAAGGTTCAGTACCAAGCAATATATCTGTTTTCCAGTGCCCAGGGTACCCATGCTCAGAGAGTTTCATGACCAGGTTGGTCACAGGGTGATAAAAAGTGATTGAAGATTGCTTACATAAAGCACCAAAATTGCTAATGTTGCTTCTGCAGAATCGAAATCAGTTACTAGGAAACTAAATACAAGGCTTGGGCACAGGAAATGATGGCTGTGGAGGGAGACTAATCCTTAGGGAGTTTGACCATTAATGTCACTGTAGGATTAACTTTCTGGTAAGCTACTACCTTACTAATATGAAACTTAACCTTCCCTAGCATTAGAACTGGCCCAGCTTTCTGAGGCAGTGCTGAACCTTCAGACAGAGTTTATGTAGGACTAGTATTAAATTTTGGAGATGATCAAGTAGGTTATTCTATATGGTCTCGACCTGACCAAAAGTGATAGCCGAAGTCATTTTCTGATGTGATTCTTTCATGTGTAATTGAGTTAAGTATTTTCAGTTATAATGATAAAAATGTAAATTATGTCCTCAAGGTACATGCAAAATCATCTAGTTTACAAAACTAACAGTGTTGAACAAAGCTAGATCATTGGCCTTAGGTAAATACTACTCAATGATTTTAGTGGTTTTATATTATAAAGCCTTAGTTTTTAATTGAAGAGGAAACAAGCATAATTTGAAATATAGCAATTTATTTTCCATTCCTCTTTGAGTGTAATATTCAAGCCTTAAGACTGACCTGTACAAACTAGTTACTGAATAATTAAAGACAATGATATTCACCAGACCAGAATCTGAGATGCTTCCTTTCAGTAACCATCTGCTACTGAAGCCCTTGAGAATCCCCAGAGAGCACAGAAACAAAACGTTACACATTATTTCAAGCATTTCTTGCTTTCTTGATAGTAAAACACTAACCAGTTAATAAATGTGTAGGTTTCAAGATTTCATAAAATTTTGAATAGAACCTTTGGGCCTTTTCAAACCAACTGCGTGAGTTAAATATAGAAGGAAGCAAGATCATTAGATGAGACACTTCCTTATAAATATTTCATTTGTTGTCTAGGAAGAAGGTGCCAAATGACACTTCATAGAAACATCACAGGGTCCAAAGCAGTGCTGAACATTCGTTCATATCCCCCTGCCTTTAAGGAAAAACACATCAAACCAATCTAGAAATTCTCAGCGTTGTCTAGTGGAAAGAGCCTTGTAATGGAAGTCTTCTGGGCCTTAAGAAGTAATTTAATCTTTCTGATCTTGTTTTCTCATCTGGGAAGCAGAACTACTGTTGTGAAGATGAAATGAGGGAACACATGAGAACCACTTAGAGAGCTATGTTAACATAAGCTCTTGCTACCATTATGCTTAATACATAAGTGAGACCAATGGCATGTGACTAAATCAGTCTGATCCCTACCCACTCTGACCAAGCAGAGATCAGAGTCTTGAGAAAGTAGGTTCACCTGCGAGGTAAAGTAAGAGGTTTGTAGAGAAAAAACTTAATTTAAGGTGCTATGCTCTGGTACCCTAATGAGGAGATCTGGGTGACTATAAGACAGCTTGAAGTAACCAGATGCCTGAAGTGGAGGATAAAGATTCAGGATCCAAACAGAGAGGTGAAATGTTACCACTTTGTCATCCTTAAAAATCTGCCTCATTCCAGCCCTAGACATTATGTCTTCTAATTAAGTAATGCTTCCTTCATGACTGGGCTTATGCCCTTCTATTTATCTAAAATACTTTCCATGGGTGTTTCTATACCTCTTTTAAATAAAACATTTTTTGTTAATACAAACTTAACCAACATTAACATTTTAATGAACAGCTAACAGGAAAGATTATATGTAACTGTGAGCTGTTACTATACATATATGTGTGTGTGGGTACATATAATGTGTGTATACATACATATATATGTATACATACATACATACATACACTCACACACTTTATGGTCAAAAGTTGAACAGAATAGGCAGGCATGAACGAGATTATCATCTGCATTCTGGGAGGGAACTCCAAAACTGATGAGACCACAAGCTCAAAAAGAAAGACAGTTCATGTCTTTAAGAAATTTGCAATCTTGTATAGGAAGCTGAAAAGCAGAGAGTGTTTTGTTTTTTTGTGGGGGAGAAGGTGGATAGAGGAAGGGATGGAGGGGAAACCAGAAGGTATGATATTCTGAAGAGTTGAAACCAAGCATTGCTGCCGATAGAAGACAGAGAGTTGCCTGGCAAGTTCTGATCTGAGCCCTCTATAAAGGAAGGCCTCAGGAAGAGTTTATTGCTTCACACTCCAGTCTTCCAATCAGAGGAGGGAGATACTTGAAGGAGCTGTGAAACTGTTAAGCATCAAAAACTGAGTCAATCAGCATAATGAGATTTCACCTTATCCTTGGTGAAGTATGATATTCTGTTGAGCGTAAATTACTCAGAACTGCTGATGGATAATGGAGTTACCTCTTCTGTTTTCTCTTATCCCCATCCCCTCCATGGTTGGATGGCATGGTGCACTTTTTTCTGCACATAGCACACTTTTGTTCTCTCTGCCTAGGCCTATGTCAATCCCACAAAATGGAATTCTATTTCTTTTCCAAAATTGCCATCTCTTCAAATTCAGCTTTCCTTCAAGGTCCAACTAATGCCATTTGTCCTGTGAAGCCTTCCCTCAATGACCCCAAAAGGTGATCTTTTCCATTGTTTTATCACATTTTCATCATAATTAATTGTTTTTAATTTTTCCTGCTAAACTGACTCCTATATAGAATCCTTAAGGTCAGAAACTAGATTTCCTATAGTTTTAAATCCCCCATAATATGTAGAACATCTCAGAGGAGACACTCAAAGATCAGTGTGACTGAATTGTCTTTCCAATAATTCCCTTAAGGACAAGTATCATATCATACATTTTCATATTCCCTCCCCCCGCACAATGGTTTCTTGAATAGCATTGAGTCAAAATCTTATTTATAACTAGATACAGCCTAAAGAACAAAAATGAAAGAAATTAGACAGAGCCTTGGCAGAGAAGAGGGAAATAAGGTGGTGAGCTGGAGGGAGTAAATAATAGAGAAAGATGGGAAGAAACATGGAGACCAGCATGCAAAAGCATTGACGTGATATTCAATTACCATAAACAAAAATTGAAATTCAGGATTAAATGAATTCAAAGTCATAAAAACATAAAGAACATCAAACAAAATTGTTTTGTCTTCTTATCATAGGCTAAAAATGAAATGAAAGAAAAGAAAAAAAATCTTTAGCATAATACAGGATTTATTTTTACTAATCTTACAAGGAAAAGGATATACACACATTTATATGTATGTATGCATGCATACATCTATATTACATATATACATAAAATATACATATACGCATACATACACATATAAAATTTCCTTAAACCCCCAGTTGTTTTCTTGGAAACTTGAAGGTTGGGCACTTTCAGCCCTGATTGTTCTACGTTGATTTATTGCCTGTCTTCCCAAAGCTGTTTGTACAGGACCACTTTGTAAAGAATCAATTCTAATAAGAATCAAAGAGACATTTTTCAAGTGGAATATTTTAAAGAGTCATGGTCAGTGACAGCGGCATTAATTGTTTTCTCTTTTGGCATCAGTCTTTACCTAATGGGAATTACACCTATCATTCGAATGAGTTCTAGAATTACTGTGATTTTGAATAATCATTCAAACATTCAATTATTCAATAATCGTTATGTGTTTACTATGTGCAAGCCATTAAGGATACGAACAAAACCTAAGCAGCCTCCACCCACAAGCAGCTTAAAATTTTTGTGGTAAACAAAAGGTACACAGTTGATGATAGTGAATAGCAGTCATAGCAAAAAAACTTTTTCCTTTAGCACTTCAATGTTTGTAAATTATTTTTTACAAATATTATAATTTTATGCTCAAAACACCTTAGATGTGGATACGTTATTATTCACATTTTTCTAATGAGGTGAAGTTACTTGTCCAGGATCACATAGTTAGTAAGTGTCTGAGGTCAAATTTACCTCAAATCTTCCTGACTTCTGGTCCAATGTTAAATCTGTTGTGCCCTGCAGTTGCCTCTTAAAGTATAAAGCTTAAGTAAAGGAAATTTGGGGGGATCAGGAAAGCTCTCAAATAGCCCTTTTAATCTCTAGCCAAGGAAGCTAGGGGTTCTAAAAAGCGGGGGTGGGGTGGGGTGGTGGTGGGGGGAACAGGGATTACATGCTAGGCTTGGAGAAGAGCTTGTGTGAAGGCATTGAAATAGGATATGGATTTCATGGAAACCAGTAAGTAGACCAGGATTTTGGGGGTGGGATGGAGGGAGAAAGAGAGACAGAGAGAGAGAGAGACAGACAGAGAGACAGAGAGAGACAGAGAGAGATAGAGATACAGAGAAAGACAGAGAGGCAGACAAAGAGTTAAAGAGACTGACAAAGAAAGAGAGAGGGAGAGAGGGAGGGAAGGAGAGAGGAAAAGGTGGGCTAACATATAAGGATCAGTGTCGAAAGACGTTGGGTTGATTCAGCAGACCTGGGTTTAAGTTCTGGCTCTTCTACTTCCTACAGCCTTTGAAGAACTTCTACAAGAGGAGCAAAGAACAATTTACAATTCTCTAACATCTAATTTTCTCAGTAAAAGTGAACAGGCATCATTTTGAAATTCTTATGCCACTTCACACAATACTATCTTAGAAAAAATTCTTACAATGAGATCTCAGATTTATGTGTAGGCGTTAATTATCTATGTTGCTGTGTACACTGCACTTCTTGTCTTAACTTGCTAATACTCCTAAAAGATCATCCCTGTAAATGAAATGTTGTTTCTCAGTGGGATATCTTTCACTGGGTACACAAGGAATCTACACAATTTTGCTTTGACTTAGCAAGAGATGTATGTTTTTCTAGAAGGTTCTTTGTCAAGCAATTTTTTGAAAATTGAATAATTTAAAAATGTACCAGGGGAGTATGCTTTTTAAAGAGCTTTTGTTATGAATCTCTTTGTAAGGGAAAGAATGCCCTGTATTTCTTCTCCAAGTTTCCCTTGTAGATTGAGGGGTTAAAGTAGATAATCCCTAAATACCTGTCCATTGCTGATGGTAGACAGATAAATATGCCCATGGCATATGCATGCATATTACGTACATAATACAACTTCATACATTTCCTTTGTTTAAAGTAAGATTCACATGCATGGAGTTTTTATTTCCATTTATATTCTGAATATAATTAACTAACCTTAACTTCCCAGGATGGAAATGGGAAGTTCAAGTGTCTTTGGTAATGGTATTATTCAACAGAAAGCTTCACAAAGTGAAAACACATCTATAATGAGAAATTTTTAGGAAAACACCTAGAATAAACAATGAATGTCCAAGTACCATGTTTAACTGTGGAATTATGAAGATAAAGACTAACTCAATTCTAAAATGGGAAGCCAATGACATAAAAACCTATTAAAATACCTTTCACCTCACAGTGGCAAAGTAACAAAATACAGAAACAATCAGTGTTAGAGGGGCCTGTGAGGAGTGGATCCTAGTAGAAAGTGGCTCTGTATTTAGTCCAACAGTGTCAGAGAGTAGTTTAGAAGTATGTTCCAAATTAATAAATTATTTATTTCCTTTGAACCAGTCCTACTATGATTGCGAATGTACCACAGGAAGATGAAAAAGTGAAGACAGATTCCTCCATGTACCAAGATATTCATAGCAGCATTTTTGGTGTACCCAAGCCATAGAAACAAAGATAGACTCATATTATATGAAGATAATAGCATGATTGGGCATCTAGGTGGCTCAGTGGATAGAGTGCTACTCCTAAAGTCAAGAAGACTCATCTTTGTGAGCTCAAATCTCGCCTCAGACACTTCAAGACTATGTGACTCTGGGCAAGGTACTTTTTATAGGAGAAGATTAGAATGGGAACATGAGTTATGTCTCTCATAGAGAACGTAAACTGCCTTACACAAATGTAAGAAGCAAAAGAAGCTCCAGCTATCCCATAGGCACATTTGCACATGACCCTGGGTCATCAGGCACTACAGCTTCTTTGTTCTCTTTGTATATAATACTTGACCTGGCCTGGGCTTGGTCAGGTATTAATAAATAATAATAATAAATAATAAAATATTATTTTGATCTGCTGCCATCTAGGATGACTACCTCTTGTGAGTATGTGCCTCCATTTAATCATAGTAAAAACTATTAATAACCAAGACTATTAATAAGCAGTTTAATTTAATTAATAAATTAAATCATTGAGCAATAGCCAAACTGGTTATTCTTTCTTTGGTATCTCAGCATTCTCTTGGAGGGTATGACATCCTACAGTTGGTATAATTATGACTGGACAGATCTGCACCCTTACTTATGACATGGTAGGCAGGATTGTCTGTCCCCTTATTTTTGGTATAGTTGTCACCTTTATACAGCTGAACCCTGTTTCCCTCAGGTCTTCATCTGCAAAAGGAGCTGGAGAAGGAAATGGCAAACTATTCCAGTATCTTTGCCAAGAAAATCCTGAATGAGGTCACAAAGAGTCAGACAGGACTGGAAACCACAACAGTAGCAACTATAAAGTGTATTGTAAGAAATATTGAATGTAAGGAATTAAGAGAAATTTGGGAAAGCATATTTGAGCTATTTTGGAATGAAGTAACCAAAGCCATGGGAACAATAATACACCATTACCAATAAGAGAACCCAACACTAAAATGCCGATCATCAATGTGCCTCCTTGCCTGAATCTAACAATTGACGACAACGCATGCCTCCATTTTGCATTAGAGATGAGGTAGACTTTAAGTATAAAATGTGGCATATATCATTACTCATGTGCAATATAGCCATCTGTTTTGCTTAACTGTTCTTTTTGTTTCAAGATAGAGTCCTGTTTAGAAAGAGGAATTGTTTTAAAAATCAATACAATTTTAAAATATAATCATAAAACCATGGTTAAACTTGGTTATAAACATATCTGTATTATTTTTATACAAATTGAATAAAAATGAAAAGTGTAAGTAAATGAATCATATTTTCTGTAATGAAGGAAAAGCAGTATGGAATATGAAAAAGGCATCAAACCTCTTATAAAGTAGAGGATGTATAAATGATAGCAGGTTAAAGTCCTGACAGATACCTTTTGCCTTTTATTTTCCTCCATGGTCAACCATTCTGCTCCTTGTCCTGCCAACCTTAAGCCAGTTTGTGGGCCTAGGGACCATCTAATATGAACATCTCAGGAAAAGGCTAATGTCACACATAGCAGATGGGCATTTTGTTTTCTCCCTTGGTATTCAAGGACACCACTTATGTTTGATGAAAAAAGTGCTGTACTCAAAGATTGCTGCTGGCAAAGGAAATAAAGCTGACCTGATCTATTTATGGAAATCCAGGATAACATACCATGGATGGCATGATTTCCCCTACGCTGTCACCCTCAGTGAACTTGTCCTTAATGATGGACAAATTTGGAATGGATCTGCAGCAGGGAACTAAAGGGCATCTGTAGAGAGGCAGCCCTTGGCAGCTGCTAGAACCTGGAGGGTTGAAAGAACAGGAAATCCCTCTACTGTCATTCCCAGTCAGCCTGCTGCCACTGCAATCTGGTGCCATACCCATAGCTGCCAGTGCATCTTGCTCTGGGTAGTGTTATTGTGACACTAAAAGCATTCTGAGGGACATTACTATATTAGGACACCTGGACTATATGTGGATGTTTTTTATAAGAGATCGCTTCAGGGAATATACATGTAAAATTTTTGCAACCCTATTATTCACTGTGGCATACTATTCTTCAATCTTTATGTCTTATTGTTCTCCCTTGACCATGGTCCTGAATATCTTGATCAAGTCACAGAATATGAGAGGAGATGAGTCTCTCAAGTACTAAGCACTGTGTTTAGTCTTCAAATCACTCCTGACTCAACTTTCTAGTGTTCTATAAGCAGGTGATGAAATCATGGGATCATAGATTTGGAGTTGGAATGGCTCTTCAAAAGAACACAGTAAGAAAATATCAAGCTGGATATGTTACAGAGAAGGAAATTGAGGGCCTGAGAAGTTAAGTTGCCTGAAGTCACACAGGTAATAATTAACAGAGGCAAGATTCACACTCAGGTCCTCTAACTCCAAATATAGTATGATTTTTTATTTTGTTTTTCTTAAAAAACAATTAGTAAATATTTCATGATTTTTTTGTATTTAATATTTAATTTTTTCCCAGTTACATGTAAAAACAGTTTTTAACATTTTAAAAGTTTGAGTTCCAAATTCTCTTCCTTCCCCCCCCTCCCCATCTCCCACCCTCATTGAGAAGGCAAGCAATTCCATGTAGGTTATATATACATATATATATATATATATATATATATATATATATATGTAGTCATGCAAAACATATCCATAATAGTTGTGTTCTGAAAGAAAACATGGACAAAAAATACTCAAGAAAAATAAATTAAGTTTAAAAAAGTATGCTTTAATCTTTATTAAGACACCATCAGTTCATTCTCTGGGGATAGGTAGCATTTTTTCATCCTAAATCCTTTGGAGTTGTCATGGATTATTGTATTGCTGAGACGAGCTAAGTCATTCATAGTTGATCATATTACAACACTGATGTTATTTTGTACCCAGTACTTTTCACTTTGTATCAACACATGCAGGCCTTTCCAGGTTTTTCTGAGAGGATCTCGCTCATCACATCCTATAGTACAATAATATTCCATCATAATAACATACCACAACTTGTTCAGGCTTTTTCCAGTTGATGGACATCTTCTCAATTTCTAATTCTTTACCCTCTGAAAAGAGCTGCTATAAATATTTTTGTACATGTAAGTGCTTTTCCTTCTTGTTTTAATCTCTTTTGGAATACAGACCTAGTAGTGGTATTGCTAGGTCAAAGGGTACATGTGGTTTTATAGCTCTTTGGACATAGTTCCAAATTATAGAATAGTTTAATCAGTTCACAACTCTGCCAAGAGTATATTAATGTCTCGTTTTTTTCCACATCTCCTCCAACATTTGTCATTTACTTTTTCTGTTGTATTGGTCAGTCTAGTAGGTATGAGATAGTACCTCAGAATTGTTTTAATTTATACTTTTCGAATTACTGAATTAGAATATTTTGTTTTGTAATGTTTTGAAAGAAAACTTTCAGAAAGTGAAGACTCCTGTTGAAGGCAAAGGACATATTGTCTGTAGTAGGTACTTAATAGGTTATAAATTGAATTGAGGACAAACATTGACTGACTTTTCTACTTGGAAAGTTTGGATGTTTATCTACTGGATTTTCTTAAAGAAGGGCAAATGTGTATTATTAGAAAGGAAAAGTAAATACACAATTGTTTCTAAATGTTTGTAGGTCATCTGGTTTCCATACTCTTTAAAAAATTTATTTATAATATGGATTGCATGTAAAAATCTTCAGATTATGCTTATTTAGCAGAGAGATAGCATGGCATAATGGATAGTGAACTGGTCCACGAGTCAGGAAGATGAAGTTCAAGTCCCATTTCTTATACATACAAGCAGTCACTTTGGGCAAGATATTTAATTCAGTGCCTTTGGTAACAAGTGTCCTTCTGTATCAGCAAAGGTCTCCTTCTCATATGAGAGTTCCTTATACCAATAAAGTCACAAGTTTATTCCTTCTTCCTGTCATTATTATAGCATACATATAAGGGATATAACTTGGAATCTCCATTATCAACTTAATGAGCTTGCAAGGAGTTGGACCTTTGGGGAGCTGTGAATGTATGTTCCAATGGAGGTTGTGATCATGTCCACTGACAACATTCTAGAGATGGTTGGGAGACATTTACCAGTGCATGGCCAGTTGTGACTCAACTGAGCATGATGACATCTTAAGACTTATTGATAAGGGGTTAATTTATTGAATTGTTCAATTGTAACTCCATTGAATTTGGACTTTCTGGCTAATCTGAGTCATGGCCTCTCCTTTTATCAGAAATATAAAATGGTAAAGAATAGATCTCTTCACCTCTTATTTCTCAGAGATGCAGAGATAGCTGGGACATGAAAACTGAGAGCAACCTTGGTCATTGACTAGGGGAAATGTGAACATGGACACAATTACCACCCCTTTCCCTGGTTCCAAATGATTATCGCTTATCATCATCCTCAAGATGGCTTTAGATTCTTCTAAGGGTCAGTAGAAGTTAGGGCAGTGGTGGAATAACAAGGGTTCCTCTTATTCCTTTTCCCTTGGAGCAATGGAGAGGCAAGGGCATAACTTTTCACTCAAAGAGATTTTAGCTCTGGAGAAGGAAACATCACATCACCTGCTAGACTGAGCAGGGAGGAATTTTCTGGGCAATAATCATCCTGAAATATTTCAGGACACAGCTTCCTGGATCAAGATGGGAAAAGATTTTCTAGATAATGTTAAATTCCCAAAGTGATATAGGATCTATTCCCTTAGACAGAGAAAGGAGTATTTCACTTTTAAAAATGAGGACCTAGAGAGAGAGAGAAAGAGACAGAGAGGCAAAGATAGAAAGAGGGAGAAAGGGAGACAGAGAGAGAGACAGAGACAGCGAGATGGAGAAGGAGAGAGAGAGAGAGAGAGAGAGAGAGAGAGAGAGAGAGAGAGAGAGAGAGAGAGAGAGAGAGAGGAGATGAAGATTACACATGTGGCTCTGAAGCTGAACTAAGCCACTAAATGAGCCATTTCACCTTGAAACTCTTGACGATTTTTGCTCTGTCCACTACTTTGAGTCTAAATCTTTCTTGATTCATCTTTGGGTCCCTGTCTCACCCACATGAATTAGACTTTATATTCTACTACTTCCTTGAGTGGCTTCGATATTGCAAGTCTGATGGAGATGGGGCTCATTCTCTAGCAATCCTAAATTCATCTTCAGGAGGTGGTTGTTGAAGCCTTTAGCATAGTCTCATAAAGGTAGAGGCCAGTATGTGACTCAGATATGAAAGTGCAATGTACTATGGACTATTGAGGAGAGCAAATATTTCTCCAGAAATCCAAAATTGCTTTCCTCCATGGAGAGATTCCAAGTCACATGGTAGTACAATGGGACTGGGATGTTCTACCACATCCTGGAGGTATCTAGGTGGTATGACTGACTGGAAAAGGAGGAGAAATGTACCAGTTGTTAATGGGCTGCTCCAAGTCCCTTTTGTGTGTTTTCTTTATTGTGGGGTGAAATGAAAGGCATTCTAGTTCCCAGTATGCATTATTACCTTGAGGACTTACTTTGAACATATGGAAACTCTTACCAAATCTGTGAAGTCCTAAACATGAGCTATAGTTGAGCTATATTCTGATATTTCCTAGAGGAAATTTTGGGTAAGGGCAAAATGAGATATGATTCCCTCAAATTCCCTCCAAGATTTAACCTGATCCATGCAAACCCAAAGGTTGGGTCACTGGGGCTTTGTGAACATATGAATTACATTATAGTCGTTGTAATGCATATGATTTAAACAATATGGCACAGGTACAAAGTTCTGAGACAAAGGCATATGTGTAGCCAAAAGAAGGATGGTACTCTGTTTTGTTAAAGACCACCAATCACACAATTTCTACTCTTCCTAATCCTGTGTCTTCTCTTCCCCATTTCCTGGTTCCACATGCATTGGCTGAGATCAGATGACAGGCACATACAAAAGCCAACGATCTCTCAACACTTGTCCCTGGCACTTCTACTGGTTTCCAATAGCATTATTTATCTGGAGTTGCTAATTATGGCTTTTATCTCTCCTCACTCCACTGAGAAGAGGAGGTAGTTCCTTAGAATCCAAGTTTATTTTAACTAAAAGCCTTTAAGGACATATTCCTCTTGGTTCCATAATAGCAGGTACCTGAAGATGTCCTTTATTATGCAAAAAAGGAGGAGGAAAAGGCTCTATGAAAATAATTAGTGCTAGCCATATCTGCCAAGCAAAAAGGCAGTTTTTTTCTTGGGCTCAGTTGTTATGTATCACGCTCACCAGTTACACTGCCTTTCTAGTCCCCACCCGCCCCTCACTCAGATAACAAGAATGCCAAGAGCATCACTCTCCAGACAGGAAAATAACACCATATGTTCAGAAGAAGTTGAAAAAAAAAGCTGGACTTGTTATTTTCCTTTGACTGTTATGATTATTGTCTCCAGATCACATTTTTTTAAATGTTCCATGTGTATTTCCCTCTTTGATCATCAAAGAGATTTAGATAGATACAAGTGAAAAAAATTCATCAGTGTTTATCAGTTGGCATTGGTATAATAATGTGTATATGAGGAATTTCTTTTCCCAGAGAAACATCTCCAAAGCAAACCAGAGAGAAGAAGCATTTTGTGACAATTGTTACTTTTCCAGGAATATAAAAGAAAGTGTTACATGCTCTAGATTGTTTAATTTGAGGATGACTGAACTGCATCTAAAGTAGAAAGTTTCCTATGATTCCTTGGTTCCATAAGAGCAAAATCAAAGAAAAAAGCATTTTTCATTTACTTATTTTCAGTTTTGAGTATATGAACCATAGAACCCTGGCTCCTAATTCATTCTGATTTCTGGATGATCTGGATTATATGAAAGCAGTCAAGATTCTATGACTCTGAATATAGTGTCACTTGTTCATATCCCAAGCAAATCTCAAATCCTGCACCATTAAAGTCTTCTTCTGAGGAAGAACTATATATCCCTCATTCTAGATTGCTACCTTACCTAAACCCCTACTCCAAAGATGACTTCTGGTTTCATGAGTTCCACCTGGCATCCAACTCATTTCCACCCAGAGAAACTGAGATTTGGGATTCTATTTCCATCTAGCTAAGGGATGTGCCATTGATGCCCCTGACTCAGAAAAGAGACCTTTTTAGGTCCAATCCATATGCCTCTGGTAGAATAGAATTTTCCTCAGTGAGCCTTCAAAGAGTTTTACTTTCCAGTAGAATGCTGTTGAAGTAGCTTGCTTATGCAGTCACTGTTTGCTTGTCTCCATGCTAGCCAAGCTCCTACCTTGACATGTTACCCTGGAGCTCTTATTTCCATCTTTGCTATATCTACTACCCTGAGTCTACATGTTCCTTGATTGATTTCTTTGGGGCTGTGCTTTATTCTAGCTCTAATTTGAATTTCCAGTTTTGTTTTGTTTTTTAGTAGTAGTGTTTCTGTTTTCCTCTTGGACCTAATATCACTTTCTACCATAGACATCCAGCCTGGTAGTATAAGACATCTGATTTTCTTTAACCACGTTTCACCATCTGTCACCTGGAATATGCCTAGCTCATGAGTTTCTTTAGGCACTTGACTGACATGATATAAATAAAACATTCTACCTGATCTCTCTCTTAAAAACTAACAAAATAACCTGTGAATATCTACAACCAATGAAACAACAATAAATCATATTTGAAATTAATGGAATTCATTTTTCATCTGAAGGCCTACCACTAGAACTCATAAATTATTCTGGAATTTTTTTCCACTGAAGATTTACAATTAGTCAAAATAAAATATGTAGAAAAATTTGCTGAGAGCAGTCAAGTTGTTAGCAAATATTGGTCATGTGTACTACCAAGGCAGGAGCAGAGAGGAGATAAACCATACGTTGCATGACAATGAGACAGGTTGGTCAAAACCTGAACCAAGAGTTAAACCAGAGCTGGAGGCAGTGGAATTTACTGGCAAAGGCAAACAAAATAAACAGAGATAAAGAGGTATAGAACTGGATAAGATCATGAGGAGATGAAATGAGACCACAGCAGTGAAATGACTGAGTATGGGTTGGAAAAACTCAAGTATTAGGGGCTATTGAGTAAACTACTAATTAATAGTTTGCTACATATAGAATGTACTCTGATAGAATATCCATTTATAGTATAGAATGTTTGTTGGCCATGATCCCTTCTGTTTCTTGAAATGAATGAATAAAAAAGTATTCAATTGCCTGCTGTGTTTAAAGTTCTATGCTAGGTACTGGGTGTGTAAATACAAAAGTGATACAGTCCTTTCCCTAAGAAGAGGTTATATTCCAGTAGGCAAAAACAACCTATAAAATATCAAAGCTGGCAGTTACATACAAATACCACAGTGAAAGGCATCTATCAATATACACTACCACTGCCATTCAGTTTAGCCCAGGATAATGTAAAGTCCTAAGTGTCATTTGCTAGGTGAACTTCAAATCAGAACAGAATTTCTAGTTCAAGTTCCATATTTATGTGACACCTTCCTGAAAGACATTTCTGTGGAGAATTTACAGAGCAATGCTAGTAGTATGTAGGCATTGCCAAATGATTCCTCAAGTTTTTAGAGCTTTTGATCTTGAAGGAACTTCCAGAGAGAAATCATATGGCCAAAATGTAGAGATACCACTTGGAGAGAAAGAGGACTATAACCTTACACTAGTTTTAATACTTCTTGCTCCTTTTTCCAGTTACTGGGGTTTTCAGGGATGCCGGGGACAGGTCCCCAAACGACCTTCCCAGTGGGTAGTAACCCCTCACTCTGCTTCACGCAGCTTCAGACGTCTCTGGACCCGACCCCGGGGATCGGAGTTCGGGCGGAAACCAAGCACGAGCCAGGGTGGTAGAGCAAAGCGGGTGTTTATTCAGCAGTTCACATCAGTCCAGTCCCCCCGCCCCGCCTTAGGGTGTTGCCTTATATTCCTTATCCTTTCCGGGTTCTGCCCCTGGCGTCTGGATTGCTTCTTTGTATCAGGCCATCTCTCAGCACCTATCACAGTCGGCTGGGTAATATGGGCCGATATGTCGTCTTATGAGGGGCCCCTCCAGTACCTCCCCGAGGGCGATGCCGAGCCTTCCACGAGCCTTCCTTGCGCCCAGAATGGGGAAGTCACGAGCTAGGCGCGTGACCACCAGTTAGGGCGGGTATAGACTCCCGGCCGTCACCTATCCACCCAGGAGGCCCGGTGGCGGCCCCTCACACAGGGACAATGGAACAAAGATTTATAATGTGGGAGGTAAAGCATGAAGGAAAGGGATAATGTGGTCCAACAGAGTTATGACAACATACTGGAGTGAGAAATTGACAATGAATGACCAGGTCAGGATTGGCAAGGCTTTTGGAATTAAAGCCATAGCATTTGTTTTTTGTTTTACTCTTGCTCTCCCAAGAGATGCCCAAGGGGAAAGAGTTCCTCTTTATGCACGTCACTTTCAGTGGCTTGACTTTCTGTTTTCCTTCTGACAAATAAGAAGAGGGTTAACTGGGGGAAGGGGGAATTAAATCTCTACATACATCCATGGCCATTGTAACCTCTTACTGGAAACCTATTTCATCATATGCTTATTTGGGTTTATATTATATTTGTCATTCTTATTAAAATGTATGGTCATTTACAGTTATTGCAGACCAAGTCAACATGCATATGATTTGAAATTGTACAAGGTAAAGGCCACTCAAAAGGAAGAGATTTCCTTCAACTCAGACTGGAGGGAGATTGGGAGGAGCTGATTAGAAAGAGAATTTCTGCAATGTAAATCATTTCTGAGATACTCATATTTTAGATTGATTTGAACCCAGAGAGAGGAAAGATCATTAGCAGAGAGAGGTGGAAATTGGTGTGTTTATTTAGGTAATCACATAGCACCTGGCCAAATCCCAGGCTGACTATACTTATGAAAACACAACAGGTTTATTGGGTATATACTCTTGTACCCAGGGGTATGTTTGAGCCACCTCCAACTAGCTTAGGAACTGATTGGTTTTTTTTGTTTGTTCTTTTTTTAGAGACAATTGGGGTTAAGTGACTTCCCCAGGGTCACACAATTGGTAAATGTCTGAGGCTGAATTTGAAATGAGGTAGGTCCTTCTGATTCTAGGGCCAGTGTTCCATCCACAGCACCACCTAGCTGCCCCATTATTAAATTTTCATTCTGAGAATTACACCCAGAAAATTAATATACTATAAACTAGGACTAGCTTTATTGTTTTCTTAATTTTATCAATGCAAAAAAGATGGAGAAAATATTAGCATGTACCTTTCTTTTGAAGATCTAGTTATTAAACATTTACAAGAACACAAAAGTGACCTGAAGCTTTGGAATTCTATCTAGTCAGTTTCATGACTGCCTCACTGAGAGTATTTCAGTGTTAGGAGCTGACTTCTCTTGCCCTGTTTCTCCCTTCCTTGCCTTAGTGTGTGGTCTCTTGCTTCACTAACCTTCCTCTCACCTCAATTCATAATCCTCCAGTCATCCTCAACTCTTCCTTTTCCTTCACTCCTCATATCCAATCAGTTGTCAAGTCTTACTCATTCTAGGTCTACAACATTCCCTGAACATGGCCATCAATCTAGGACAAACTCCCATTACCTTTTCCCTAACAGTTATCTAATTAAATACCTGGCTTGCAATCTATTCTCCATCTCAATAACTCATCTACAGAACTTCCAAAATTATCTTCTTAAGGCATAGATCTGATCATGCCACTACCCTTTTCTAAAAGCTTCAATATCTCCCCATTATCTCAAAGCTAAAAATACAAACTCCATAACTTGATGTTGAAAGCCTTTCATAATCCGACTCCAGTCAGGTTTAGTGAACATTATTCCCCATTATATATTTTAATTAAGTCACATTAGTCTCTTTGTTATTTTCTGAACTCAGTCCTCCATCTCCCTCCTCACCTCCAACTTTGAAAATTCTTTGGCTTCCTCCAAAGCTCAGTTCATGTTTTGCTCCAGTGGGAAGTCATTCTTCATTCTCCTAGTTGTTAGTGATCCCCCACTCCTTAAATCATCATTTATATACTATATGTTTTATCCTTAAAGTAGAACATAATTGAGAGCATGGGATATTTTCCATTTTGTCTATGTGTTCCCAGGGGCTAGAACAGTGCTTTGCACATAGTAGACAACTAATTGAGATTTGTTTTAGTGTTGGATTTAATGCCAACGGCAATGAGAATCCATGACAATCTTGCATCTCAGAAATGCTGGAGCACAAATGAGCGAACTCTTACCTTTGGGGCTCTGAGAACTGCTCTGTATCTTTGGGCACTCTGGGTAGATGGTGGATTTGTGCCAAAAACACTCTCACGATAAATTCACAGTTCCCATTCTTATCTCTCTCTGTTCTCAAACTCCCAGCTCAACTGTAAAAACTAGAATCCTCTGGAATCTTCTTCTTAGGGCCTGGAGGTAGAAAGAGTTACTATAGACTCAACGAAAGGAAACTATTTTGATGATAACCTATTTGGTTAGGCCCAGTAATTATTCAGTCTGACATTTTTATATCAATTAATACTTCAAGGGAGCCATGATTTTCAGACTGGTTTGGTTTCACCAATGAAGATTGCAGCCCTTTGCCTTTTTGACTTAAAAGAGAATTTCTATGATTGAAACATTCATCACCTGGTGACCAGTTATCACCTGAGGAGTCTTTCTGTATTTAGTCATACTAGACTTTGGATAATAGATATGGTTACCAGATCTATGCTCAAAGCCTTTCCAATGTGGAAACTTTTCAAAGCTTGTATTCTGCTATAGCATTCAAGAATCCAGGATTACCTCCTTATTACAATATATCTTGGGAAAGCAAATTTACTGGCAATGCCTATTAATCCATAAGTTTCATAAATTTTATCATTGACATTTAAAATTTTCTGCAAACTGGCAAGTTGATGAATAGGACTGAGTTCTTCAACCACTCTAACAACCCTGAGATGGACTCTGGGGAATAGAAAAATATTCAGTGACAGATGATGTTCCATATTTTATTTCATTCTTATGAAAACCATTCACTATAAATGTTTGCAATGTTCTGTGTGTTCAAAGTTCAGTGAAAACTATGCTGATTCTAATACTCTTATTAGTCTGCAAGAAGTAATTATTTAATTTTAGGCAGATTGTGACCATAAATTTAGAAACTGCAGTTTACACTTTTTAGTGCTCCTGAAATGCCATGATGATATCTGGTAGGGAAGGCACTTGTGATTTCTATTTTTGAAGACCAGTCGTTACACTACTTCAGTTCATTGTTAGACTGAAACTTTACATTGAAGACTGATGGCAAAGGCACTATATTCAAATTGGGTGTAGAATCAGGTTTCTGTTTATCATAAACTCAGCTTAGTTCCAAAGCAAGGTAATTCAACTATAGGAAAGAACTCTGAAAATCATCAATTACCAAATAAATATGAGGTGGCATCTGAATCACCAGATCTGTGCACAATTTTTTTCCTAAACCAACAGAGACATCAAAAGGTCTCTTTTTCTCTTTGCCCAGCATCAGTGGATGTATCAAATGGAAATATTAAAATACAAGAAATTTAAACTTATAGGGACCTAGATATTTAACTTTTTTCAATCTCTTCTTTGTTCAAATAAGGAAATGGAAGTCCAAAGAAATGAAATACCTTGTCCAAGGCTATACAATTAGTTGGGGCCTGATCTAGGCCTGAGTTCAGGTCTCGCAAAGCAATCAATCATGCAACATTTATTAAGTCTTTATTTTGTAATCAGGACTCTGCTAGGTGATTTAGATGACAAAAGGAAAAAAAAATAGAGGACAAAATTTCTGGTCTCTGGGGCTTACGTTCTGATGGGGAAGGAAAGAATAATTAAACTGAAACAGAAAAAAAATTTTCTAAATCAAGTGGCAGAGAAGTCACTGCATGAAATTGGTGAAAGGGGCACATTTTGGGGATTTAAGTAAATGGAGCAAACTTTTGGCAAAGGAGGGACTTGAACCATACTTTAGAGGTCAAAATAAGATTTGGACAGCTGGAGAGAAAGAGGGAGAATATTTTACTAATTATTTGACCAAGGTTCTTATCACTGTGCTAAGTAGGACATGTTATAGGACCACTGATTCAGAGCTTAAAGGGATGAGGGGCACCACTTCATCTAACCTGTAAGACCAAGGGATGTTAAGTGATTGAGCAAGTTCATACAGGTAATAGGACTTAGAGGCTAATATTTGTATTGAAGCTCTTTGAAGAGCCAGTGCTCTACCAAACCACTGTTTCCTGATACGTGCTTTAATGCCCTTTTAGCAGAGTTGGAGCCCACTACTTTTTCCTCCAAATGTAGTGCTCTCTCTATTTCACTGTATCGGGAACTAACCAGGGAATTATATGCTTGGGAGCTTGTTTTTTCCTGGAAGGAGACCACCATGGTCAGTCTGATTGCATTTCAGCATGGAGTACCCCAGTAGGATTTTGTCCTGACTGGTTCATTTAGAGGTATTGTCCCAACTGAAGTTGCTCAGTGTCTAGCTAAAAATTTCCCATAGTGATATTATTTACATTTTTATGTGCTCTAAAACAATTTCTGATGCCTTTTCAATACAAATTTTTTTCTTGTGGCCTTGGATTCCATATGGAATACATATACATGTATATACATGTGTTTGTGTATATATTATATGTATTATACATGCATACATATTCTCTGCTATAGAAGATTATTCCCTGGGAGTAGTGGTACAGTTACACCAGGGAATATAAGTGATATAATGATAAAAGATATCAATAAAAGTTTGTTATATGTATGTGTATACATGCATATACAGGACATTACAAAAGTCATATGTATATCTATGTTAATATATATACACATGTATAGTGTCTATGTGTATAATAAATTTATTGATTTCTTTTGTTTCTATATCACCTACATTCCCCATGGTAATTCTCTCTCTGTTCCCAGAGAGCAGACATTATTACTTCAAATAAGAGATAATAAAATACTAGTTGCATATGAGATGAATGCAGTATATTACTAAAAATGAACAGTTTTTGTCCATTTATGCAGAAACTACTTTTTATTGTATTAAGAACAATTGCTGGTTTTCTCAAATGTTCTTACAAGTCTTAAGATACATTTACAAGTTTATCTTTTCAGTAAATACCATTATCTGCTTCTCTTCTAACACTGTATGTCTTCTTACATCCTATCATTGTTCCTGGTTTCTATTCTGAGTTCACTTTGAGACACATCAAACTACAATATGTTTTCATGTAAGGTATTATCTATCTTATAATGCTTTATGAACAGAGCCCAGCATATTTCTTAGTCCACCTCAAAAATATTTTTCAATTTTTTAGGTTATATAAAGAGTTCATGGATTTTTGTTTCTGAGAGTTTCATTTTCTTAGGAAATGGTGCTCATGTCAGTTACAGCTGTCAAGTTTATAGAGAAATGACAGAAGTATCTAATACACTTATTGAAAATATGGATAAGCAGACAATTTAAGGGGAAATAAAAAGTCAGTTTTGAGAATATTTATTTGTACTCAGCTTTGAAAACAGCTGCCAGAATTGTTACAGCAATTTTTTTCCTTGTAGGTAACCTCAGTGAATCAGCAAATTTAACCCTCTGAACTCATTGTTGCTATGTAAAGAAGCATTATTGGCACTTAAAGAGATACAGTTAGGAAGAGTAGGAGTCAGGGCAAAGAGTGGAAGAAATCTCTGTTCAAGGCAATGGTATGCCTCAATCATTTAATGATAACCACTCAAGGTTTCAAAGATGGAAAGATTCCAAGAGAATGGAAAGGTCACAGATATGGCTTTTTTCAAAAACAAACAGAAATGATAGGAAGAAAAAAAACAACTTCTAACTTATAAGTTTACTTTGCTTGTCTAATATCCTCAGGGAAGCAGCACACACACACACATACATATACATAATATGAGAAAGGGAGAGAGAGATGATGATGATGACGACAATTGTGGTGAAAATGAGAAGGGAACAGCTGAATTTTCATAGGATATTTCCTGCAATGAACTACATTTTTATGTACATAAATATATTAATAGGTACTTAGCTAAAAACAAAGAAAAGGTTAAGATATTTATTGATTTTTCAGAATTTGAGTCAGAGAAAAATAGCCTTAAAAGCTCTCCTCTGACAAAGTGCCTGTTGTGCAGGTGTCAAAAGTATATAAGATCTAACTATAATGATTCATTTTCTGAACAGTTACCAGATAACAACATCAAGGGAGTGTTGTTCACTTGCATCACAAAAGGTGGCCCAGGTAAAGTCCAAACAAAAGGATTTACTTCTGATACCAAAATTTTACAGATGCTTCTACTAGGAAATGATATCATGCCAATTACATAACCACATCTTCCATGAAATTCAGAATAATTTGAGAATAATAATGATCTTACTGTCCATAAAGAACAAGTTGTGTGAGGGGAGGAAAGGATAGATTTGAAGTAGATCATCCAAATATCTTTTTTTCTCTCTCTAATAGTATTTTGGGTTTTTTTTCCAATTACATGTAAAGATAGGTTTCAACATTGATTTTTCTAAAATTGAGTTCCAAATTTTTCTCCCTTCCTTTCTCCCCTTTCCCCTTCCCAAGACAGAAAGCAATCTGATATAAGTTATATGTGTACAATTATATTAATTTCCACATTAGTCATGATGCTAAAGAAGAATTAGAACCAATGGGAGGAACCATGAGAAAGAAGAAACAAATGAAAATAGTATACAAACAACAAAATAGTATACAAAACAAACAAAAGAAACAAACAAAAATAGAAAAAATAGTATGCTTTGATTTGCACTCAGACCCCCATATTTCTATTCTGGATGTGGAAAGCATTTTCCATCATGGGTCCTTTGGAATTATCTTAGATCCTTGCATTGCTGAGAAGAGCTAAGTGTATCAAAGCTAGTCATCACATAATGTGACTGTTACTGTGTACAAACTATGTACAAAATATGTTCTTCTGGTTCTTCTCACTTCACTCAGTATCAATTCATATAAGTCTTTCCAGATTTTTCTGAAGTCTCCCTGCTTATTTCTTATGAAACAATAGTATTCCATTACATTCATATACCACAACTTGTTCAACCATTCCCCAGTTGATGGGCATCCTCTCAATGTCCAATTCTTAGCCACCACAAAAATAGCTGCTCTAAATATTTTTGCATATGTATTTCTTCCCCCCTTTTTATGATCTCTTTGGGATACAGCCCTAGAAGTGGTATAGCTGGGTCAAGATGTATGGACAGTTTCATATTCCTTTAGGCATAGTTCCAAATCACTCTCCAGAATGGTTGGATCAGTTCACAATTTCACCAACAATGAGTCAGTGTTCCAATTTTCCCACATCTTCTCCAACATTTATCATTTCCTTTTCCATCATATTAGTCAATCTGATAGTTGCAAGGTAGTACTTCAGTGTTGTTTTAACTTACGTTTTTTCTAATCTATATCAATTTAGAGTATTTTCTCATATGATTGTAGACAGCTTTAATTTTGTCTTCTGGAAACTGCCTGTACATATCCTTTGACCATTTATCAGTTGGTGAATGACTGTGTGTTCTTAAAATTTTGACTCAGTTCTCTACATATTTTAGAAACAAGGCCTTTATCAGAAACATGGCCTGAAAAAATCATTTACCAGCTTTTTGCTTTCCTTCTTATCTTGGTTACACTAGTTTGTTTGTGCCAACCTTTTTCATTTTAATGTAATCAAAATGACCTATTTTGCATTTCATAATGTTCCCTATCTCTTGCTTTGTCATAAATTCTTCCCTTCTTCATAAATCTGACAGGTAAGTTATTCCTTGTTCTCCTAATTTGCTTATGGTATCATCCCATATGTGCAAATCATGGAACATTTGTCTTGGTATATAGTGTGAGATGTTGGTTTATGCCTAGCATTTTTCAGTTTTCCTAGCAGTTATTGTAAAATTGTGAGTTTTTATCCCAGAAACTGAAATCTTTAGTTTTATCAAACAGTAGATTACTATAGTCATTGACTCCTGTGACCTATGTACCTAACCTATTCCACTGATCTACAACTGTTTCTTAGCCAGTACCAAATAGTTTTGATGACTGTTGCTTTATAATATAGTTTTAGACCTGGTACAACTAAGCCACCTTACTTTGCATTTTTTTTCATTAATTCCCTTGACTTTTTTTTTGGTGTTTTAAAAATAATTTGTTTTCAGTTTTCAACAATTACTTCCATAAGTTTTAAATTTTTTTTCCCTCCCTTCCCCATCCCTCCCCATGAAGTCATCAAATCTTGTATAGGCTCTACACATACATTCTTGTTAAATGCATTTTCACATTAATCATGTTGCATAGAAGAATTAAAATAAATGGAATAAACCATGAAAAAAATCAAAGCAAAACAAAACATAACAAAAGAGAAAATAGTCTGCTCCATTCTGTGTTCTGATCTAAAGCTCTTCCTCGGGATATGGATGGCGTTTTGCATCATTCATTAGTCCTTTGGAAATACTTTAGGTCCTTGCATTGCTGGACCGTTTATCAGAAACAGTCCTTTCACACTGGAGCTCTTACCATGCATAATGTTCTTCTGGTTCTTCTTCACTTAGTATCGGTTCACATTCCTGTGGTATTCTTAATCTTTTCTTTTTTTACCAGATGAATTTTATATTTTTTCTAGCTCTATAAAATAATTTTTGGTAATTTGATTGGAATGGTACTCAATAAATAAGTTAATTTAGGTAGAATTGTCATTTTTGCTCTCCATTTGATAAATGGTCAAAAGATACGAATTGGTGGTTTTCAGATGAAGAAATTAAAGCTCTCTCTAGTCATAAAAAATGCTCTAAATCACTATTGATTAGAGAAATGCAAATCAAAACAGCTCGGAGGTACCACATCACACTTAACAGATTTGCTAACATGACAAAACAGGACAATTACAACTGCGGGAGAAGATGTGGGAAAATTGGAACACTAATGCATTTGTTCATGGCTGTGAACACATCCAACCATTCTGGAGAGCAATTTGGAAATATGCCCAAAGGACCATAAAACTGTACATACCCTTTGATTCAGCAATACCATATCTAAGTCTATATCCCAGAAAGATCATACAAACAGGAAAAGAACTCAGCTGTATAAAAATGTTTATAACAGCTCTTCTGTGACGGAGAAAAATTGGAAATTGAGGGGATAACCTTCAGTTGGGGAATGGCTAGACAAGTTGCAGTATGTGAATGTAATGGAATACTATTAAGCTATAAGAAATGATGAGCAGGTGGGTGTTTTTCCAGAAAAACCTGAAAAGACTTGAATGAACTGATGCTGAGTGAAGCGAGCAGAACCAGGAGAACGCTGTACAGCCTCAATGCACAATGTCTAATTTGATAGACTTATCTCTTCTTAGCAATGCAAGGATCCAAGGCAACTCCGAAGGACTCCTGATGGAAAATGCTGTCCATATCCAGAGAAAGAACTACGGAGTCTGAATGCAGATTGAAGAATATTCTCTCTTTCTCTCTCTCTCTCTCTCTCTCTCTCTCTCTCTCTCTCTCTCTCTCTCTCTCTCTCTCTCTCTCTCTCTCTCTCTCTCTCTCTCGGTTTGTTTCTTCTTTTATGTGGTTTCTCCCACTGATTGTGATTCTTCTTTTGCAATATGACTAATGTGAAAATAGGCTCAATATAAATGTATATCTACAGCCCATATCAAATTACATGCCATGTTGTGGTGTGGGAAGGGGAATATGGGGAGAAAATTTAGAGCTTTAAATCTTATGAAAGTGAATGTTGAAAACAAAAAATGAAATTTTAAAGTCTTATGGAAAGGAATATTAATACATTAAAATTATAAAACAAGAAAAAATGATCATTTTTATTTTATTAGCTCAGCTTACTCATGAAAAATAAATATTTTTCCAATTGTTTAGATCTGATTTTATTTGTGTGAAAAGTGTTTTCTAATTGTGCTTATATAGTTCATAGGCTTGTTTTAGCAGCTAGACTCTCAAATATTTTATATTGTCTACAGTCATTTTAAATTCAATTTCTCTTTCTATCTCCTGCTGCTGGGTTGTGTTGGTAATATATAGAAATGCCAATGATTTATGTGGGTTCATTTTATATCCCGCAACTTTACTAAAGTTCTTAATTGTTTCAAGTACTTTTTTAATTGATTCCCTCGGATTCTTTAAGTATACCATCACATCATCTGCAAAGAGTGATAGTTTTGCTTCCTCATTACCTATTCTAATTCTTCAATTCCTTTTTCTTCTCATTACTAACACTAACGTTTCTGGTACAATATTGAATAGTACTAGTGATAATGAACAACCTTGTTTCACCCCTGAGTTTATTGGGGATACTTGTAGCTTATCCTTATTACATATCATGCTTGCTGATGATTTGTAATGATAATTTAAGTAGAAAGATCTTTCCTATTCATTAATAGGCTCATGTCACCTGCCTGGATCACGTCTGAGTCACATGGAGCCTCTGAGAGGAGGAGTTTGCTGAATGGCTGGAACAGGAAGGGTGGAGCTAGAGCAGAGCTGCGATGAAGTTAGAGAATGGTCAGAGATAGGAAGGATGCAGGCAAGCAGGCAACTGGTTATCATGAGTGAGAGAGAGTTTGTTTGTGAATTTGTTTCAGAGAGTTGGTTTGTGGGAAGCTTAGCAGGGGGAAGGCTTGGGGCTCATGTTGTTCTCTGCATTTTTGTTACTATGTTGGATTTGGCTTTTGGGTGTCTGAATAAATGTTTTGGTTCTGTCTTCCATGTGAAGGGTCTGTGGTATTTCATGATTCAGAATTGTGCAGCAATATTCATGGCTACTGTAGGCATTGTGAATATTGCATCGACACTACATGGTTTTAGAGAGATAGTGCTTTTTATTTTAAGGAAAACTCCATTTGTTCCTGTGCTTGCTAGTATTTTTAATATGAATGGGTGCTATATTTTGTTTAAAGCATTTTCTGCATTTATTGAATCACATGATTTTGTTAGTTTTGTTATTAATATGATCAATTATGCCGATAGTTGTCCCAATATTGAACCAGCCTTGCATTCCTGGTCATTGTGTATTATCCTCATGATAAGCTACTGTAATTTCTTTGCTAATATTTTATTTAAAACTTTTGCATCCATATTCATTAGGGAAAGTAGTTTATGATGTTCTTTCTTTGTTTTGGCTCTTCCTAGCTTAGGCATCAGCACTATATTTGTAACACAAAAGGAATTTGGTAGGACTCCTTTGTCTATTTCTCCAGATAGCTTATGTAGTATCAGAATTAATTGTTACATGTTTGGTAGAATTCACTTGTAAATCCATCTGTCCTTGCAGATTTTTTCATAGGGAGGTCATTTATGTCTCATTCAATTTCTTTTTCTAAAATGAGGATAGTATTTTATTTCCCCTTCTATATATCTGGACAATTTATATTTTTGTTGATTTTCATCCATTTCGCTTCATTTGTCAGATTTATTGGCATACAGTTGGACAAAATAGCTTCTAATTATTGCTTTAATTTCCTCTTCATTGGTGAACTCACCCTTTTCATTTTTGATATTGATCATTTGATTCTCTTCTTTATTTTTTAAAATTAAATTAACCAGAGGTTTATTTATTTTATTGTTTTTTTATACAACCAACATCTCATTTTATTTATTAGTTCAGTGGTTTTCTTACTTTCAATTTTATTAATCTCTCCTTTGATTTTTCAACTAATTTGGTATTTATTTGAGGATTTTTAATTCATTCTTTTTCTAGTTTTTTTAGTTGCATTCCCAGTTCACTGATGTCCCCTTTTCTCTATTTTATTCATGTGAGCATTTAGAGTTATAAAATTTCCTCAAAGAACAACTTTGACTGCATCCCATAAGTTTTGGTATGTTGTCTCATCATTGTCATTCTCTTTGATGAAATTATTGATTGTTTCTATGATTTGTTCTTTGACCTATTCATTTTTTGTGATTAGATTTTTTACTTTCTAATTAGTTTGATGGCCCTTGATTGCACATAATTTTTGTTGCATCACGGTCTGGGAAGATGCATTTAATATTTCTGCTTTTTTGTATTTGATTCTTTTTATGCCCTAATGCATGATCAATTTTTTGTAGGTTCCATATACCATGGAGAAAAAGGTATATTTCTTTCTATCCCCATTCAATTTTCTCCAGAGGTTTATCATATCTAATTTTTCTAATATTCTATTCACTTCCTTAAATTCATCCTTGTTTATTTTGTCATTAGACTTACTTAGTTCTCTGCAGGATTCTGGCTTTTGATCTCCTCTACTATCTGGTTCCATTTTATGGGAGTGATCATCCTATTCACATTCACGGTTATGATAATTTCCTATGTATTTCCCTCCATCCTATTCTTCCTCTTGTTTGTCCTCTCTTTCCTTTCACCTTTTCCCTATTCACCAGTGTTTTGTTTCTGTCTACTACCTCCTCTGATCTACCTTCTCTTCTGTGACTCCCCAGTTCCACCTCTACTGCCTTTTTCTCTTCTATTTCCTGTTCAGTACAATAAATTTCTATAGTCATCTGATTGTGTACATTGTTTGCTTTTTGAGCCAATACTGATGAGATTAATGTTCAAGTGATGCCCGTTGCCCACCCTTTCTTCTTCCCCTCCACTATAATAAGCCTTTCTCACCTCTTCATGTGAGATAATTTACCTCATCCTACCTCTCCCTTCATTCTGCACTCATTGTACTCATCTTTCTAACCCATTAATTTTTTATGTTATCCCTTCAAATTCAACTTATACCCATACCTCTGTCTATGTATATTTCTTTTATCTGTACTGCTAGTGATACAGTTTTTAAGAGTTATAAGTATCATCTTCCCTTGTAGGGAAACAATTTAGCTCTATTGAATCCCTTATGTTTTCTTTTCCCTTTTCCCCTTTTTATGTTTCTCTTGGATTTTGATATTGGATTTCAAATTTTTGGTTTAGTACTGGTCTTCTCCTTATAAAGGCTTAAAATTATTCTATTTCATTGAATGACCATTGTTCCTCTTGATATATTATGCTTAATTATGCTGGTTACGTGATTCTTGGTTGAAGTCCTAGCTTCTTTCCCCTACAGAATATCATGTTCCATGACCTCCAATTGGATCCTGATTGGAACTTCCTGATATTAGAATTGTTTCTTTTTGATCACTTGTAGTATGTTTTCCTTGATCTAATGTTTCTTAAATTTGGCTATAATGTTCCTTGGAGTTTTTATTTTGGGATCTCTTTCCTGAGGTGACCAGTGAATTTTTTTTAATGCTTATTTTGCCCTCTGGTTCCAGGATATCAAGACAGTTTTCCTTGATAATTTCTTGAGAGACACTATTCAGGTTCTACTTTTGATTATGGCTTTCTGATAGATATTGTCTCTCCTGGATTTCCAGTCCAGGTGTTTTGCCCACCGGGTATCTTACATTTTCTTCCATTTTTTCATTCTTTTGAATCATAGTCATTAGCTTCCACTTGATCAATTCTAACTTTTTAAGGCATTGTTTCTAAGATAAGCTTTTGTGCTTTCTTTTCCATTTGGCCAATTGTACTCTTTAAGGAGTTGTTTTCTTCAGTGGATTTTTGTATCTCCTTTTCCAATTGACCAGTTCTACTCTTTAAGCAATTTTTCCAACTGTTGACTCTTTTTTCCATAATTCTCTTCCATCACTCTCATTTCTTTACCTTGTTTTTCTTCTATGTCTCTTATATGACTTTTCAGTTTGCTTTTGAGCTCTTCCATGAAATCCTTCTGGTCTTGAGACCACTTCCCATTTTTCTTTGGGTTTTGCCCATTGCTGTTTTGACTTTGTTGTCCTCCTCTAAGTTTGTGTCTTAGTCTTCTCTGTCACCATAATAACTTTCTATGGTCAGATTCTTTTTTGTAATACTTTTCTACTTACACTCCTCCCCTTTTTTGACCTTTTCCCTTTCTTTTAAATTTGAACTCTGTTCCCAGAGTGGAAGGGGCACTGTCTCTCACTTTTGTGCTAGTGGCCTCAGAATCTGAGTATTTACTTGGTACTGCACCCATGTTTCCCTGAGGCCTATAGGGAACCTTCATGTGTGGTGCTATACAGGCATATAATCACTGTAGTGGTGGGGTGGAGATTGGCTGGCACTGTGGAAGGCTGTAGTGTTCTGGCAGCTTACCTGGTGCTGAGGTGAGGTCCTAAATAGTGTTCTCTGCCATGTGTTGAGGCCCGGTGGGATGTTTCTGTGTTTTTCAGTGGCTGCACCAAAATGCATGGGATCAGGCCTCTGGAAGCTCCCTGTTTGCTTGGGATAATGATGAAATTTCTGGTAGTTCTCACAACTGGGGTTTAGTTTCCCCTGGCTCTGCTAAGGTACATAGAGGGTCCTGGTATTGGTTTTTGCTGCTCCACCACATGGAAGCTCAGGATCTCCCACTGGTTTGCTGAGGTGGAGTTTGCTGCTGGTTTGCTGGGATGCTTCCCATATTTGACTGTGTTCTCCTTTCATCTGGGCGACATGGACCTTTCTTGCTGCTCCTTTAAATTTCTTGGTCTAAAATGGTATTTCACCATGTCTTTTTGCTGCTTCTACTGTTCCAGGATTTGTTTTGGCGCTCTATTTTATCATTACTTGGAGGTGAGTATGGGAAAGTTGGAGCAGTTTACTATTTATTCCACCATCTTGGCTCCTGGAAGTGTTATGATATATATTTTTAAAGTTCACTGAGAAGTATAGAAAGAAGTTCACAAGAGATCATAAATAAATAAGATATTTTTGAAAGCAATAAATGAATTTGTTATATGATTTTTTAAAAAGAAGTGATATAAATTAGATATTCAGAGTTTTATGTAACTCCTTACTCAAGTTCAGCTTTCTATATGGAAGTGATTTTTTTTATTTTAAGTTGAGAATTTAAAACTATTTTAAAAGATTATAAGGAACACAAAATAGAGTCTAAGATTTTTAACAAAATCATTGAAAAATTCTCCCCTGGTGAGTTCCTTTTCTCTTCTTAGAGTTTTGAGCCCTAGTCCCCACAAACTCATTGTACCACTTTGTGAAGCTCTTGTCTCAAATAAAGTTTTAGAAACTGTAGCAGGTTTAAAAGCAAGTTCATCATTTCAGTTTCCATGCTTATTACCTCTTCTCTTGTGACTATGAGGCTTCAGCAGTCTAAAGAGGCTCTCTTGATTTGATCTATGTCTAGCCTTCTGACCTCCTACTGCACAATTATCCATCAGTGTTATATCTTTCTGGTATGATCTTTCATGGTTCTCTATACCTTCTTCATCTCAAACTACATTCTTACTTCATACTCACCAACTTACAGACTTTGGAGTCTTTGAAGGTAGGCATGCTTCATGGGCATGGCTCATCTCCTATAGACATAGAACCTACTCATCAATCAATTATATGCCCCCTGTTACAAATGGGTTATGCTCCCTAATACAAATCAAGAAAATGGTTTCCAAACTATAGCACATAAAGTTTTAATGCTAAATGTATTATTGCTGCAATCCATTTTTCTTGATTGAAATAAAATCTGAGTGAATGTGTCATTTATCAATGCATCTCCTGTTAATGCCATTGCTTGCACAGATTCCTTACCTATTCAACCCAACTACCTTCTTGGCCAAGCCATGATAGAGTTGGCCAAGTAACAAAAACAACAACAAAATTCCATTTGTAAAGTCAGTTTAAATTTCTAGCCATGTTTAGAAGAAATCATTTGTACAGCCTTTGTGTACTGCCATGGCTCATGATTTAAGAGGAAGATATGCTGGCCTTTTACTCTTTTTCTACCCTCTTTCACATCCCCTGTCATATCAGGTAAGTTTTACTTAATCAGTATTTTTGTACACAGATTCCTTCCCTCACACAGACTGATAGCTTCCAATACAAATGAATATACACAATAAGATTAGTTAAGGCTTCTTAGTGTATAGATTGGTGTGGTATGGAGTGAAGGTTTATTTCCAGCATGGCAAATGTTTTATCTGATTGATTTTTAAAGAATGGTTTACTTATGTCTCATCTATTCAAAAATAACATTTCAATTGTTTTAACCAAGATTTACTGACATGAAATGACAAAAAGGAGTCATGATGTGATCTTAATATTTTATACTATGAGATAGACATAATACTAATAGATTTTCAATACTACAAGTGTGCAGAACTAAATGAAGGCATCAATTTTCTTTGGTTTTCTCCATCTCACTTGCTTTTCCTACTTCTCCTTTCTCTTCTCCCTGATAATGCTGTTTTCCCCAGAAAATAAGATAGAAATTAAAGAGGACTCATTAGCAGTCCTGGAAAAAAAATTTACCCCATCACCCACTTAAATTCTTTATTCTGGTTTGCCTTTTGATATATTATAAATAGCTTTCCAGCATGGCAGAATGACAACTGAACAAATCACCAAATATGCAGCCCCCTGACTGTGTCCTAAATAACAGTAGTTTTCTTTTTCACATATAATACATAAAACAAAAGTTGGCTTCCAATGTGGCAATTGCTCAATTAAGTCATCTTTCTTGTTCAGTGGGGAATGATAATGCCTTTTTTCAACTTGTACCTATAATTGTACTTCAGATGCTGTGATTAAATCAAGTTGTTTATACTCAATGGGGGCAAATTTAATAACAGCATCATAATGATATATTGAGTCATAGAATCAGAATTAAAATGGATTTTAGTGTTTATCTACTTTAACTCTCTTTTGATGAATGAATCAACCCTTTAAAGTCCTCACCACATGGTCATTCAGTCTCTTATTCAAATCTCTCAATAAAGGGAAAGTCATTGGTTATTGGAAGCATTCTTTCCTCTTTATAACCTCTACCTATTGTTCCTGTTTCTCCCCTCTGGAAACACAAAGAAAAAATCTAATCCCCATTCTGAATGAAAGCTGTATGGTGCTGAATAGCTCAGAACTAGTATGGCCATGCTGCCTAACCCCCAGAAAATAATGATGAGGATTATGAGTTGTGGCTGACTGGACAGAATGATAGTTTTGAAATGGTAGGCCTTTCCTTTCAGTACATTACAGAAGTGACTACTTAGTGTGTTTCCATGAAGGGCTGGCTATTGACTTTTTATTTTGATTTAAACCAAATTGAGATAAATATTACCAGGAATAGAAATGTATGGAACACCTCTAATTTCTATAAACTTGATTATATGTATATTCATCTTTTATACTTCATAGATTGGTAATGTTTTTCTTTGTACATATCTGAAGGATGTTTGATACTTCCTAGTAATATCTGTTCCTATCTCATGCTGCTAAAACCTAATTCTTACTAGCCTCAGAATCCTTTATTGAACCACCTGTCCAAAGTTATCCTCTAAAGCATTCATAGCTATTGGGAAGAATGCTAGAAGAAGCACCTTTTACTTCCAAGGTCCATGGATGTGATCAGTCACAAAACATTGGGCAGTTACCCCTTCTGGACTTTGTCTCAGCAGTAAAATGCCTTGTGCTGATATCGTTTTAGGGTTCACTGTCTTACTTTTTTTTGAATCCTTCACTTGTCCTTCTCACTGCCAGTCCTTTGTAAATAACTGAAGCAGGAAGATCAGTTCAATGAAATAAGGTTTACCCATGCATTTGACATGCTTTTTCATGAAATTCCCATGCTCTTAGTTACACGTCAGCTGGATTCTTTGGGTATCATAGATAGTTCTAGCACCTTCTTTTGGTATAAATAGAGCTTCCATGTTCCAGGACATCTACTTCCACCTTAGTCTTTCCAGGCCTGTAGCATATGCTGAAATAATAAGTCTGGCGATCAGTATTGGACACATTATTGGTCAAAATACATCAATAGACTTCTGGTAGTCCACAATTTGAGTTTTACTCCATATATACCTTCTTTAATCTTCTCAATGACATTCCATTTGAAAACCAAGAATTCAAGTTACTGGATAGGATAATGAGTCTCATTATTAGCCAAACCTCTGTTGGCAAAAGCAAAGAATTTTTGATGATCCTCACTATTTTGGTTTGGGACAGCTCCCAGACCTTTCAGGCTGGAATCTGCATGAAGAACAAAAGATTTTCACAGGTCTGCAAAAGCCATACTATCAGAGAAGGAACAAGATAGTTTATTAAGTCTTGGAAGGTTTTTATTAAAAAATATTCACCTATTCCCAAAAATCACTGTAGGTTTTATTGCCTTTCTTGCTTTTCTGATTTTGATGTCTCCAATCAGGTATAGTCACCACTAAGTCATTGAATAAGTGAAGTTATCCAGTAGTTTAGTGGTAGCCATATACTTCTTAATAAATTTGCAATAACAATAAACAACTCCCAGGATTAAGTTTTGGGATATGATGTAGCTAGGTGACAGTGTGGAGAGAGTGCTGGCTATCCAGCCTCAGACACTTATCGTATGACATTGGGCAAGTCACTTAACCTCTCTTTCTCTCAGTTTTCCCATCTGTAAAATGGGGATAATAATAGCACTTCCCAGATTGTTGTGAGGATCAAATGAAATAGTAATGGTACAGCTCTTTGCACAGCACCTAGCAAATGCTAAACTATGTAAATGTTTATTATCATTATTATTATTATTTTGTTATTGCTATTATTATGCGATGCAGTCCACATGTCTTACAGAAGCTTTGCAAAATTGATACTTGTCAACTCTTGCAGGTTCAACACTTCTGACAATCTCTCCTCATGTTCTTTCTATCTTTAGAAGGGAAAAGTAAAAATATGACTCATATCATTACACTATGAGGCCATTTTATGAACCTATTGAATCAAAAAACAAAAAGTATCTACAGTTGCCAGAGTATTGTGGGAAAAGTCTATTTCAGCATGTGGATTCCCAGACAAGATCCACTCTGACCATCACAGAGACTTTGAGGACAAGCTATTAAAAAATTTTATCCCTGAAAAATATCAAAAAGTCTTGAACTTTGTTATCATGGACAAGTAACCCCACAGTCTGAATATTTCAGTCATACAGTCAACATGTTGGGAACTGTAAGATCAGAACAGAAAGCTCATTGACATCCCAGCCTGAGAATATTATATTTTCAAATATTTAGGTCTTCTATTTTTGTAAAATTTATTGTTTATGTGTCTCATATGTGTCTGAGTAGGTTAATTTTTAGATATTTAGTTTGTTTCTCCCCCCGCCTTGGAGTTCTCGTAATCTGTCGTGCTTAAATTGCATTAATATTCCACAAAGAAGCCTATTATGACAGTGAATTTATTTTGTATCCTGCTACCTTGTTAAAAATATTATTTTGATATCATCTGTTGTTAATTATCTCAGGTTCTGTAGGTAAACTATCATATTATCTACAGAAAGCAATGATTTTAGCTCTTTCCTATAACTATAACCTTATCTTTTTTGTTTTGTTTTTTTATTTAACTTTTCCACATTCATTTCCACAAAATTTTGGGTTCCAAATTTTCTCCCCATTTGTCCCCTCCCCCCACCCCAAAAACACTGAGCATTCTAATTGCCCCTGTCACCAATCTGCCCTCTCTTCTAACATCCTTCCCTTCCCTTATCCCCATCTTCTCTTTTGTCCTGTAGGGCAAGATAACTTTCTATACCCCATTATCTGTATTTCTATTTCCTAGTTGCAAGAACAATACTCAAGTCGTTCCTAAAACTTTGAGTTCCAGCTTCTCTCCATCTCTCCCTCCCCACCCATTCCCTTTCAGAAGGCAGGCAATTCAATATAGGCCATGTCTGTGGAGTTTTGCAACTGACTAGCTATAATTCCCTCCATCCTATCCTGCCCCCCATTGCTTCTATTCTCTCTCTTGATCCTGTCCCTCCCCAAGAGTGTTGACTTCAAATTGCTCCCTTCTCCCATTGCCCTCCCTTCCATCATTCCCCCTACCCTGCATATCCCCTTCTCCCCCACTTTCCTGTATTGTAAGATAGGTTTTCATACCAAAATGAGTGTACATTTTATTCCTTCCTTTAGTTGAATGTGATGAGAGTAAGCTTCATGTTTTTTCTCTCACCTCCCTTCTTTTTCCCTCCACTTTTATTTGCCTCTTTTATGAAAGATAACCTGCCCCATTCCATTTTTCCCTTTCTCCTCCTAATATATTTCTCTCTCACCACTTAATTTTATTTTTTTAAGATATGATCCCATCCTATTCAATTTACCCTGTGTTCTCTCTCTCTGTGTGTGCGTGTGTGTGTGTAATCCCACAAACTACCCAGATACTGAAAAAAGTTTTAAGAGTTATAAATATTGTCTTTCCATGTAGGAATGTAAACAGCTCAACTTTAGTAAGTCCCTTATGATTTCTTTTTGCTGTTTACCTTATCATGCTTCTCTTGATTCTTGTGTTTGAAAGTCAAATTTTCTTTTCAGCTCTGGTCTTTTCATCAAGAATGCTTGAAAATCCTCTGTTTCATTGAAAGACCATTTTTTCCCCTGAAGTATTATACTCAGTCTTGCTGGGTAGGTGATTCTTGGTTTGAGTCCTAGTTCCTTTGCCTTCTGGAATATCATATTCCATGCCCTTTGATCCCTTAATGTAGAAGCTGCTAGGTCTTGAGTTATCCTGATTGTATTTCCACAATACTTGAATTTTTTCTTTCTAGCTGCTTGCAATATTTTCTCCTTGACCTGGGAACTCTGGAATTTGGCCACAATGTTCCTAGGAGTTTCTCCTTTTGGATCTCTTTCAGGTGGTGATTGGTGGATTCCTTGAATCCTTATTTTACCCTCTGGTTCTAGAATATCGGGGCAGTTTTCATGAAAGATGATGTCTTTTTTTGGTCATGGCTTTCAGGTAGTCCATAATTTTTAAATTGTCTCTCCTGGATCTTTTTCCAGGTCAGTCATTTTTCCAATTAGATATTTCACACTATCTTCCATTTTTTCATTCTTTTGGTTTTGTTTTGTGATTTTTTGATTTCTCAGAAAGTCATTAGCCTCCATCTGCTCCATTATAATTTTGAAAGAACTATTTTCTTCAGTGAGCTTTTGAACCTCCTTTTTCATTTGGCTGATTCTGCTTTTGAAAGCATTCTTCTCCTCATTGGCTTTTTGAACCTCTTTTGCTAATTGAGTTAGCCTATTTTTCAAGGTGTTATTTCCTTCAGCATTTTTTTGGATCTCCTTTACCAAGGTATTGACCTGCTTTTCATGCTTTTCTTGCATCTCTCTCATTTCTCTTCCCAGTTTTTCCTCCACCTCTCTTACTAGATTTTCAAAATCCTTTTTGAGCTGAGCTCTTCCATGGTCTGAGCCCATTGAATATTTATTATGGATGTTTGGGATACAGAAGCCTTGACTTCTATGTCTTTCCCTGATGGTAAGCATTGTTCTTCCTCATCTGAAAGGATGGGAGGAGATAGCTGTTCACCAGGAAAGTAACCTTCTATGGTCTTATTTTTTTCCCTTTTCTGGGCATTTCCCCAACCAGTTTCTTGACTTTGGGTCCTTTGTCAAGAGTAGTGTATACTCTGGGGACCTGTAAGATATTAGTTCCTCCAAGGTGGCACAATCAAGTGTGTGCTGGTCTGGCTGCAGGAAAGGATTTTTGTGCCCAGAATCTTAGCAGCGTTTCCTCTCCACAGGCACCTGACCTCCAGTTCCACCAAGCTAGCACTGGAGGGTTGCAGTCAGTCAAGCTGTGGGGGCAGGGCCTCCATTCAGTTCGAGAGAAAGACCAGCTGTCTCAGGGTGTCTACACAGGGCTGAGGTAAGACTCAGCTCTTCAGTGCCCCCAGGGGTTTTTATGATCCAGCTATGGTCTCAGGCTGCTGTAGGGGCTGTCCTGAGAACTCCTGCTGCCTGTCTGATGTGAAGGCCCTTCTCCCTTCCTGGCCAGCTGAATGAACCCCGTCACTGACCTTTGAGGGCTGTGGGTTGAGGGATCTGCGGACCCTCTGCTGTCGGTACTGGGGATTCCACAACTGGAGATTCCACCCCGGAGGGCTGTTCACAAGCCGTGCATACCCAGCCAAGGCTGGGCTGGCCTCTGTGCTCCGAGCTTGGCTCCACATCCAGTGCAACTGACGTTTTGGTGAGTCTTTGAGGTCACCCTGGCCTGGAAATCTCCTCTACTCTGTTGTTCTCCACTTCTGCTGCTCTAAAATATGTTGAGAGTATCTCTCTACAGGTGTTTTATGGCCTGTGTGGGGACAGCCTCCACATGTGTGTCTTTCTACTCCACCATCTTGGCTCCGCCCCCTAACATTATCTTTTTTAAAAAAAAACCTTCTCATTGCTATAGTTATCATTTTAAGCAAATTGTTAAACAATTTTGGATGCATACTTGCTTTATCCACATATTTTTTGGAAAAGAATTTTAGTATTTTTCCATTAAAATATTTTAGCTCCTAATCTTAAATAGGCACCTTTGATTATATTAGAGAATGTTTATTTTATTCCTGTGTTTCATTAGCAGTTTTACAGAAATGGATACTCATTTTTAAGTCTTTTTCAATCAATTAGCAGACATTTATTAAGTAATCACTATGTTCTAGACATTGTGCTATGGCACTTGGAGATAAAAATACAAAGTAGAATAGACCCCACTTTGAAAAAGTTTGTATACCCATAAGCAGATACAATATATATGAGTGAGTCACGGTGGTGAGGAAAGAGAATTTTGACCTTTGTAGTGCCAAAGCTGTAAGTGGAGTCACAGTGCAGTAGGTTGTTTCATCCAATCTAGCAGCAATGGTGGTGTTGATTTGATTATTGTTCCAAGAGTAAGAGTTAAAAAGCAAGGAGGTATAGTAGTAAGCAACCTAGTATGCCCAAGATGGCCTGCTACTACAGGTTCTTTGATCTTTTTTTCTAAAGGAAAGACAAATTGAAAGGGGTCAAGAATCTTACTTTAATTACAAATAAATAGAAAGGCGTGAGTATGCAAAATATAAGAAGAGAAATTAGCACAGAGTTTCAGCAGACAGGGCTCCAACTGTCTGAACAAAGTAATTCAACCACCTACATACATAACCAGACCAGGATAGCAACAACATCTGAGTAATCAGGGAGCTCTTAACTCTTACTCAGAGTCCCATCCAGGCAATCAAAATGTACTTGTCATTAGCAGGCCCCCATAGCAAAATGCCACCCCCTAGAATATATAACAAAAACTCAGGCCTTAATTGGCTCAGAGACAGAAGGCACAAAAACTATGTGATTCAGTACAGCTGTAAATTATCAGGGTTAAAAGGAGATTAATCCTTCAGATGTTTATAATTTAGCCTGAGACTGGGAAACAACTCCAAAAAGGGAAAACAACGAAGCTCCCACCTTGTTTGCCCTTACAGGAGGGGAACAAAACATTCATGGAGAAATAGCAGCAAGCAAGATTCCTTATTGAATTGACCCCGGAGAAGTTCTGGAGAAACTAGATTCTATGAGAAGCATGGTCTGAATTAAGTTGAATGTAGTTTACCAGTTTGTCATTCCTAACAACATCTATTTTATACAGTTGCTTTGACTGATATGAGTGTCACTTTAAAAAAAAAATCATCTGAAACAGTAAATTCTACTTAAATCCCTTATCTCAAGTCTATGTGAATATTTGGAAGGTAGTGATATGGTTATAAAAGAATGTCCTTAGATTCAGAAAACCCAAGTTAGGTCACATGGTCAAGTGAACTATCTTCTCAGTGCCCCCAAGAAGCTTCCTAAAACTTTTAATTACTCATTGGTTACTAATCTAGGGGGCTCAGTTGATGGATTACTGTATATGAAGTCAGGAAGACCTGACATAAAGGAGGAAGAAAAAAGTTAGCATACTCCTTGCTCCCCATTTTTAGTTTGAAATCCTTCCTATACCACAATCACTTAGCAACCACCTTGCATCATTTTTTTATAATTTTGCATTTTTTTCTCTATGTTAGCAAAATTTTTAACATTTGTTTAAAAAAAATTACAAATTTGAAATTTCAAATTCTCTTCTTCCCTCCACACATCTCTCCTTGAGAAGACAAGAAATTTGATATACATTAAACTTGTACAGTCATGCAAAACATTTCCATATTAGCCATGTTGCAAAAGAATATTCAGACCAAAAAAAGAAGTAAAATAATGAAGTAAAAAGATAGCTTCAATGTACATTAAGACTCCATCAGTTCTTTCACTGAAGGTAAATAGCATTTTTCATCATAAGTCCTTTGTAATTGTTTTGGGTCATTGTGTTGCTGAGGATAGCCAAGTCATTAATAGTTGATCATAATACAAATTGATATTACTCTGTACAACATTGTCCCGGTTCTGCTCATTTCACTTTGCCATAGTTCAAGTAAATCTTTCCAAGTTTTTGTAAAGCATTCTACTTATCAATTCTTATAGCATGACAATATTTCATTACACTCTTCTACCACAATTTGCTCAACTGCGCCCTAATTGATGAGCATCACCTCAATTTCCAACTCTTTGCCACCACAAAAAGAGCTGTTATACACGTTTTGGTACACATATGTTCTTTACTTTTTCTAAAAATAATCTTTTTGGAACATAGACTTGGTAGCAATATTGTTGGCTCAAAGGTATGCATAGTTTTACAGCACTTTGGGCGTAGTTTTAAATTGCTCTCTAAAACAATTCAGTGGGTTCACAACTCCATAAACAATGGATTATTCAGTGTCCCAATTTTCCCACATCTCCTCCAACATCTGTCATTTGTCTTTTCTATCTTATTAGCCAATATGATGTGTGAGGTGAGACCTCAGAATTGTTTTAATTTGCATTTCTCTAATCAGTAGTGATTTAGAGCATTTTTATAAGCCTATAGATGGCTTTGATTTCTTCTTCTGAAAACTCTCTGTTCAGAACTTTTGAACATTCATAAATTGGGGAGTGAATTATAATTTTACCTATTCGACTCAAGTCTCTATATCTTTGAGAAATGATACCTTTATCAGAAAAACTTACTGTAAATTTTTTTTTCTCAGTTTTCTGCTTTCCTTCTAATCCTGGCAGTGTGTGTGTGTGTGTGTGCACGCATGTGTGCAAAGCCTTTTTAATTTGATGTAATCAAAATGATCAATTTTACATCCTGTAGTGCTCTCTGTCTCTTATTTAATCTTTCTTTATCCATAAATCTGGATTTATACCACTTCATGCTTCCCTAATTTGCTTATGACATACTTTTTATGCTTAAAGTGTCTATTCATTTTGACCTTATTTTGGTATATAGTGTGAGATGCTGGTCAGTCGAGTTTCTCTCAAACTTCTTTCCAGTTTTCCCAACAATTTCTGTCAAATAATGATTCATTTCCCCCAAAATCATGTATCTTTGGGTTAGTCAAACACTAGATTGCTATGGTCAATTACCATTGTGTATTGTGCACCTAATCTATTCTACCTACTGATCCACCACTCTTATCTCTTAGCCAGTACCAGATTGCTTTGTTGATTACCACTTTGTAATATAATTTGAGAAGTAGTGTTGCTAAGTGACCTCCTTTCATACTTTTTTCATCAATTTCCCTGATTGTCTTAACTTTGTTCTTCCAAATGAATTTTGTTATTATTTTTCAAACTCTATAAAATAAATTTTAGTCAGTTTGATTAGAATAGCAGTGAATAAGTGAATTAATTTGCATAAAATGAGTGTTTGTATTATATTGTCTTGGCCTATCCATAAGCAATACAATTTCTTCAGTTGTTCAGATCTGACTCTATTTGTGTCAAAAGTATTTTGTGATTGCATTCGTGTAGTTTTTGGGTTTGTCTTGACAGATAAACTCATGTATTTTATATTGCCCACAGTTAGTTTAACTGAGATTTCTCTTTCTATCTCTTGTTGCTTGGTTTTATAGATGATATTTCAATATGCTGATGATTTCATGGGTTTATTTTATACACTTCAATTTTGATGAAAATCATTTTAACTAGTTATTTCATTTATTCTTTAGAATTCTGTAATTATATCTTCATATCATCTTCAGACTGATAGTTTTATTTCCTCATTCATCTTCTAATTCCTTCAATTTATTTTTCTTCTCTTATTGCTATAGCTAATTGTAACAGTAAGCACCCTGACATACACAGGGGAGCCTGTTATCACAGTTTCTTAGATCCACATTCATAAAAGAAAATGCAACTTTTCAGGGGGTTAACAATCTCCTTTAATTGAGCACCTGTATCATAGAAAATACACTCTTGTCTGGTCAAACAAAACACTTCCAGTCAGTAAGCCTCAAAGTAAAACCTCACCCTCAGGGTATTTATACACTTTTTAGAGCCAGAGGGCATTAGAACCCTTGGGAACCAGCGCCTCGTTAGAAAATGAACAAAACATGTGGGCCTTCCTACAAATCATCTCAGGCCTATTAAAGGGTAGGGAAGATCTTCTTTAGTCGCATTATTCAATCAGAAACACTTTAAACTAAAACAAAAATAGCAAAAAGATCTTACTTGGCTCGCCATCGCACTCCACCCTTCCAGGATCCTCAGGATCCTTGATCTTACTATGTAAATGGCCATGAATCCTGGAACAAATAGAGACATTATACTTCTTGATTATATTAAGTTTCTAGAACAGTATTGAATAGCAGTAATGATAATGGGCATCCTTCCTTCACCACTGATCTTATTGGGAAGGCTTTAGCTTATCCCTTTTATAGATAATGCTTGCTAATGGTTTTAGATAGATACTACTTATCTATCAATTAAGGGAAGTTCTACTTATTAATATGCTTATTATTTTTAATAAAAAATGAGTGTTGTATTATGTCCAAAGCTTTTCTATATCTATTGAGATCACATGATTTTTTTGATTTGTCATTGATATGGTCAACAATGATCCTATAAGTGAATCAACCCTGCATTCCTGATACAAATTTGACCTGGTCACAGCGTACATAACGTTTCAATATATTACTGTAATCTCCTTGCTAGGATTTTATTTAACATTTTGACATCAATATTCATTAGGGAAATTAGTATATAGTTTGTTTTGTTTTGTTTTTTGCTGTCCTAGTTTAGGCATCAGCATAACATTTGCATCATAAAAGGAACTTGGTAGAACTCTTTCTTTGTCTATTTTCCCCAAAAGTTTATATATTATAGAAATTAATTGTTCCTTAAATGTTTGTTAGAATTTACTTGTGGACAACTAGGTGGCACAGTGGATAGAGTGCTTGAAGTCAGGAAGACTCAGCTTTGTGAGTTCAAATATGCCCTGAGATTTTGTGGGCAAGTCACTTAACCCTTTCGGCTTCAGTTTCCTCGTCTGTAAAAATGAGTTGGAGGAGGAAATGGTAAACTACTTCAGTATCTTCACCAAGAAAATCCCAAATGGGTTTAGGAAGAGTCAGTTACAACTGAAATGACTGAACAACAGCAACAAAATAATTCACTTGTGAATCCATCTGTTACCAGGGATTTTTTCTTAGGGAGCTCATTGATGGCTTGTTTGTTTTTTTCTGAGACAAGGTTATTTAAAGCTTCTATCCCCTTTTATGTTACTATGGGTAATTTATATTTTAATAATTTGTGAGTATTCATCCATTTTACATAGGTTTATTGGAATATAGTTAGGCAAAAGAGCTCCTAATAATTGCTTTAATATTTTTTTTCTTGCTGGTGAATTCACCATTTTAATTTTTGATACTGGTCATTTAGTTCTCTTTTTAAAATCAAATTAATCAATGATTTCTTTATTTTATTGTAGTTTTTGTTCATAAAACCAGCTCCTACTTTTGTTCATTAATTCAATGGTTTTCTTATTTTCAATTTTATTAATCTCTTCTATGACTTTCAGTATCTCCAATTTGGTGTTTAATTGGGAATTTTTAATTTGTCCTTTTCCTAATATTTTAGTTGCATGCCCAGTTCATTGCTCTATTCTTTCTCTATTTTATTGATGTAAGCATTTAAAGATATAAAAATTTCCCTAAGTATTGCTTTGGCTGCATCCCACAAATTTTGGCATGTTACCTCATCACTGTCATTCCCTTTAATGGAATTATTTATTATTTCTAGGGCTTATTCTTTGACCAACTCATTCTTTAGGGTTAGATTATGTAGTTCAATTAAGTTTCAGTCTATGACCCTTTACTGAATATAATTTTTATTGCATTATGGTTTGAAAAGGAAGCATTTACTATTTCTGCTTTTTAGCATTTTATTATGAGGTTTTTATGCCCTAAGAGATAGCAATTTTGTGGAGCTTCCCTGTACAGCTGAGAAAAAGATATACTCATTTTTATTTCCTTTCAGTTTTCTCCAAAGATCCATCATATTTTATTTTTCTAAAATTTTATTCATCTCTTAAACTAATTTCTTCTTTATTTTATGGTTAAATTTATCTAGTTTTGATAGGAGAAAATTGAAGTTCCCCTACTATTAAAGTTTTACTGTCTGTTTTGCCAATTATATGCCAATAAATCTGACAATTGAAATGAAATGGTTGCAAATTTACAAAAAATATAACTTGCCCTGATTAGTAGAAGAGAAAATAAAATACTTAAATAATCCTATTTTAGAAAAACAAACTGAATAAATCATTGATGAACTCCCTAGGAAAAAATCCCTAGGTCCAGATGAATTCTCAAGTGAATTCTTTTGTTGTAGTTTGATCATTTCAGTCACATTCAACTCTTTGTGAACCCATTTGGGGTTTTCTTGGCAAAGATAATGGAATGCTTTCTCATTTCCTTCTCCAACTCATTTTACAGATGAAGAAACTGAGGCAAATTTCTAAAACTTATTAAATCTGATGATCTCCTCTTTTCTTGAACCTCACATACGAGTGGTGGTACCTTAGAATCAACACACACCCTTTCAGTTGATACACTGAAGTTCATCTGTCTAAGATTCTGCCCCTTTACCCTACATATGGGCATTATTTGTGAGCCCAGAAGTACCCCAGCTCCCATCACTATCTCCCTGGTTTACTGTTTGAAATACTTCAAGGTCAAGTGGAAATACCTAATAGGAAACTCGTATATGCAGATCATCATGAAATACTATACAATTACTTCCAGTTATTAAGAATCAAACTTGATTACTACAGTAGAAGGCAATCATCTTGCTTTCTCAGCAATTTCTTCCTGGGCTTTTTAATAGTTGGCAATTTGGTTTATTATAGCAGTTTAATAAATTTCTGAAGGGTAAAAATGACCTTTCTTATTAAGTCTGAAGCAGTGTCATTTTAATTACCTCCTTCAGCCTCTTCTACTTTAAGTGATTCAGTTTTGAAAATCTACCATCTGTTAGCAAATGATGTTCTCACCATGAAGGCAGTGATTAAGCCTATTGCAATCTCAGAAGATGAGAAGACAAGAAAAATATAAGAATAGGACACGAAGAAGAGCAAGATAGAAAGGAAAGCGGTTCTGTGAAGTGGACAAAGATGAAATAAAAGCAGGTGTTAATTTTCAGCTTCAGAGTGAAATGATGTAAAGTTGAATTTGTTATTGCTTTTAAATTTAAAAAAAAAAATTATTCTGAGCTTAAGAATGAAATGAGCATTTCCACAACATAGTAGAATTAAAAAGGAGATGATTGTGCATCAGAGTGCAAATTAGTTATGTACCATTTAATGTTTCTTTTAAATATACAATAAAATAATCATGCAACTTTTTCCTGTTTTTTCTTCTCTACCTAAACAAAGCTGCAATTAGACACAAATGTGTACGTATACACACACATATACACATATAGGTAAAAACGTTCTATAAATGTTGCTATTTATTAATTCCTTCTCTGGATGCAAATATTGTCTTCTTTCATGTGTCCTTTATAATTAATATGGATATTTTTAATAGTAAAAATGACATTCACTCCAAATTGTTTTTAAAACAATATAATTGCTGCTGTATACTATTTTCTCTTGGTTCTCCTTTTATTCACTGTTTTGTGTGATTATTGATATTTTTCTAAGATTATCAAGCTCACTATTTCTTTTAGCACAGTAGTATTCTATCACAATCATATACCATTCCCCATTCCCTGTATACCATTTGGCCATTCCCCAGTTGAATGGGCATCCCTGAAATTTCCAGTTCTTTGCCACCACAAAGAACAGCTATAAATATTTTTAGAACATATAGGTTCTTTTCCTATTTACCTAATCACATTGTGAAACAGACCTAGTAGTGGTATTGCTGAGACAAAGGCAACGTAATACTTTTTTGATATAATTCCAGATTGTTCTTCGAAATAGTTGGATCAGTTCACAGTTCCACCAACAGTGAATTACGGTCCCAATTTTGCCACATTGCCTCCAACATTTGTTGCTTCCCTCGCTAATCCTTTTAGCCAATCTGATAGATGAAAAATATCTCAATGCTGTTTTTAATTTGCATTTCTCTAATCATAATAATTTAGAGCCTTTCCCATAGGAATATAGTTTTGATTTCTTTATCACAAAACCACCTGTTTTTATCTCTGCCACTTATCAGCTGGGGAATGACTTGTATTCTTATGGATTTGGCCAAGTTGATATATTTGAGCGATGAGACCTTTATCTGAAAATCTGTCATTAAAAAATTCCTCAGTTTCCCTTCTGATCTTGGCTATATTTGTGTTACTTGTGCAAAAATTTATTAATTTAATGCAATTGAAAATTCTATTCTTCCTTACAGGACTCTAAGCCCCATCAGCTCAATGGATCATGGCTCGGTAGCTTTGCTTTTCCTTCAGCATTTGGCATATTGCTTCACATAGGGCTAGGGAATGAACATCAAAGAAATAGAGAATAAAGCAACAGCAAACACAACCCAAAGTATTATATTCTAGCTGAACATGGGTCTTGAGTAGAAATTTAAGCTGCCTACTGACAAGTAAGTGACATAGTGGATAGATTACCAGGCCCAGAGACGGGAAGTCCTGTGTTCACATTTGACCTCAGGCACATCCCAGCTATGATACTCTGTGCTTTGGCTTACTTCAGTTTCTTCACCTGTAAAGATGGGGACAATAATAGTCCCTGCCTCCCAGGGTGTTGTGAGGATTAGATGATAATAATTGTGCAGTGCCTGGCACATGCTAAGCAGTAGATAAATATTTATTATTATTTTTGTTGCTAGTAAATGCATGTTCATTCCAGTTGAAGTAAAATTTTTTTGTTGAGGTTTTAGAAATAAATTCTACTCAGCCATTCCCCAACTGATGGGTATCCCTTCAATTTCCAGTTCTTTGGCACCACAAAGACAGCCATCATAAACAATCCAAACAGATAATATGTTCATATTCTAATTTTCTTGTAAAATCCCTGTCTACATCTAGGTATTATATCCATTTTGACCTTAACTTGGTAAACCATCTAAGATATTGATCTATGCCCAGTTTCTGCCATATTATTTTCCAGTTTTCCCAGTATATTTTTACCAAATAATGAATTCTTATCCCCAATTCTTATCTTTAAACTTGTCAAATATAAGATTATCATATTTATATGCTGCTGTAAATTGTATGTCTACTGTATTCCATTGATCTACCTTTCTGTTTCTTGGCCAGTAACAGATAGTTTTGATAATAACTGCCTTACAATATGATTTAAGATCTGTTACTGTTAAATTACTTTTCTTTATACTTTTTTCATTATTTCCTTTGATATTCTTAATTTTTTTTCCAAATACATGTTGGTATTATTTTTTCTAATTCACATTCAAAGTTATAATTACTATTTGTGAATTTCCCTCCATTTTATTTTTACTCACTATTTTCCTTCTCAGCTTCTTTTTGCCCTATCCAGTTATCTTCTCCTTTTACCATCTTATTCCTTATTTTAACCTCCCCTCTAAAAGCCCCTCCTTTATATTTGCCCCACCCTCCTAATCTTAATCAGTACATGCTTCTAAAAGTTCCTCCCCAACTCTATCCCCAGTTTTCTCACATCTCTGGAAGTTCAGAAGGTTTTTAAGCCTTTTCAAATGTCTACCTTATTTTCTCTTCAACTAATCAGAGTTAAATTCCAATATTACAAGCCTTTCCCCCCACCTACTTCTTCTGTATTAGTCATTTTCCCATTCCATTGATTTTAGAAAAACATGGGAAAAATTTGTCCAAAATAGTGAGTAGCAAAATGAGAAGAACCAAGCCAGCATTGTATATAGTAACAGCTATATTGTTTTAAGAACAACTTTGAGTGAATAAGTTATTTTGACTATTATAAACATGCAAATTAACTATGAAGGTCATATGAAGAAAGATACTATCTGCATCCAGAGAAAGAACTGGTAATTTTAATACATATGTAAACATATATGTGTATATGTGTGTATTTGTATGTATATATGTATGTATGTATGTATATGTGCATGTGTACACAAATATTTATGTCTAATTGTAGCCATTTCTATGGTGAAGATTGGGGGGTGGGAAGAAAAGAAATTTACATGGCAATTTTGTTGTATATTTCAAAGAAATGGCAAGTTGTCCATAGTAGGCTTGCAGTTTCATGAGTAATCATCTTTTATTGTATTATGTTGTGGAAATGCTTGTTTTATTCCAAAAATTCAAAATAAAATTTAAAAAGGAATAAATTTAGTTTCTGTTTGAATTTCCTATACATCTGCATTTGCTAAGCCCGTAATAGAATCATCTGATTTTAAGAAAGAAGAAACCTTAACCATCTTCTATTTCAAACCCAGTCACTTTATTGATATAACAGCTGGAGGTCCCCAGAAAAGTGATATGACTTGAGAGAGTTTACATGGTTAGCAGGTTATATGGTAGTGTTAACTGTGATCCAGATCTCTGAAATCCCTGGCAGAGATCTCCTTCCATTAACTATGCTGCCTTCACTGATAAGTGCTTACTCAATGACTGCTGATTAAAATTTATCTTTACTATTCCAACTCTCAAATAGAGAGGATTGAATAGGGATGAACTGTGCCAACTGAGGAAAGTCTAATCATGAAACTGGCCTTTCCTTGTGATTGGCATGGAGAGTAGGGGGTGCTGCAGGTGATGTTAATGAGCAACTGAGAGAGAAACAGATGTGGCAGCAGCAAGCTGTAGGCTTATAGATGTTGGAAAATCTCTGAATAGCTATGGTGTGCCTGCCAAGTGGTTAATCTCACACTGGAGTAGAAGTGGGTAATTAGTGGAGTTCCCCATCTGGTGGCAGTCACATGGCCTGGGGTGTGTGTACATCGGATACAAAACTACAGCCAAAAATCAAATTGAACCAATTGTAGTTGCCTTTCTTTTTTTCATTTTTTGCTGGGCATTGTATGATATGAGCTGTAAGTAATCTCTGACAAGATCATACAAAATGACAATATAACTAGAGGGGAGATATCCAGAAGAGAACACTGGACCTTGACTCAGGAGCCCTGGATCAAATCCTGACATTATCAATGACTACCGATGTGACCATAGGAAAGTGACTTAAACTATTTGAGTCTCAGTTTCCTCAATTGTAAAAGGAATATGATAATCTTTACACATTTTCCCAGAGGGATGTTATGAGGAAAGCACTTTGTAAACCTTAAATTGTCATATAAATATATTATTATTCAATAAATATACATTGGGCAGTTCAATAAAAATCTCTTTACTTTTATTCCTTTTTTAAGAATAAAATGTGGGCATCTATTCATAATATAAGGTTAATGGGAGCCTGTGTAGTTTAAAAGGTATGGGCAAATAAGGTAGGAGTGTGTGCGTGTGTGTGTGTGTGTGTGTGTGTGTGTGTGTCTATCTGTCTGTGTGTCTGTGTGTGTGTGATTTGCAAAATGGCAATGAGTCTAGACTGAGGAGTACTTGACTGGAAAAAAATACATAACTGGGACTCTATCTTTCCATATGACCAAAAAATCAACCTCTGTCATTACTTCATGGTTTTCCAGGGAAAATTAACTTTGATGAGTCTTTAAGGATGTTGGATAGCAGAGGCAGATTTAATTCTTCCTTCCAAGGCTTCCTGCTGAATCTTAATTCTTAATCTTTACCTTTTCTCAGAAAATCTGGGGAAATGATTATGTGGTAGTTGCTTAGTAGATTAGTCATATCTGATTCTTTGTGACACCATTTGGGGCTTTCTTGGCAGAGATACTGGAGTGGTTTGGCATTTCTTTCTCCAATTCTTATGAATGAGGAAACTGAGCAAACAGAATTAAATGACTTGTCTAGGGTCACACAGGTATTAATGTCTGAGGCTGGATTTGAACTCCAGTCCTCTGACTTGAGGTCCTGCACCCTATGCACTATACCACCTAGCTGTCCCTGGAAAACAGTCAAGGACTCCTTAAATAATTCTTATCTAGAGAGCATTTCTAACCTTATTTACCCAGATGCTCAGAAGCCTCAGATGAATAGTAATATGTAGGCATCCATACCTCTGAATAACACACCCACTGTGGTGAATTTGGTCTACATGCTCAGACTAGAACTTTTTCCAGTGGTAAATGTGTGGGTAGCACATGTTGAAGAAGCCCAGATTGGAAAATGATATAAATTATTTTTAGTGACTTTCCAAGATATCTACTTGTTAAGTTTAACTAAAAATACATTTCTCCATCTGTACTTAAAAGAAAAAATGCAGATTGTGGAGTTGAATGCTAACAATGGCAGAGGGCTTACCTGCTTTAAAAAAAATCTCTAAGTATATATTGTTTTATTACAAATCAGAAGAAACTGAGATAATGACTCCAGGACTTCACAATGCACAAAGTGCGATGTACAAAGCAAGCATTTAATTTGTACTTATTCAGTTGAATGACTCAAGCTTAATGAAGCTGTTTTATCTTCGCTAAATCCTAAGGATTAGGTTTTTTTTTAAAGAAATTAGATATTGAATAATTTGTTTATTTTTTAAAATGGTGATTAAATAACGTATCTAAAATGACAACCGTTAAAAGTTAAGAAAACAATCATTTTTCTTTTTATGCCTAGAATGTTCTCCTTCCCTACCAGGTTCTCTGGCTTCATTCAAGTCCAATCTAAAATCCCACTTTTTATGCAAAGTCCTTTCCAACTCCTCAATTCTAATTCCTTCCCTCTGATAATTATTTCCTATTTTTCCTGTGTATAGGTAATTTGTAAATATTTACTCATCTCCTCACTAGATTGTGAACTCCCAGTGAAAGGGACTATCTTTTGCCTCTTTTTGTATCAATAGTGCTTAGCCCAGTGCCTGGCACATAGGTGTTTAATAAATGCTTATTGACTAACATTGAGGGGAGGGCAATTATGACTTCATTTAAACTGATTGCTGTAGTCAGTCTTCTGTGAATGGCCCCCTCTGATATTGCCTCTGTAGTGTGGAGTTAATCAGATAGTCTCAGGAATTTTTCAAGGATAATATTGATTATAGTTGATTTTCACCTTAAATGCTCACTTGAGACCCTGACTTCTGTGTAAGATGCACCTCCATGGCTTTTGCCAATTCTGGGACACAATTCCAAGGCAGTCTTGTTTTCACTGTGTTACTTAAGGTTCCCTCCACAATGAGCAGCTATTTCTGTTAGTTAACTAGTACTGTCCCATATTCTATACAAACTTAAGCCACCTTCAACATGAATTTTCCCTACTCTAGATTACTTTCAAGGTGTGCACCACTGGAGAAAGTTTCAACCCAGGAATGTAGAGATTTCCTCTGGTGTTGCCATCATGGGTGAATTATACATGGGTGTGCCAGATGGATTTCTCTTTGGTCTTTAGAACACCAGGTCAGGCCAGAAATAACTTTTAGATGACAATCTGGAACCAAGATCAGCCAAGAGGTCAGGAAACATTTCCCATTTTAATGTTTTAACTGTAAATAAAGGTAATACGAGAATTTGAAGACTGAAGGGAACAGGCCTTCATTTTATCTAAGATGAAACAATATCACATTTTTATTAAATGAATAATTGACGTATTGGGCCCTCTCTGATTTATTTTTCTAAGTGTCGTAATCAAAGGAAGTGTGATTACATTCTTTTCAGTATTCCCTAAAACTAAGTCTCTTGATTATTGATAGCTTCCCCAAATCCTAAGTTTATCTCATAGACATATGACAACTGTCCAAGAAGTCCTATCTGACCCTTTCCAGGTCCCTTGGAAAGATAGGCTAACATTCAGTTTTAGGCAATGTGTAAAGTCAGACATTTTGAAGAACTCTAGAGAAAGAACAGTTGCTGTGTTGCAGTAAAATTGGTGAGGAAAAAATTAGCTTTTAGTCATGGTATTTGTTCAATTGCTGATGCACTCATTAGAGAAAATATGCTCTGAGTTACTCTACAAAATTGAAGATTAAGCTCATGGTTTTCCTTATTTTGTTGGTGAAGAATTTTACATTACATAATTGCAAGGCAAAATTACCCAACAGATGTGTATTTTAAATAGCACTCCATAGGGCCTCCTAATAAAGGGTATTTTTCAAATTGATTTTAAATTAAAGTAATTTGAAACCATGGGGCATGTGTGAATATCCTTCCTTACTAGAAAAAAAAATCAATAATTAAGAGTGTGGAGGAGCTACAGAGAAAGCAAGGCAAGTAAAAGATGGCTTCATTTTATAGAAAACCTGTAATTTAAGGTTCCAACTCACCAATTTTTCTCTTGAAAAGTGTGATTATGATGGATTGCACTCCTGAGCAATTAAGGAACTTCTATTAAAGGCATTTGCATGGCTGATTATATGAGTCCTGTCAACCTTCTGGCCATGATACATTACCCTACATCTTAAAAATGCACTGGATATGTGTAAGTAGATACATTTAAATCTAGCTTAGCAAATCATTTCCCTCCTGGTTGTGCCTATTAGATTAGCTCACCTTGACAGCCATGTCTCAAGCTGGTGTGATGCCCTCTCTAGATCAAGATGGCTATGGGACAGCATGGATTATATTTAGCATGGACTAAAACTGAACTGGTACTTAATGAAGTTTTGGGGGAATTTACTATTTGATATTGTTATTGCATATTTTTTGTTGATTTTATTTGAAGTGTGAGTGAGAAAAGAATTTAGGTAAATGAAAAAATGATTGCGGAAAATCTACAATCTATTTGCCATCAATCTACCTATTTATCTATCTATTTTTACTTAAATGGATCCTTGTCATTTTTACATCTATCACATTTTGTCAGGAAAAGTAAGTCTATGTAGGAGTCTGAATTAGATGTTCAATTGCTAACATCTCTCTACTTAGCTGTGATCTCATCTTGTGGGTGCTCTGTTCACTGTTTCAGTTTCCTATGAGATTGTCTTTGATTCCTTTCTATAAAAAAATAATCCCAAAAGCCCTAGAGACCTTCCTCTGATCTATCTGTTGTTCCTCACAATTAATACGTGACAAGCTCAGCTCATTTTTTTGATTTTGTCTTTAATGCTGTCAATTGGCCTCTAACTTGGGAGTTGGGGACAGAGGGCAGAGCTGAACAGAGCAGGCTAGCGACAGGAGTGTCAGGAATCAAACAGAAGTTTAATTTCAAAGTGAAGGAAATGGCTTGCAAGAAAGGAGGGAGATTAGACACTTGTCAAGCCCTGACTTTAGTGAGGGGACCTTTAGTGTGGTTAAACCTTGATTTATTTATATACTTGTTACTAGACATAGAGTCAACTGTGTAGATGTAGCAACAGTGGTGAGGCACAATGGTGTCAGTGAGGCAATGTTGTCTAGGGACAAAAAGTCCATTCATAGCAGGACTTCATGTCTGGGCCTATTGGTTCTTGCCCAAGCTCAGAGACCATCAGTTGTTGCTTCTGGGCCTACACACAGGTTCCTCAGGAGTCCACTAAGATGATCTAGTATTTCCTTTTCTTTGAGAATTTGTGTTATTTTATTGTCATCCAGATCGTCAAAGGCCTTAGTGTAGTCAGTGAAGCAGAATTATGTTTTTCTGGAACTTTCTTGCTTTTTTCATAATCCAGTAAATGTTGGAAATTTGGTCTCTAGTTCCTCTGCCTCTTTGAAAACTAGCCTGCTCTTCTGGTAATTTTCAGTTCACATGTTGATGAAGCCTAGCTTGCAGCATAGTAAGCATAACCTTGCTGGCATATGAAATTAATGCAGTTGTTCAGTAATTTGAATATTCTTTGGCTTTGCTCTTCTTTAGGATTAAGACATCAACTGATCTTTTCCAGTCTAGTGGCCACTGTTGAGTTTTCCAAATTTGCTGGTATTTTGAGTGCAATACAATAACAACATCATCTTTTAGAATTTTCAATAGTTCACCTGGAATTCTGTCACCTTCACTAGCCTTTTTGTTAACAAAGTTCCTGAAGACTTTCTTGATTTCATTCTCCAGAATGTCTGACTCTATATTAGTAACCACCTCATTGTGGTTATTAGTAATGTTAAAATCTTTCTTGTATAATTCTTTCATGTATTCTTCCCACCTCTTCTTAATTTCTTCCACTTATGTTACATTTCTACCATTTTGTTTTTTATCATGTACTTAGACATTAACTTGACCTGAAAGTAACACATAATTGAAAGATAGAGTTTGCTTCAGGGACCTGGAAAGTGTGATGAAATTAGCAATTCATCTATACGGCTAATCACTGTCAAGCTTCAATATCTCTCTTATTCTTCCTTTAGGAATATTTGTTTCCAATAAGCACTTATGTAAAAGAGAAGTCAAAACAACCTATCTTGGCTGCAAAAATGGAATTGGTAAAATATATGTGGTCATATAAACTTATTTGTACCTATAAATAAAAATGTTCAGCAAGATCCTTAATAGAAACTAAGCATCCAATCTTTATAGATATATATTGTGTATATGTTCTTAAATCATGGGAGAAATACTCTACATACTCCATATGAATATGTGTACATATGTGAACATATGCATACATATGGGCACATATGAAGATTGTATGATTGGTTTCTACTAAGCTCGCTGAACATTATATATATACACATATATATATTAATTTTAAAAGACTATGCAACTCACCATTGGTATTTAATAGTAATTCAGAAGAGCACTTGATACATGTTTCACTGTGTTTAGTTTTACAAGTGGTCTAGCTCTCCATGTTCTGTGCTTGCCTAGAAGTTCAATTTTAGGGGAAGTCACACTTTTTGACTTTTTGACTTCATATCTCATATTGTTTCCCAGAATTCCCCTTTCAAAATGTCAGAATTAGTTTTGAAAAGAGTGCTTATATCTAGTTCTCCACATATCTGAGTAATTTTCTCTTAAAAAGGTTCTCATATTTTCATAGAACCTCGTAAGGTCACAATACATGTCAGTTATTGAACAGGCTTTGTATTTATTACAAATTAGGAAAAAACACCTAAAGATTCATGATATCCTATAGATAGTTGATAAAATTTTCCACCCTGTGTTAGCACCATACAAAGTCTCAAATTCATAACATTACACCGTGACTTGAGACCACTAGAAAGTTAAGCCCCTAAAATTCTAACGAACCATACATTTTCACCCCAGAGACCAATACAAGCATCTAATCTTATGGAACTGCCCTTAGGGATTAATTTCTCTCTAGAAGGGAAATATATTTGGGCCTCTGTCCAAAACTTGTTATTGTGTCCAATTAATTCATTGCAATAGTGGAAAGTAGAATCTAGGCCTTTTACTCCCCAATACTATGGTTATTGACATCCTATTTTTTTCAGCTCTATGACAATAGGTATGATCTCCTCAAGAAAATACCATCCACTCCCCATTTCCTCATTAGATGACTGGATTCCATGATCTTTCTCTCATAATCTAACACTGTCCCACAGATTTTCCCTCTCTCTGTAGAATACTGGATTATAGAACCACCCCTCTTGGGATAAACAGATGAAAGCACATGAAATTTCTCTGTTCTTCTGCCCCAAGACATACACAGGCATCCTCCTGTCTTCTCCAGAAACCCAACTCTACACTTAGTACCTCATGACCTTGGGAAAGCCATTGAGCCTCCTTGGTCCTCATTTGTAAAATGAGGGGGCTAGACTAAATGGCCTCTAAGACCTCTAAATCTATGTTGAATGAACAGATTAGCAATCATGTAGCCTCTAAAATGTCAATTCCTTTATTTTCTTGTCCATCTTTTATGAAGGAGAAAGGGGAAAATGATGAAAAGGAACAAATCTATGATGAAGACTATGGATCTAGCACAAAGCATTGGCTCTAAATCATGAAAGTATGAACCAATCAACTATCCTCAATCACTGAGACTTCAATTAATCATCCTCAATGAGGCAAGAGTAGCTCCAACAATGTCTGCGTAACCAACCCACCTTTCATAGGGAGATATCAAAACTCTAAAAAAATACTCATAACCCTATAGTCTAGTCAAGTCAATCAGAGACCCTTCTGCTCTCAAAAGTTAAAAAAAAATGACATGGTCTGTATTTTCTAAGGCTTATATATTAGAATCATAGACTGGGATGGGAATATCTAGTTCAACCCCTTCATTACGGATGAGAAAAACAACATTTCATGGAATAAAATGACCCCCACAAGTCACACAATAAGAAAGAAGTAAAGTAAAAAATCAAAAACATTTTGGATAAGGGTTGATATGTTTTCATCGGTAAAAGTGTTGGCCTAGATGGATGGATTTTTGATTTTCCTTCATGCTTTGATGCTGCCTAATTCTTTTTCCAGTTGCACCACACTGACTATCCTCATCGATACTCTCAACATTTCTCTTATAAATCTCTCTCATGCACTTATCACCATCTAATTTGTATTCATAGACTCAAAGATCTTATAGTTAGAGGGATCTTATATGCAATATTGTCCAATATTCTACTTGATAGGTGCAGGTAGATGATTCACTGAATCTGGAATCAAGAGTTCAAGTCTGACCTCAAACACTTACTAGTTTGTGATCCTGGGCAAGATGCTTAACCTCCTTATGTCTCAATTTACTCATTTATAAAGTAAGTATAATAATAGTACCCTTCTCTGAGAGTTGCAATGAGGATCAGATGAGATAATATTTTTTAAAAGCTGCTTAGTACAATGCTTACCACACAGTATGCACTATATACATGCTCATTCACTTCTCCCTTACTGCGACAGAAATTGTTTCTATGATATCCCTTAAAAGTAAGATCCAGATTCTACTTCAATGTCTACCAGGAAAGGAGGCTTGCTTGGTTGGTTGTTGTCCTCTTGAAGAGTACCAAAATGATATCACTATGTTGGAGTCATAGTTCCATGTGTCTAACTGCGGCTGATCAGACCAAGATGGTCTTGGAACTCTTTACCATATGTCAGGCATAAATAGTTTCATATGACTATTTGAAGTGCAGAGGTCTCTAAATCTGACCACCTCATCTCTTCTGAGCTACTGTGGTTCTGCTTTGCCCATCATGTACAGCACTTTCTTCCATGTGGGCATGCTATGCTGCATAGTCCTTTGTCAGTGTCTCCCATTTCCCACAATTAATTCCAAACTTCTTTAGAGAGATTTTGAGAGTGTCTTGTATTGCTTCTTCTGATCTCCATATGAGCACTTCCTTTGTATAAGTTCTCCATAAAATATTCTTTAGGCAAATGTACTTTTGGCATTTGAACTATATGGCTGGCCCATCAGAGTTGTGCTCTCTGCAGTAGAGTTTGAATGTTTGGTAGTTCAGCTCAAGAAAGGATCTAGTGTCCAGTACTTTATCTTGCCAAGTGTTCTTCAGAATCTTCCTAAGACAATTCAAATAGAAGTGATGCGATTTCCTGGCACATCAAAGCTCTAGATTTCACAGGCATGCAATAATGAGATAAGCAAAATGTCTCTGTACCTTCAGTTTGGTAGGCAGTCTAATTCTTCTTCCCTCCCACACTTTCCTTCATGAGCTAACTCTGGCAATTTGTGTATCAACCTCATCATCAATGTGGACATCCCCGGAAAAAATATTTCCAAGGTAAGTAAACTTATCCATGACATTTAAAATCTCTTCATTTAAATAGAAAAATTCAATTTAACATAACTGTAGACAATAAAAATTACTTGGGAATCTGCCTGCCAAGAGAAACCCGGGAGCTACATGAACACAATTACAAAATACTTTTCACAAAAGTAAAGTCAGAGTTAAACAGTTGGAAAAATTGTAATTGCTCATGGATAGAACAAGTCAATATAATAAAAATGAGAATTCTACCTAAATTAATCTACTTATTCAGTGCCATACCAAAAATATAACCCAAACATTCTTTTTTTTAAATAAATTTATTTATTTAACTTTTTACATTCATTTTCACAAAATTTTGGGTTCGAAATTTTCTCCCCATTTGTCCCCTCCCCCCACCCCAATTCACCAAGCATTCTAATTTCGCCCATCACCAATCTGCCCTCTCTTCTATCATCCCTCCCTTCCCTTCTCTCCATCTTCTCTTTTGTCCTGTAGGGCCAGATAACTCTATTCCCCATTACCTGTGTTTCTTATTTCCTAGTAGCAACAACAATACTCAACAGTTGTTCCTAAAACTCTGAGTTCCAGCTAACCCTAAATTCAATATAGGCCATAAATGTGCAGTTTTGCAAATGACTTCCATAATAGTCATGTTGTGTAAGACTAACTATATTTCCCTCCATCCTATCCTGCCCCTCATTGCTTCTATTCTCTCTTTTGATCCTGTCCCTCCCCGAGTGTTGACTTCAAATTGCTCCCTCCTCCCATTGCCCTCCCTTCCATCATCTCCCCCCCACCCTACTTACCCCTTCTCCCCGACTTTCCTATATTGTAAGATAGGATTTCGTACCAAAATGAGTGTGCATTTTATTCCTTCCTTTAGTCGAATGTGATGAAAGTAAACTTCATGTTTTTCTCTCAGCTCTCCTCTTTTTCCCTCCACAAAAAAGTCTCCTGCCTGCTTCTTGTATGAGAGATAATTTGCCCCATTCCATTTCACCCTCTCTCCTCCCAATGCATTTCTCTCTCATTGTTTACCTTCAATTTTTTAAGATATGATCCAATCCTATTCAATTCACTCTGTTCTCTCTGTCTCTGTGTGTACATGCATGGGTGTATGTGTGTGTGCGTGTGTGTGCGTGTGTGTGTAATCCCACCAACTACCCAGATACTGAAAAAGGTTTCAAGAGTTACAAATATTGTCTTTCCATGTAGGAATGTAAACAGTTCAACTTTGGTAAGTCCCTTATGACTTCTCTTTGCTATTTACTTTTTCATGCTTCTCATTCTTGTGTTTGAAAGTCAAATTTTCTTTTCAGCTCTGGTCTTTTCCTCAAGAATGCGTGACAGTCCTCTATTTCATTGAAAGACCATTTTTTCCCCTGAAGTATTATATTCAGTTTTGCTGGTAAGTGATTCTTGGTTTTAGTCCTAGTTCCTTTGACTTCTGGAATATCCCATTCCATGTCCTTTGATCCCTTAATGTAGAAGCTGCTAGATCTTGTGTTATCCTGATTATATTTGCACAATACTTGAATTGTTTCTTTCTAGCTGCTTGCAATATTTTCTCCTTGACCTGGGAATTCTGGAATTTGCCCACAATGTTCCTAGGAGTTTCTCTTTTTGGATCTCTTTCAAGTGGTGATCGGTGGATTCCTTGAATACTTATTTTGCTCTCTGGCTCTAGAATATCACCACAGTTTTCCTTGAAAATTTCATGAAAGATGATGTCTAAGCTCTTTTTTTGATTATGGCTTTCAGGTAGTCCCATAATTTTTAAATTGTCTCTCCTGTATCTATTTTCCAGGTCAGTTGTTTTTCCAACGAGATATTTCACATTTTCTTCCATTTTTTCATTCTTTTGGTTTTGTTTTGTGATTTCTTGGTTTCTCAGAAAGTCATTAGCCTCCATCTGTTTCATTCTAATCTTGAGAGAACTATTTTCTTCAGTGAGCTTTTGAACCTCCTTTTCCATTTGGCTAATTCTGCTTTTGAAAGAATTCTTTTCCTCATTGGCTTTTTGAACATCTTTTGCTAATTGCTAGCCTATTTTTTCAGGTGTTATTTTCTTCAGCATTTTTTTGGGTCTCCTATACCAAGGTATTGACCTGTTTTTCATGCTTTTCTTACATCTCTCATTTCTCTTCCCAGTTTTTCCTCCACCTGTCTAACTTGATTTTCAAAATCCTTTTTGAGCTCTTCCATGGCCTGAGCCCATTGAATATTTATTTCAGGTGTTTGAGATACAGAGGCCTTGACTTCTATGTCTTTCCCTGATGGTAAGCATTGTTCTTCCTCCTCTGAAAGGAAAGGAGAAAATATTTGTTCACCAAGAAAGTAACTTTCTATGGTCTTATTTTTTTCCCTTTTCTGGGCATTTTCCCAGCCAGTTACTTGACTTCAGAGATTCCTCTCCACTCCCGCCTCACTTCCAGATCTGCCCAGCTAGTGCTTGGGGTCTGAGATTCAAATGCTGCTTCCCAGCCTCAGGGCTTTCAGTGGGGGTGGGGCTGCTATTCAGTGTGAGATTAAGTTCAGGTGCTCAAGTAGGGTCAGGGCCACTACACGGTGGGACTCAGTTCCCTCAGGGAGTTTATGGGGAGATCTTCAACAATGGATCCAGGCTCTTGCCTGCTTTGGGAGCCCCTGTCCTCTGCTGCCTCTGCCGCTTCCTCCCAAGGGGGCCTGAGTTATGGAGACACCTCGCTCCCCTCTGGGCCAGCTCAGAAGGCTCTCTCACTGACCTGTAGCGCCTGTGGGTTGAGGGACCTTCCTGGCCACCAGAGAATCTGTCCCTGAAGTCTTTTCGGATCTGCTCCTCTCAGGGCCACGTGGCCAAGGCAGGGCTGGGCTCTGCTCCGGGTCCGGTATGTGATGAACATTTGGTGTCGGTTTTTCAGGGCTCTCTGGAACAAAAATCTCCTCCACTCTGTTGTTGTGCAGCTTCCACTACTCCAGAATTTGTTGCGAGTTCCTCTTTATGGGTAATTTATGGGCTGTGGGTTCGGAGCTAGCATATGTAAATCTTTCTACTCCGCCATCTTGGCTCCTCCCCAGAAGTTCCTAACCCAAACATTCTATAGAGATACAATAAGTAATAACAACATTGATCTGGAAGAGCAATAGATTAAGAATATCAAGTGAATCAGTTAAAAAACATGATGAAAGGTGGCCTAGCCATACCAAACTGTATTATAAACACCAAGACAATCTGTTACTGCCTAAGAAATAGAGTGGTCTTTAGTAAATGACCATAGAATTAGCTAAGCGATATATTGGATAGCTCATTAGCCCTGAAGTTAGGAGGACCTGAGTTTAAATCTAGCCTCACTAGCTGTGTGACCCTGGGTAGGTCATTTTACTCTGATTGTCACCCCCTATCCCAAAGTCTTTAAATTTGGATCAGTTGTGAACTGATCCAACAATTCTAGAGAGCAATTTGGAACTATGCCCAAAGGACATAGTCTGCATACTCCTTGATGCAGCAATACCACAATTAGGTCTATATCCCAAAAAGATCTTTACAAAAGGGAGAAAGAACTACATGTACAAAAATTATTTATAGCAGCTCTTTTTGTGGTGACAAAGAATTGAAAATTGAGGGGGAACCCATCAGGTGGGGAGTGGCTGAACAAATTATGGCATATGAGCACAATGGAATTCTATTGGCTGTAAGAAATGACAAGCTGATAGAATTCAGAAAAAAAGCTGGAAAAACTTACATGAACTGATCCAATTTGAAGAGAGCAGAACCAGGAGAACATTGTACATAGTAGCAGCAATATTGTACAATTATCAACTATGAGTTCTTTCTTCTCAGCAATGCAATGATCTAAGACCATCCCAAAAGGCTCATGGTGAAAATACTCTCTGACCCCAGAAAAAAGCAAACAACTGGAGTCTGAATACAGATCAAAGCATACTATTTTCCCCTTTCTTTTTTTTTTTTGAATTTTCATGCACAAAATGACTAATATTGAAATGTTTTACATGATTACACAAATATAATCTTTACCAGATTGCTTACCATCTAAAGGAGGGAAAGGGGAAGGAAGTAGGGATAGAATTTGGAACTCAAAACTTTTTAAAAAATGTCAAAAATTGTTTTTGCATGTAATTGAAGAAAAAGAAAATATCATTTACAAAATTTCTCCATTTGCTGCAACTGATGGTTCCACATATGGATGGTTTGGTGCTGGCTGGTGGAGTACCTTTGTTTTCTTGATGTTAATTTTTAGGCCAAAATTAGTGCATCAGAGAATTGATCTATGCTTTGTTTCTTCTCAGCCTCAGAGACTGTCAATTTTAGGACAGTTTCAATTATTAAGAAGCTGTACTATATAACCATTGATATCATCCTCCCTATGGTTTCCACCCATTAGTCCTAGTTCTTTCTGATGGAATCATACAGTGTAGGGCTTAGGTTGTTTCATGGAACAATTCTTAAAATATTTGAAAACAACCATTTTATTCTCCCAGCTGTAATGTATTTTGGTACCTACATTACTTCCAGGCATATACTACTCATCAATAAGCTTTTTGAGGACAGGAGACCTTTTGTATTCATCTTATCCTTCTCACCAAAAGCACCATGCTATATAAACAGCTAGTATCTAATATATATCTAATGAATTATATTGGTGTGTCATGTAAATTGAAGAACAAATAGGCACATGTTTACCAAAGCAAAACAAAACAAATCCCCACTTTTTTACTGTTTAGTTCTTTCAGTCATATCCAACTTTTCATGATCCCATTTGGGCTTTTCTTGGCAAAGTTGCTGGAGTGGTTTGCCATTTCCTTCTATGACTCATTTTACAGATGAGAAAATTGAGGCAAACAAGGATAGGTTAGGTCAAATAGTAAAATGTATGAAGCCAGATTTGAACTCAGGAAGTTGAGTTTTCCTAATTCAGGGGTGGTACTCTAGTTACTCCATCACCTAGTTGACACTCTAAATCCCCACTACTGATAAAACAATATAAATATTTAAGATGATTTTATCTACTTTACCTTGTGCAGGATCTACATTTAAATATCTATAGATTTTACACAATTAGATATTCACTTTCTCTGATATTTTCCTAGCAAAGTCTTTATGGAAAATACGAGAATCTTAGAGATTTTTGATGAAGAGAAATGAACTTATCTGGTAAAATTGATTTCAGGTATTCCAAAACTCAGAAAAGGAACCAAAGCTTACTCTTTCTTGGTTTATAAAAAGAATGCAAGATATTGTCACACTAGTGGTAAGATACCAGTAATATAGTCCTGCCCAAATTTGTATTTCTCCTAAGCAAAGACATTGCTTGTTGCCATGACAACAGCTATACAAAGATAGCACAATGAAAGAATAAGAAATATATGTTAGAATGGAGAAAAGGACAGTAAATGACTTCAGATTTGGCTTTGACTCTCTGAGAAATAAATGTGAGCATTTTCTATCTTTCCCCCACAGGTGAGATAGCCATCAATGACACTATGGATGTCTGCTCCCTCAATAGGCCACCGCCTTTAATAGATTCCACAAACACCATCTGTGTATGATGAAGAAATGTTTTCAGAAATAAATGAGTCATATGCTAGAGCTTTTCACTTGTCAGTGGTGTAGATAATAGATAATTGTGTGAAATGAAAAATAGACTCATGTTAAATCTCAACTATCTTATACCAAATATATACTAGTATCATTGGGGGCCACTAAGCATTACAGAAATCAAGCATCTCTTAACTTAAGCAGATATTTTAAGGTCATCCCAATCCTAAGACTGATTGTTGACTTATATTACTCTGGCAAAGTTCCAAAAGGCAGAAATCCTGTGCTTGATGGAGAGAAGGTTCTCTGTTCTTAAAAGGGAAAATGCTTTAGGTAATATGCTAAATGTAAACTCAACATCCACTGTCTGTCACACCCTAAGCAGCTATTGACAAGTCACTTACATTTCTAAGTGTCAATTTCTTATGTTTTCCATCAGTAAATTTAGAGCTGAACTCAAATACCTCTAAGGTTCATCCCGGTTTAAAATGTATGATCCTTTTGAACTGTACTAGAGGGATTGATTGGAGGACTTAAATACTAAACAGAAACACCAAGGTATACGTTGGGATCATAAAGCCAATCTAAAGTACAAAAAGAGGAGAATAAGACTGATGATGAGATAAAGTAACAAAGTTCCATCAATCAAAAAAGAATAGGCTGACCACCAGCACTGAGTAAAAAACCTGGTGGTATCAAGTTCCTGGCTATACATTGCTGTCCCTCAGCTTACAGTTTAACCACTTCCCTTTCATCCATCTAGTTAACCTTGTCTCCTAAATCTTGACAGTTTTGACTAGACAGCCCTCCTAAGTACAGCAAAATAATTCACAGATGCATGCTACTTGTCACATGGGGTGGGGTGGTAGACCTGGGTAAGGAAAACTAGATGGTGAAATGAACCAAATTAATAAGTCACAGGCAAATGTCAATTAGGAATTTTGAGAGAGTCATTTATTAGCCAGGTTGGCAGCTGCCTCATGTAGAGACCCAGAGGAGACAGCCCCGAACTCAGGTGGGTGAGTGCATTTAAGCATTTTGGCGCTACTTGGTATAGCCTTGTGGTTTCCACAACAGACAGGATTCTGACAGAGCAAGAGGGAGGGGCTGACTACTAGGCAAGAACCCCCAAGACAGAAGGTGTTGTCAGGGTACTGGTAGGTAAAGGACCCCAACAGAGCAGAGGTGCCAGGAGAGGGATCCAATCACAGACTGGTTGTCATAGTTGTCAGGAAGCGGGGGTGCTCAGCAGAAGGTGGTTACCTGGTAATGGGGGTCTAACATTAGGTGGGGCACAGGTGGTTACCATGCAAATGGACTAAACAAGAGATGACTGTTAACAATTCATCAGATATTAAACCAAAGGGGAATAACATTTTGACAGGGGCTTAACAACAGAAGGAAACTGCTACTAGGCAAGCTATTCTGCCCAGTAACCTAACAGAGATCTCTCGGCCTAGGGGCCCAAGGAGAAATAATGTCCATTTTAATGGCTAGATTGGCAAAATTTTATTACTACTCAGAAAGCAAACAATCTCCAACAGCGAGTTCTATTGATGGTAGTGCAGCAATCTGAACTATAGACTATAGTCTATAACCAGGGTGGTACTGGCAAGCCAAATCAATGTTTTTGAACTCTGGGCTCTGGGGAATATCAGAAAGTGCTCTGAAATCTCCCATTATTCTATGTCCTCTTTTTACTTCCTGGGAGCCTTGTAGGCTACTAATCATTCTAGGGGCATTAGCAGGAATCATTTGTGAGCATGTCCATTATGCTAACAGCTATACTAGTGAGATCACTTAGTGAAATTAGGGGCCTCTTCTGTCCAAAAATACATCCCTATTAACATCCTGCAGCAGTGTCTGGAATTTCCATAGTTGGAGAACCATTCATTTGTGTTGATAGACATCCCGTTTGGAAATACAAATCTATCAATGGATGATGCATTTTTAAATGCTCCTTTTTTTAGTAATGCTTCTTGGTTTTTATATCATATTCATTTCTTTTTTACCTTTTATTAATATTTATTATCTATATAATTTCTTCCTTTCAAAATATATTCCTTCTCATCCTCAAAGAACCATCCCATGTAATCAGGAATAAAATAAAACTAACCAATACATCAGTGAAGTCTAGAATTATATCCAATGCTTCACACTCAAGATGCCTTGGTTTTGCAAAGAAGAAATGTGCATTTTCCCACCTAATCTTTGTGATCATGTTTGATGATTATAATTACAAGTCATTGAGATTTCTTTTTTCTATCCATTTGTTTCATTTTCATCATTTTGTATGTTGTTTTTCTGATTCTCCATCTTTTGCTCTTTATCAATTTGTATGTTTTCCAATGAATCTTTAAATTCTTTACCTTTATCATTCATATTATATTGCAGTCATGTGCCAGAATTTATATAATCAGGCCACTATCACTGAACATCAGTTTTATTTCTAATTCTCTGCTACTATAAAATTGCTGCTGTGAATATTTTATGAGTATATGGGATCTTTCTGTCTTTGATCTTGAAGTAAAAGCCTAGAATTGGTATCACTATGTCAAAGGTCATGTGCATTGTATTCACTGTTAGCATAATTCCAAAAAAATTTCCATAATTGTAGACTAATTTGCAGCTTCATCAGCAGTGATTTAGTGTGCCTGTCTTTCTAAAACTTCTCCAACATACAATATTTCTACATTTTTCATCTTTTTTCAGTTGGTGGGGGTGAGACTTCAGATGTGGTATGATTTGATTTTTTAAATCATGACATATATTTTGTTTCTAAATCACTTATTTTTTCTGCCATATCCCTCTTCTCATTCCCTCCTAGATAGGCATGTCCTTTAAAAATAATTTTAAAGAGAAAGTAAACAAGATAATGAAAAAAGCCCAATGTTACTGAGTCAAATTTATAAATATGCAGTCATTCCCCAACTGATAAATGGTTAAAGAATACAAACAGGCAGTTTTCAGACACAGAAATAAAAGTTGTCTTTAGTCATACGAAAAACTTCTCTAAATCACTATTGATCAAAGAAGTGCAAATTAAAACAATTCTGAGGTACTGCCTCACACCTGTCGGAGTGGACAATATGACAGAAATGGAAAATGTTGGATGCTGGAGGGGATATGGGAAAATAAGGACACTAATGTGCTATTGGTGGAGTTGTGAACTCATCTAACTATTCTGTATTGCAATTTGGAACTATACCCAAAGGTCTATAAAACTGTGCATACCTTTTAATTCAATAATACCACTGCTAAGTCTATATCCTAAAGGTATCCTCCCAAAAAGGGAAAAAAGACCTATTTGTACAAAAATATTTATAGCAGCTCTTTTTTGTGGTGAAAAAGAATTGAAAATTGAGGGAGTACCTAATAATTGAGAAATGGCTAAACAGGCTGTGGCATATGATTATTGAAATATTATTATGCTATAAGAAATGATAAGCAGGATGATTTCAGAGAAGCCTGGTAATACTTAAATGAACTAATGCATAGCAAAATGAGCAGAACCAGGAGAATAGCATACACAGTAACAGCAATATTGTTTGATGAAGAATTGTGAATAATTTATCCATTCTCAGCAATACTATGATCCAAGACAATCCCAAAGGGCTATTTATGAAGTGTACTATTTCCAGAGAAAGAACTGATATTTATTGAATACAAACTGAAGCATACTATTTTTCACCTTCTTTCTTTTATCCTAGTCTTCTAGGACAAAATAACTAATATTGAAATATTTTACACAATTGTACATGCACAACCTATATTTGATTTATTACTGTTTCAAGGAGGGGAAAGGGAAAGGGGGAACTCAAAACTTTAAATAAAAATGTTAAAAAATGGAAAAAAGAAAAAGTTCAATGTTATATTATATTCTACACCCATTTTCCTCTAACTTTGTAAAGATGCAAAGGAGGTGAGTGTCATCTCATATACCTTTTGGGGGACCAAACAGCCTGTATAAATTAGAAGCATAAATTCTCAACTATTTGCTTGTTGCGTATTTAAATTACATTATTTTATTCATTGTATATGTTATCATACTAGTTCTGCTTGAGTCCACATAAACTTTTCCTTGCTTCTCTGAATTCATTGTACTTACCACTTCTTATAACAAAATTATAATCAATTACATTCTTTTAAATGTTTATTTATTTATTTTAGTTTTCAACATTCATTTCCACAAGATTTTGGGTTCCAAATTTTCTCCCCATCTCACTCCTCCTACCACCCCAAAGCACCACACATTCTGAATACCCCTTCCCCTAATCTACCCTCCCTTCTATCACACCCTACCCTTACCTTATTCTTGTCTTCTCTCTTTTCTTGTAGGGTAAGATAGATTTTTATATTCCATTGCTTGCATTTTTATTTCCCAGTTGTATGCAAAAACAATTCTCAACATTTGTTCCTAAAACTTTGAGTTCCAACTTCTCTCCCTTCCTCCCTCACCCATTCCCACTGAGAAGGCAAGCAATTCAATATAGTCTATATATGTGTAGTTTTGGAAAAGACTTCCATAATAATCATGTTGTGAAAGATTAACGGTATTTCCCTCCATTCTGTCCTGCCCCACATTTATTCTATTCTCTCTTTTGACCTTGTCTCTCCCCAAAAGAGTTTACTTTTAATTACTCTCTCCTCCCATTTGCCCTCCCTTCTATCATACCCCTCCTCCATTTGTCTTTTTCTCCTCTACCTTTCTGTAGTGTAAGATATATTTTCTTACCAAATTGAGTGAGCATGTTATTCCCTCCTTAAGCCAAATGTGATGAGACGAAGCCATATTTTCTCTTCTCACCTCCCCCCTTTTCTCCTCCATTGAAAAAAAGCTTCCTTGCCTCTTTTGTGAGAGATGATTAGCCCCATTCCACTTCTCCCTTTCTCTTCCCAATATATTACTTTCTCACCACTTAATTTTATTTTTTTAGATATCATCCCTTCCTATTCAACTCACCCTGTGCTCTCTGTCTATATATGTATGTGTTTGTGTGTGTGTGTGTGTGTGTGTGTATGTGTATGTTCGCGTAATCCCTACAACTACCCAAATACTGAGAAAAGTTTTAAGAGTTACAAATATTATCTTTGCATGTAGGAATGTAAACAGTTCAACTTTAGAAAGTCCCTTATGATTTCTCTTTCCTGTGTACCTTTTTATACTCCTCTTGGCTCTTGTGTTTGAAAGTCAAATTTTCTGTTCAGTTCTGGTCTTTTTGTCAAGAATACTTGAAAGTCCTCTATTTCATTGAAAGACCATTTTTACCCTGAGTTATTATACTCAGTTTTTCTGGGTAGGTGATTCTTGGTTTAATCCTAGTTCCTTTGACTTCTGGAATATCATATTCCTTTAATCCTTTAATGTAGAAGCTGCTAGATCTTGTGTTACCCTGATTGTACTTCCACAATACTTGTATTGTTTCTTTCCAGCTATCTGCAATATTTTCTCCTTGACCTGAGAACTCTGAAATTTGGCTATAATATCCCTAGAAGTTTCTCTTTTCAGATCTCTTTCAGGAGGTGATTAGTGGATTCTTTCAAAATTTATTTTGCCTTCTGGTTCTAGAATATCAGGGCAGATTTCCATGATAATTTCATGAAAGATGATGTCTAAGCTCTTTTTTTGATCATGGTTTTCAGATAGTCCCATGATTTTTAAATTGTCTCTCCTATATCTATTTTCCAGGACAGTTGTTTTTCCAATGAGATATTTCACATTATCTTCTATTTTTTTCATTGTTTTGATTTTGTTTTATAATTTCTTGGTTTCTCATAAAGTCATTAGCTTCCATCTGCTCCATTCTAATTTTTAAGGAACTATTTTCTCCAGTGTACTTTTGAACCTCCTTTTCCATTTAGCTAATTCTGCTTTTTAAAACCTTCATCTCCTCATCGGTTTTTTGGACCTTTTTTGCCAATTTGTATTAGCCTATTTTTAAAGGTGTTATTTTCTTCAGCATTTTTTGGGTGTCCTTTACAAGCTGTTGACTCACTTTTCATGATTTTCTTGCATCTCTCTCATTTCTCTTCCCAATTTATTCTCCACCTTTCTTACTTGATTTTCAAAATTCTTGTTGAACTCTTCCATGGCCTGAGACAACTGCATATTGATTTTGGATGTTTTGGATGTAGAAGTGTTGACTTTTAGGGCTTCCTCTGATGGTATGCATTGTTCTTCCTTATCTGAAAGAATGGAAGAAAATACCTGTTAACCAAGAAAGTAACCTTCTATCGTCTTATTTTTTACATTTTTGGGCATTTTCCCAGTCAGTTGCTTGACTTTTGAGTCCTTTGTCAAGAAGAGAGTATGCTCTGGTGGCCTGTAAGTTCTCAGTTCCTCTAAGGTGCAACAATTAAGGGAGAGGAGTTTACTCCTCTCCTGGCTTGCACTCTGGTCTGGGAGTAACCACAAACACTCTGTTCTGCCCAGGATCTGCCTGCAGGGTTTCCTCTCCAGAGCCTCCACCAGCTCCACCACCAGCACTCTTCCTCCAGATCAGCAGCTCAATTCCCCTAGGGTCTTTAGGCAGAGGGTTTCAAAAATGGATGCTGCTGCTGCAGTGACTGCTGCTGGCAGGTCCAAACCCCGCTCCCTTCTCTCCCAAGTGAAAGAGTTTTATCACTGCCCTTTGAAGCTATGTTTCATGTTTGTGGGTTGAACAATCTGGGAAGTGCTGCTGCTGCTGGTGCCCCGCAGCCTGTTCTGGATCTTGTCCTTGCCGTGCCGTGCATCCCATGCTAGGCTGTGCTCTGCTCCATGCCTGGTGTGATGGACCTTTACTATCAGCCTTCCAGGCTGTCTTGGGCTGGAAATCTCTTTCACTCTGTCCTTTTTGGCTTGTGTTGCTCTAGAATTTGTTTAGAGTCATTTTTTACAGGTATTTTATAGGCTATAAGTGGGAGCTTCTACAGGTACATCTTTCTACTTTTCTATCTTGGCTCCACCAATCAATTGCATTCTTAAACCAGAAGTTTTTCAGCTTTCTTCAATCATTTAGAAAATACTTTGTGACTTTTTCTTCCTACAACTTTGCTCCTTTTTATCTTTTCCAATTTTGTTACATTTCATATCACCTCACACCCCATTCAATAAACTCCACTGGTCTCCAAGTGGCCTCTAGGTTGAAATACAAAATCTTCTGTTTGACTTTTTAAGTCCTGCAGACCCTGGCTCTTTCCTGCCTTTCCAGACTTACTTGTACCTTACTCACCTCCATTCTCTGCAGTCTGGTAACCCTGGCTTTCTTATTGTTCTTTGAACACAAAGCTTTCTATCTTGGCACATAATAAGTGCTTTATAAATACTTGTTGATTGATGAATTCTTGGGGATATAACCCTAACAATGAAATTCTGGGTTAAAAGTTATGAGTATTTTTGATGCTTTGCATTATTTCAGAATTGCCCTCTAGGATGGTTTGACCAAGTCACAAATCCTTTAAAAATGCAATAATACATTCACCTTTCCACACTGACATTGAATGTTCCTACTTTTTGTCATCTTTGGCATTTTATTCATGTAGGTTGAAACATCAGGGTTATTTTGATGTGTATTTCTCCTGTTTATGATTTGGAATGTTCTTTTATATTGTTATGAAGTTTGTACTTTTTTCAGAAATGCTTATTCATAATTTTTGACTACTTTTCTATTGTAGAATGACTGTATTATATATTTCTATTAATGCTTTATATAGCTTGTCTATCAGACTCTTATTAGAGATATTACATATTCCCAACTGCTTAGTTTCCTTCTTATCATAGTTTCATTAATTCTATTTTTGCAAAAGCTTTTCGAGATGATACAATTGAAATTATGTATTTTGTCTTTTTTTGATTTCTTATATTTTTTGTTAGGTATTCAACCACTGTTATTTCTGTCATTTTAAGATGTGTCTGACTATGTATGACCCCATATATTTTTTTCATGGCCAAAATACTTGGGTGGTTTGGTATTTCCTTCTCCAACTCATTTTACAGATGAAGAAACTGAGATAAACTGAGTTAGCACACAACTAGCAACTGTCTCAGGCTGGGTTTGAACTCAGAAAGATGTGTCTTCCTGACTCCATGTTTGGCATTCTATCTACTGCACTATCTAGCAGCCCCTTATGTACACCATACTTGAAAGAATTAAGGGGATTGGAACAACAAGTAATTATGGGAACTGAGTAAACCACATTGACTTTATCTAATAACTCAATTTTGGAGTTAATTCAGTTCCCTTTCTATTCAATTGAGGATCTAGTTCAATTTCCGTCTTGTGAGAAAACTTTACTGAATTTGGGAATTGGGAGAAAACTGTATGACATTGTTTAAACCTCATTCTACATAGTTAGGAAACTGGATCCCTTCTCCTTGTTCCTTAGAGACTCTTAACTAAGGACCTAGGTTGTGCTGACCAGAAATCTAGTGAGATCCAAAGATTGATGCTAAGAGTTTTCTCACAGCTATACATCTCAAGTGACCATATGTCTTATTTGAAAACTGACGCCCCAAGTAATCGATCAATTATTCTTTGCATGTTCCTTTGGTTGCTTACAGATACTTGGGTATGCTACTTTTCTTATTCAGAGAATTGCACCTGTTCATTCTCCCTCTCCCAATATGAAAAATCACTAATCTTTCCACCATTGAGAAATCAAATCACCTAATATATTGTTTCCTTTTAAATAATTGGCCTTCTTTTGATTGTTTTTAATGCTTAAAAGTCTGTCTCCTCCTGTATTCAGGGTCCAAGCCTAAGCTGAGTACTTCGGGTCCAACTTTGTTGGGCAATTGGCAGGTATTGTTTCATAAACTGATATTCTGAAAAGAGTAAACTTTAATTTACCTGTAATTTGATTTTTAACTTGCCATGCACTGTGCATGGATATGAAAGATATATGATTTTTACTTCTAATTTTTTTCAAGGTTTGATCTTTAATATTCAAATAAAAAAATTCATTTAATTATATTGTGGTAAATTGTATAAGCTGTTGGTTTCAATCTAATTTTTGCTGGACTGCTTTCTAGTCCTCTCAGAAATTCTTGTCAAAAAGGGAATTCTTTTTTTTTCAAGAGAAAATAGACTACTTCATCCTATGATCCAATTCCATAGTTCTTTCTATGGATGTGAATGCCATTTTGCCTCAAGAGTCCATTGGGAATTTTTTAGGTCCTTGCATTGCTGTGAAGGGCAAAGAAAAATTCCACCCGCACTGTGGTTGCTACTGTGTAAAAAGTCCTCCTAGTTCTGTTCCTTTCACTCAACATCGGTTCATATAAGTCCTTCTAGGTCTCTCTGAAGTCTTCCTGTTCATCATTCTTGTAGCACAATAGTATCCCATTATATTCATAAGCCACACCTTGTTCAGCCATTCCCCAATTGATGGGCATCCCCTTGATTTCCAGTTCTTGGCCACCACAAAGAGAACTGCTAAAAATATTTTTGTACACGTGGGATCCTTTCCCATTTTAATGCCCTTTGAGATGCAGTTCTAGAAGCGATATTGCTGGGTCCAAGGGTATGTACATTTTTGTAGCCTTTGGGGCATAATTCTAAATTGCTCTCCAGAATGGTTGGATTGAAAAAGGGAAATCTTTCACATACAATATATGTTGTCAGGTTTGTTGAATATTGGGTAATTAAGTTCAATTATTTCTGATTTTTCCTTGTTGAGTGTGTTCTCTTGCTTGTATTTTTTAAAATAATACCTACAGGTTATGACGATCTCTACTTTATCATATATTTTGGAGTCTGCATATATTCCCTTTATTCCTACCTTTGCTCCATTTTCCTTTAGTTTTTAGCTCCTATATTCCTATAAATTAGCTATTATTTTGTATAACTCTTAAAGTATGCCTTTGGTAACTAAGTTGTTAAGCACTAAATTTGTAAATTAATTTTGGTAGTACTATCATTTTAATTATACTGTTATGGCTCTGACATGAGCATTGATTATTTCTACTTTTATTTAAATTGTTCATTTCTTTCATGGCGGTTTTGCATGTATTAGGTATGCTTCGGTAGAATTATGTCCCATACTTTATATGAATTTTCTAGCTATTTTAAGTGTGAATAAATTTTATTAATGCTTCTTAAATTTTATATTGTTATGTAGAAGTGCTATTTAAAAATATTTTGTAGCCTAAGGAATTACTGAAACTGTTAATTATTTCAATTAATTTCTTTAATGATTTCCTGGGATTTTACAAATAAGCCATCACACCATCAGCAAAAAGAGGTAATTTGCTTTCCTCTTTGCCTATTTCTTTTCCTTAATTTCTTTCTTTTATTGAGTTTCCAAGACTATATTTCTAAATGTTTTGTTACATTTCTTGTACAGTATCAAATAATGACTGGAGCATATTTGTTTTACTCTTTATTAATTGGGTTAACTTCTAGCATTTTCCATTAAAATTTAATGCTCACTTTTGGTTTTAAACAAGTAAATTTTCATCTCATTACAAAGAGTCCTCTTAATGTTATATGTTGTAGGTTTTGAAGTTTTTTCACATAAATGTGCATTGTACTTTCTCAAAAGCTTTTTCTTCATCTATTGAAGTGATTGTGTGGTTTTAGATTTTTAAAAATACGATTATTTATCTTAATTATTTTTTTGATGTTAAACCATTCTTCAGTCCTTGTTCTCAATCTAAACTGATCATCCTGAATGATTTTAGAGATGGGATAAATTACAATAATGTTTTATCTGGATTTAATTAATATTTTAAATTCAAATTTTTCAATAACATTAGTCTATAGTTCACTTTCATTCCTTTGTCAGTTCTTGGTTTAAGTAAAAGAGCTACATTGTCTCTCACAAAATGAGTTTGGTGGAACATTTTCTCAAAATTTTAGTGTAATTTGTATAATATGCATATTTATTATTCGTTTAAAATTTTATATAGTTCTCTCCCCATGCCCACTCTTGAGTAATTACTTTAAAAGAGTGACTCAATTAATTTTTGGAATTGCTTAAGAGTTTCTTCATTCTATCAATTTACTCCCTTTAATTCACAGAACAGAAAACAGAAGAGACTGACTTCTTTTCCTAGACATAAGTTTTTCCTGTTCCATTGTTTTGTCCGCATTTAGATTTCATGAGACTGTGTCCCTGTGCTTAGCTGAATCTAGGGTAGCTGGACAGCCTAAAACTGGGTTTCAGTCTTCTTTCTACTAAGCCTGGTGCAGCTACTGATGGTGGATTCCCATTCTAGTTCTTCCTTTTACTTTCCTTTTCTTCTTTGGCTATTGTTTGGAAATGGCAAGAATGAGGTTCCAGCCAGTTTCTACAACCTTGGAGAGACAAGGAGTACTACCTAATACATGGGTTGCTACAGGTAAAAATCGGTAGGTTTTTCTACCACCTAGTTTATAATGTTTACCATCTTTTGTGTGATGGGATTGGGTAGACAAGAAATGAGAAATATAAACAAAATGTTTGTAACTGGAGAGGATACCAGTTGAGCAACAGGCATAAGCCAATGGCTCATTTGGGCATTTCAGCTGCAAGAATGGAAGCTACTAAGAGAAAGGGAACTGAGTGAACTCTTTAAATCTGTCTCCAATTCTGATTCATAAAGATTTTAACTGGTTTGGAGTTTTGTTTTTATTTTTTTGCTCTCTGGATTCTCTGGATTTGCTCTCTGGAAAATGTTCTATGTCTGGTGATTTTTTTCAGAGTTAGTGGAGACTAGGGTCTAGTCCACCATCTTCTTGGTTATGTGACTTAAACTACTACTCCTGCATTTGTTTTGTATTTTCTTTCATTGGTAGTTTAGAGCAATCTTCTATTTTGTTATTAATCAATTGAAATTGTTTTGAGATCTATTTGACAGCTTTTGGCTATATGGACATTGGGGAGGGATGGAAAACACATTAAACTACCTGTGAATAGTACTTCATTTAGGTCTCAGCTTCATTGATCTGCTTTCTTTTCCATTATAATTTATTATATTTTTTATGTTTATTTATTTTATTTCTAATTCATGGAATAAATTACTTATTTATTATCTATGTTACTTACTTCTACTCTCTAATGTTGGATACTAAGGACATTACACCAAAGGAACTGTATTTTGAATAAGGGATAGTGGTGGAAAGCATACATCTGGACCTATAAATATCTAGTAGGATCAGATTGATTAGAGAATTGTAGTGATGGTAGGAAGATAGTGGGTACCTGTATTCAAAACTTGTGGTAGTATAGTCTATAGTCACATTCACACAGGGAAGAAGAAAGGATCCTAAAGGGAAAATTTGCTTACTTTAGTATTTTTCCTTCATCTATGCCAAAAATTCCTACTAAAGTCAGAGTGTAGCACAGGAAGGTTAGGGGAACTGCACTGCCAAAGGAGAAATCAAAATTTGATTCTTCTACCTTCGACTCAATTGTCCAATTGCTAGCTTTGTCCATTGGTATCAAATTTGCTATTTCTAAGCCTAAGGGAGTCCAAAAACATGGATGTCATTCCCCAATTGAAAAATGGTCAAAAGATATGAATAGGCAGTTTTCAGAGGAAGAAATTAAAGCTATCTATAGTCATATGAAAAAATGCTCTAAATCACTATTGATCAGAGAGATGCAAATCAAAACAACTCTGAGATATCATATCACACCTATCAAATTGGTTAACATGACAAAACAGAAAGATGATAAATGTTGGAGAAGATGTGGGAGAGTTAGAACTAATTCATTGTTGGTGGAGCTGTGGGTTAATCCAACCATTCTGGAGAGCAAATTGGAACTATGACCAAAGGGCTACAAAAATAAGCCTACCCTTTGACCCAACAATTTCTCTTCTAGAACTGTGTCCCAAAGAAATCATGAAAATGGGAAAGGATCCCACAAGTACAAAAATATTTTAGTGACTCTTTTTGTGGTGGTCAAGAAGTGGAAATCAAGGGGATGCCCACCAATTGGATGGTTGAACAAGTTGTGTTATATGAATGTAAAGGAATACTATTGCGCTATAAGAAATGATAAACAGGAAGGCTTCAGAGAGGCCTGGAAGGACCTATATGAACTGATGCTGAGTGAAAGGAGCAGAACCAGGAGACCATTGAAACAGTGACAATCACAGCGTGGGAGGAATTTTTCTGGCAGGCTTAGCCCTTTACAGCAATGCAAGGACCTAAAACATTCTCAATGGACTTGAACCAAAATGCCATCCATATCCTGAGAAAGAACTATGGAATTGGGACACTGAATGGAACAGAATATTTTCTCTTGTGTTTTGTTTTGTTCGGGTTTTTCTCATGGTTTCTCCCATTCATTTTAATTCTTTTATGCAACATGACTAATATAAAAACATATTTAATAAAGAAAATTGAAAAGAAATAAATGAATTTTTAAAATATATAAGCATGGATGGAACATCTATAATTTTAATAAAATTCCAGGGAAACCAACATGTATCATTGGATTATAGATTTAGAAGCTGAAAGGAATTTAGAAACCACTTAGTCCAATCCCTCATTTTACAGATGGGGAAACTGAATCATGGAGGTTTTTAAAGAGCATAGTTGCTGATTGCATGAGGATCATCTTCTTTTTACTTAGCCTTTCTTTATAGTTTCCATTTATCCTTAACCTTTTATATCTTACTGCTCACTCCAACCTACATGTAGACTTAATGAGCTCTCTAAAAGAGTCACAGCCTGACTCAAGCTCACAGTAAGCCTTTGATTCATGTCCATACATAATTGAAATAAGGCCTGTACAGAGGAAAAGGCATTGACTCTGAAGTCAGAGGACCTGGGTTTAAATAACAACTCTCTCAATTATTAGTTCTGTGAACTTGGACAAATTATTTCACCTTTCTGGACCCAATTTTCTAATTCATATAATAAGAGGGTTGAACCAGATGACTTCTGATTCTTGAAATTTTAGAGCTACAGTCTTTTCATAGCATTAAAAAAGCATTTCTGGCATTTCAAATCCTCTTGATGTAGATAGTGTAAGATTTTGCTGCTTAGTATTGGTTAATTTTCAAGTTTGACTTGGTTAATATGTTTCACTGTATGAGTATGTGCACATACAAATGCACACATGAACATGCAGATGCTCCTTCACTAAATAAAGACAGAGTTGCTTATTCAGAGATATATTCCAAAATTCTTTCTCACATAATATCACATGAGAACTAGAAATAAGAGCTATTTTCTTTTGCATTAACAACTACCTAGTTTCCTTACCTTTGGTCTACATGTATTTTTAGAAAGCAAGGTCTAGAATTTCTAATGAGAGAAATGATTTCTTCCTTATATTAATAACCAATTATTAATTGAAATTGATTTTCCTTTTCTATTTCCTCATTCAGAAATCAGTCCCTATTGGTTATTTGACCTGTCTTTGAAGGACGCTGCTGATAGATGACATTGCCCAAATTCTCAAGGTACTTGCCGTTAGATATTGGGTGCACCCAACTGGGGGACCTTACAAACAGAATTCAGTCTAAATGAGAGCTTGCCCTTAGGAAATAACCCCCTATTTGTCCTTGGAACTTTTCATTAGAATGTAGGATGATCCAGGTTATAAAGGGGAAAATTTAACTAATAAGGTCTGTATAGAGATGAATTCTTTTGCCCAGATTTCTGAAGGCAGCTGAGGCTCATGATTAGGTCACGTTCTTTGCAGGAGAAGCTGAATGCTTTGTGCCTACTTCTTCATTAATATGTCCAACCCCTCACTGATTGTTAAACAAAGTTGATTTACACACACCTTTCCCAAAGACTTTTTCAGGATTCATGGGCCCTAAAGGGTCATCTTTGGTTTACGGGAGAAAGCCAAGTGGCCATCCTTTTATTAATTATTTACTAGTCATGATTAATAAAATGATTGTTAATTATCCAGAAATTATGTCTCTTAGATTTTTTTATATGTTACAGTAAACTTTAAGTCAATGATACAGACTCCTATTTCCTTAGGTTCTGATGCCCCACACAGTTTCTAATATTTATCCTTCTTGAATATTTTCAATAAGATGCTAGAATTCTAAAACCTACTATTAACTTAGTGTTGTCTACTCCCACTCTCATAAAAATTAGACTTACCTGGAGACAGGCACTCTTAGCAGGTTCTTCAAATGGTACCTGGAGCTATCTTAATGGTCTATCTTTCCCATATTTTTTGTAGACTGGCACAGTATTTTCACTCACAAGTAATGCACTATGTGGGACTCAGACCCTATGAACTCTTTCTGGGGACACTACAGTGACATGCTGTTTATTATTCCAATGTCCTGAAAGATTCTCCTCTGTGTACAATTTAATCCAGGAAATCCAGTTACCAAAGTATGCTTTCAGATCTGTGAGAAAAGTCAAAAGAATAGGCATTTTCTGGGTTATTAAAAGTGTCAGAGTATTTGCCAGTATCCACATTGGATGCTATTGCCACAAGATCAGGAATTGTCTTTTGTCACTTCTTGTTTCCCCAGTGTTTAGCACAGTGCCTGGCAGATATTAGGTGATTAGTAGATGTTCAATTGATTAATTTACTTCTATTTTACCTTCCACCTCTGCTTTATCCCATTATCTCTTACCTATAGTCGGTCTACTTTTTCTATTTAAAAGATTGATACAAACAATACCAAAGCATATTTAAATTCTTTTCAAAGTTATCGATCAGATCTAAATATGGACCTTGTTACCTTGCCAGTACATGGTTTGGAAGAAAAATTTTTGCCAATTATTGTTATTGTTTTTATTAGGAAAGATATGCTAACACAGTTGAAGAAAAACATCATTACTTAAGGGAGGGAGCAAAAACAATGCTTTCTCTTCCAAATATACGATTTCTTTTAAAAGGATCTATTTTGTTCCTTGGCAATTATATTGTTCATGGGTTTTTGCTGCCAAATATCAGATAATGAGCTTTTAGGCGCTCTTTTATAGAACTACTCATCTTTGCTTGTAAAACCTTTTATTGCTTTTAATGTTTTCACTACCATTCTATTGACAACAAATACACTGACAGCACTAGCTGCACATTTAAATAAGAACCCATTAGAAGTGGTGCCATTTTGTGCCAAAGTCTTGAGAGAGGACCCTTCTGCTGAAAAGGCTGCTAGTGAGGAGATGGAAGCCAATGGCCCCTTTTCACCCAGGAATACTATCCAGTCGCTGAATAGTTTCCCACCCATAAGAGGTCTCATTGATTTTTTCATGGTTATCGGGACTATGCAGTCAGAACACATTTTTAATTGCAGCACCTGCTGGTTGTTAAGAGGACCTCCTTTGCTCTGTCATGTTTCAAGATGATTCAGCAATTCCATTGTTTCACAGAGCAGGCTCACTGGAGGGAGAGAGGGAAGAGGAAGGGGTCATAGTGAAGGGAAAGTGAGAAGGGGAAAGAGACAGAGAAAGACACAGACAGAAATGTGGAGAGGAAGAGAGGGGGATAAAGTGAAAAGAGACAGAGTCGTAGAGACAGAGAAAAGTAGAGAGAGAAGGATGGAGGGAGAGGGAGTCAGAGACAGAGAGAGAAAGAGACAGAAAAAGGGGAGAAAGAAGAGACTAAGGAGAGAGAGACACAGAGAGACAGAGAGATAGAGAAAATTATGTCACTTTCATTTTAGGACCTGAGTCAACATTCTAGGAGGCTAAACTGAGAAAATATAGAATTATTCCTGTCCCAACTATCTTTGTTCATTTGAATGAAATATGCCAGGAAATTGACTATTTTATTGTTTCTCCCTACTATCTCTTTCCATTTATTAAGCTTTTGCTTGTTTCAAAAAATAAAAAGATTATTACTATTACTACATAAGGAACCAATTTCAATGTGGTTTTGTCATATTGGAAAAATTGTACGTGTTTCTAAATTAAAGTATAGAGTTTTCCAAAAGGGTCCTGGACTCACGTATATCATTTACAAATTCTTATTAGCCTTAAATATATAATGACCATGACATGTGTGTTTTTCTGTCTGATTCTGGTATCATGGCCAATTCATCTGTATTTTGTGAGAATCCTGTTTCTGGAAACAAGATGACATTGCCTTTACTTAATTAGAATGTTGCTTAACTTTGCTACAATTCTGGAGTGAAAATTTTATAGAAAATACAGTAGAAGTCCTTGAAGACTACAATTTTGACAGTCCTTTTAAGCACTAAGTACACATTTCAATGTTCTTCCGGCAGTGCTCAGAATTGTCTCTAGCAACATCCTCACTGAAAAAAAAGCTTAATTATGTTTTTATAGCAAAAAACTGAAAGATGAACACACATACTTTATTTTTCAATGCAGAAATAATTTAATCCAAATGTTAGGCTTTTATGACATGTTTTCTTCCCTTTGTTTCTGTTTTATTCTCTCTTCTTTCTTGAACTTTGCTCCTAAATATGTATATTTAGAATTGGGGTGGGGGGTGGGGAGGAAATCTGGTTGACTGAAGAGGCTTTCAACCCTATGTAATCAGCTCTCAATAAATTCCCACAGTATGATTTAGAGCTTCTTTGCTATCAAGTTATGATATTGAATCACACTATTCTTCCTTTTGTAAATAGAAATTAATGTAAAATATGCATCAGTATCACATTAATTCCATATATTAGAGATCTTACCTCATAATCCTTGGAATTTATCAAAACATAGGATTCTAGTCATCATTCAGAAAGATTTGAAACTAAAAGATATCAGAATTCAGATTATATACAATATTTAATTGTGAACTCATGATGAAACATATTTTTGCCTTCTCTTAATAAAGAAGAGGTGGATTACAGATATGGAATATTCAATTCACTGTCATGTTGCACTTTAGGGTGATTTAAATGTTTATTCTTTATTAAAAGAAATGGTTCTACAATGTTGGTATAATTCTGACCCCTCTAGCTGCTAATATCCTTCTGTATAGGAATCATGTTTTGCATAAAAACATACATACATACACATATACACATTTGTACACATACATTTGTGTGTGTATGTGTGTGTGTGTGTGTGTGTGTGTGTGTGTGTGTGTGTGTGCAGTGTAGCCTAGTGGACAGACAGCAAGCCTCAAATGATCTGTATTCAGGTCCTACCTCTGACCCATACCATCTGTTCAAAGTGATCTGGACAAATACTTAACCTCTGTGTTCTACACAGATCTCCAAGACTACAAATTATAAAGAAAATAGTAATCTGCAGTGGGCAAGGGAATTTCCTCATCTGGAAGTTTCCTATATCAAGAAAATCAGAGGTTTAGTCCTTATCTCAAATGTTGTATATGTTTTATCCTCTGCTATAATAGCTCCTTGAAGTGTTTGGGACTCTCTGAAGAAAAGTTTGGGAGAGAAGAGATATTAGACTGACTACCAGACTGAAGTTCTACAGAGCCATTGTGCTGACCTCATTGTTATATGCTTGTGAAACATGGACAGTCTACCAGCACCATGCCAAGAAACTGAATCACTTCCATTTGAACTGTCTTAGGAAGATTCTGAGGATCACCTGGCATGATAAGTTACCAGACACTGAAGTCCTTGCTTGAACTGAACTGCCAAGGATTCAAACTATGCTTCAGAGAGCACAACTCTTGATGAGCTGGACACATTGTTCGAATGTGAAATGTACTCTTGCCAAAAAGACTATTTTATGGAGAAGTTGCATGGGGCAGGCGATCAAAGAACTTTGGATTTGACTGTGTGATATGGGAGACACTGGCACAGGACTGCTCAGCATGGTGTGACCACATCAGAAAAGGTGCCGTGCTCTTTAAGCAAAGCAGAATTGAGACAGCACAAAGTAAATGCAGGATGTGCAAATTTGGGATATCCACCCCAAATATTCACATGGGCTATCTGTGCCCAACCTGTGGTAGAGCATTCTGAGCTCATATTGGCCTGATCAGCCACAGTCGGACACACTGAAATTTACTTTATCATGGTGATGTCATTTTGGTTGTCTTCAAGGAGGAAAGACAACAACCAGCTTCTTGAAGGGGAGAATTGTTTTATTTTTGTTCTTGTAATGCTGATGTCTAGAATAATGCTTCATGCATAGTGAGTACTTAAAAATAAATACTTCTCTATTAAAGTGAGAGTGTGACATTTTAAAGAAATCAATAAAAAAATAATTTAAGCAAGTCAAGACTATGAAGTTGGCTTATTCTAAGAGAGAAACTGAAGGGCAATATATCTTTCAGATCAAAAGACAAGAAACATCAGTGGGGAAATTTTAGGCAGACATTGGAGAAAGTTGTTACAGAAGTTTAGATTTCAAACTGGCTAGAAGACAGATATGATAGAGATAGACATAGGGAAGAACCTACAGGATTGTGAGAAGGAAAAGTCTGATAATATACCTATTAGCCTAAGGAAGGGTAAGTGAAAATGTGAACTGCCACACCTCCTTTCCTGGTAGAAATGATCCCAATATTGCAGGTACTATTAGTAATCTGGTACTAGGGCAAATTAGTCTAGTAACAAGAGAGGGAGAGTTCAATAGGAAAGGGTCCTTGACAAAGGAGATTAATAAAGACCTATGAGTCTTTTGCTAAGAAATAAATGGAACCTAGGCTTCACAGACAGAATCGCATATTGTATTGTTGTGACCTAGAGTGAATTATGTTATGGCTAAATACACATATATATGTTTGCCCTATGATAGGGGTCTGGGAACAAGAGATTTGAGGAACAAGCTTCAGAGATCCTACTTATAAAGGGAAGAACAATATAGTATCATAGCTACATGAATCATATGGAAAAAATAATGGTAAATAGTAAGGAAATGTAAGCTTATTCCCCCCTACCCAAAACTTGTGTGTTTAACTATCTTGTTTATTTTCTATTTGTTAAATTATGACACTCTCTTCTTTGTTTATATCCCTTCAAAACAATTGTATCTTGTAAAGGAGATAGTGATTTCTAATACCTATGGATTTCAAGCAATCCACAGCATCTATAGTTACTCCTCTGGCCCCTATATAAAATTCTTGGTTACATCAATGACAATCAAATTGCGATATTAACATCACAATCCCTAATTGACTATATAAGACAAAGAAAGGAGAATAATATATATATATATATATATATGTCCTCCTTAAGGTATTAGTAAATATCAGGCAGAGTTTCATAATGGTATTGCACATCATATTTTTGCAATCACACAATTGAATAGAAGGTATAGAGAAAATAACATCCAACTGTTTTTATTATTATATAGGTTACATTCTCATCTCCAAATAGTATCCCTCCCTCCAGGCCTCCATTAGATTACGCACTTCAATATCAGTTCTTTTTTTGGAGATGAATAATATTTTCTGTCATAAGTCCTTCATAGTTCATTTGAATGGTAAAATTATCCCCAAACAGCATACATTCTGATTATCCCTTCCCCCAATCCACCCTCCTTTCTATCATACCCCTCCCTTCCCTTATCCCCATCTTCTCTCTTTTCTTGTAGGGGAAGGTAGATTTCTATAACCCATTACCTGAAAATCTTATTTCCCAGTTGCATGCAAGAACAATTCTCAGCATTTGTTCCTAAAACTTTGAGTTTCAACTTTTCTCCCTTCCTCCCTCCCCACCCATCCCCACTTGAGAAGGCAAGCAATTTAACATAAGCTATATGTGTGTAGTTTTGCAAAAGACTTCCATAATAGTCATGTTGTGTAAAACTAACTATATTTCTCTCCATCCTATCCTACCCCCATTAATTCCATTCTCTCTTTTGACCTTGTCCCTCCCCAAAAGTGTTCACTTCTAATTACTCCCTCTTCCTATTTACCCTTCCTTATATCATCCACCCCACCCCACTTATCCCCTTTTCCCCTACTTTCCTGTAGTAGAAGATGGTTTTTTATACCAAATTGAGTGAGCATGTTATTCCCTCCTTAAGCCAAATGTGATGAGAGTAATCTTCACTTTTCCCCTTTATTGAAAAAACTTTTTCTTGTCTCTTTTATAAGAGATAGTTTGGTTTTAATCCTAATTCCTTTGACTTCTGGAATATCATGTTCCAAGACCTTTGATCTCTTAATGTAGAAGCTGCTAGATCTTGTGTTATCCTGATTGCATTTCCACAATACTCGAATTGTTTCTTTCCAGCTGCTTGCAATATTTTCTCCTTGATCTGGGAATTCTGGAATTTGACTACAATATTCCTAGGAGTTTCTTTTGGGACCTCTTTCAGAAGGTGATCAGTAGATTCTTTCTATTTCTATTTTACCCTCTGGTTCTAGAATATCAGAGGAGTTTTCCTTGATAATTTCTTAGAAGTTAATGTCTAGGCTCTTTTTTTGATCATGGTTTTCAGGTAGGTCAATAAGCTTTTGGACCTCTTTTACCATTTGGCCATTTCTGCTTTCTAAGGCATTCTTCTCCTCATTGGCTTTTGGTACCTCTTTTGCCCTTTGGCTTAGTCTTTTTTTAAAAGTGTTATTTTGTTCAGTATTTTTTTGGTCTCCTTTAGCAAGCTCTTTAATTATTTTTCATGATTTTCTTGCATTGCTCTCATTTCTCTTCCCAGTTTTTCCTCTGCTTCTCTTATTTGATTTTCAAAATCCTCTTTGAATTCTTCCACAGTCTGAGACTATTTCATGGTTTTTTTCTTGGAGGTTTTGGGCAGGAGCTTTGACTTTACTGTCTTCCTCCATTTGTATGCTTAGATCTTCCTCTGGTTGTGTGCTTTGATCTTCATCATTGTAAGAAAATACCTTTTCACCAAGAAAGTAACCTCTTATAATCTCATTTTCCCCCCTTTTTTGGCCACTTTCCCAGGCAATTACTTGATTTATGAGCTCTTTGTTAAGTGGAGGGTGTACTGCCCCAAATTTCAGGGGTTTTGTGCAGCTGTTTTCAGAGATAAATCTAGGGACCTGTAAATTCTCTGTTTCTCCAAAGTGGTATGGTCAAAGGGAAAGTATTTACTCCTCTCCTGACCTGCACTCTGGTTTATCAACAACCACAAGCACTCTTTTCTGCCCCTGAACTGTGAGTAGGATTCACTCTCCACAGCTGCCACCAGCTTTGCATTGACTGTATTCCCCCATCATCACAGGACCACCACCCAGCACTGTGACTCAGATCAGCCACCAGATTCTAGCACCATCTGTAGGCTTAGAGCAGTGGCTGTCACCATCCAAGGGCTGGTGCTAGACCATGTTTCTCTCTCACCCAGGTAAGGGAGCTTTCTCACTGACCTTTGAAACTGTCTTTGCTTTTTGTGTGTTGAGAAGTTTGGAAATCACTACAGCTGCCAGTGATTTAGCACCCTAAGTCCTGCTCCAGTTCCACTTGTGCTGGCATGGCCCATGCTGGGCTATGCTGTGTTTGAGCCCAGTACAATAGATTCTTCCTGTTAGTATACCACATTTTCTTGGTCTAGAAATCTGTTTCATTCTCATTTTATGTCTTCTGCTACTCTAGAATTTGTTTAGAGTCATTTTTTTAGGTATTTTGAGGAGTTCTCAGGGAGACCTCAAGCCAGTCCCTGATTCTACTCTGCCATCTTGGCTCTACCTCCTCCATGTTTTTCTAAAACAATTTGCTCATCACTTCTCAGAGCATAGTAATATTACTACACAATCATATGCTACAACTTATTCAGCCATTCTCCATTTGATGGTCATCCCTTCAAATTCCAATTCTTTGCCACCACAAAGAGAGCTGCTATAAATATTTGAGAACATATGAGTTTGTTTTTCCTTTTTCCCTGATCACCTTAAGAAACAGATCTAATAGTGGTATTGCAGGGCTAATGGTTTATATTGCTGTGGGTATGTGCTGAAAAAAAACCCTGAAAGACAGTTTTTGGTAATTAATAATAAGTTTATTAATTAAACTAGCCAGAAATCAATAAATTGATGGCAAGTTTTTTCTCTTGGTACTCAAAGACCACAAGGGAGAACCTGAAATGCCTTAAATCCCTTCTAAAGCAGAATTCTCCTGACAAGTGAAAATCAGCCCTGATTTTTGGAATTTAAGGAGGGGGTGGGAAAAAGTCCTCAGCTCCCTCTGCTGAGAACTTGGCTTAATCATGAGATTCTGCAGTCTCAAGGTATTTGGGCAAGGGATAGCCATCTCCATTGGACCCATCTGGCTAGTTTCCTCCTTCATAAGCTGGGTCACTCTGAACTCTAATGGAACTATACAAGGACAAGGGTTCTTTTCCCCAGGTTAAGAGCTTGCCCAGACAGGTTTCTGTTTATGCTCTAAGTAGAAATTAGGTCTTCCACTTGGGTGGGGTCATACCTAATGTTGATTAGCATGTTCCTTGAGGGCTTCTTGTCTATTTATTTTTTCTTTTCCATTAAAGGGGCTATCCCCCTGGTTACCTTTTAAAGATGCCTATTCACTGAATGGGCATAACTTCACTTTAAGTATCTGAAAAGGCTTTAGCCTAAAAGGCCAAGGTCTCCCATTGCCTCCTGACCCATCTCCAGTCATCCTGATGAATATCTGGTCACTGGACCCAGGTAGCTCAGGGGGAGAAAGTGAGACTGGAGACCTTGCACAGTCCTCCCTCACTCAAAACAGTCAAGTGCAAATCATGTCATCATTTTTCTGATGTCATGGTCCTCTTTGAAAATGAAGAACAAATACAACACCCTTTGACTTTTAAAGGAGTTTGGCCTCTGCAGAAAATAAAAAGTGAAAGGGTGGCTCACAATTAATAGGGAGTGATGATTATAATAGCAAAATATTAATTTCTCTTAGGCATAATTCCAAATTGCTCTCAAAAATGGTCAAATCAACTCTCAATTTCACCAGCAGTGTATTGATGTCCCTAATTTTTCCACATCCTCTCCAAGATTTGGCATTTTCCCCTTCTCTTATTTCAGCCAATCCAATAGGTGAGTTGTTTCAATTTGCATTTGTCTAATCAACAATTATTTAGACCATTTTTATATGACTATATATAGTTTTCATTTCATATTCCAAAAACTGCCTGTTCATATCCTTTGACTGCTTATCAGTTGAGGAATGGATCATATATTTATGTACATTTATCAATCAGATATTTGTCATTTGGGAAGTGGCCATCTAAAAAAATATTTGGTTAAGTAGAGTGAATTATTATCTTATAGGATCTCCTCTAATAAAGTGTTTCCCATGATATACATTAAAAATCATTTATTTCTTGAAATATTACTTCATTGGACAAACTTTTGCTTATTAGCATCAAGCGAGGAATGATATTTCATGTTGATCAAAATGGTTTGCTATCATGGAATATTTTCAGTGCAAAGAACAATCAAAGAGAGATTTCTTGTAGATTGCAAGGTTCTTCAAATACTTTTGGATTTTTTTTTTTTGTGGGAGAGGGGTAAGGTAATAGAATTATACTTGTTGTATCAAGTCCTCAGAATATTACATAACATCTCAGGAAAAACATAATCATTCAAAAGAGTTTGACTGGACATCCACATCAGGTAATTCAAATTTCAAGACCAGAATCTGGACTTATAAAGTTTGGTCTAATCTAGACCTTACAGTCCATTTGGTCCAATCTCTTCATTTTATAAATGAGAAACTTGAGGCTCACAGTTATTAAGTGACTTGTCTAAAGTCATATGACTAATAAATTGCTAAATTGAGGTTTTTAGCACAAACTCAGTTCTTTTTCTACTGTTACCAGAACTAGTTAGGGCACAAAAAGGATGCCATTTTCTCTTGTAAATCAGCATTAATATTTACTATGTGTAAGACACCGGGAGCACAAAGACAAAAGTAACTACCTTCAAAATCTTACCCTCTAAGGAGTCTGCTAACATGATCATACATAAGTATATGCTAAAAACGCATAAAATAATCACAGGGTGTTTTAGAGAGGGAATACATTTCCATTTAAGGGTAAGGGGATCAGAAAAGATTTCAGTAGAAGGAACCCTTGAACTGACCCTTTAAAAATGCCAAAGATGCCAGAAAATAGAAGAAGGAGTTGCATTCTAGGCATGGTGGTGGGAGGAGGCTCATTCATTGCAAAGGTGCAGAGACTGAACATAGGTTAGAATGTTTGAGGCATAAGTCATTACAGTTCATTCAACTGTATGGCAAGGGCAGGTCCTATGTGCAGTTTCATTGGGGATTGGCAGGAGTGCAAATAAAAACAACAACAAAAGTTTATTAGTTTTTAAAGTGCAGTTCTTGTGCACTCACGTTCTTCTAACCCAAGAAGTATGCTTTGGGAAGGGGAGGAAGTTTCTGTGAAACTTAAGGCAGTTGTGTGGCTTATCATGTGCATGCTTATTTATGGCAGGAATGCGTTCAGGGAGATTGAACATACTCTAGGGGATTGCTAGAAGGAGATTTCAGGGTGTGTTCAGCTAGTACTGGTGAATTATCATGTTGAAAACTAAGATATATTTGAGAATATATCCTAAGCTAATGCCACATTATATTGTTATATTGTCAATATTGCTTAATATTTATCTAGTTATATGTTAAGCTAAAAGAGCCTGCATGACATAATGGATAGAGAGCTGGCCCCGGTCATGAAAACCTGAGTTCAGATTCTGCCTCTAACATATTCTGTGTGATCCTGAACAAGCCATGTAACTTCTCATCACCCCCAAGGAATTCTCTAAGACTCTAAATTGTAGAAAACATGCCAACCTGCACTGGCAGAAAGTTTCCTCAGTGAGAATGCCAATGAAATCACTGGTCTGATTTTTTTTTAAAACAAGTCAATATTTATATTTTACTAAATTATATGCTTACTAGAAAAGAACTGTGAGAACCTTGAAGTCAAGAGCATAAATGTGTGTTCTTATAGTAAGTTGGACATACTAGTATCAATCTAGAGAATGGGAAATTATTTTATAGGGCATGGATTTTGAGTCAGGGCAATCTGAGTTCTAATCCTGTCCCAGATTCTGTCCCTGGGCAAATAACTCAACCTTTTTGTATTTTAGTTTCCTCCTGTAGAAAAAGAAATGAAACTGGTTGGACCTAGTAGTTTCCACAGTCCATTGCACCTCTAGATCTATGGTACTATGAAACCAAGGAATGAAATATGAGGGTTGTATTTGCCAACATATTTTGCATATTTACTCTGATGAGTTCCAAGACAAGCTTCCTCTAAAGAAAATACAGAATATTCCACCAGGATAGGAAAAAGGACAAAAGCTTTTCTTAAAAAAGCTCCTTCTCTAGACTTGTGATTCTTAGAGCATGGGATATATCCACCAGGAAGGATTTTGAAGGTCCAGCTGTTTCCTGGAGGAAAAGAGTAGATATATGAAAGATTTTATTAGATCTCTGTTTAGAGAGCTGTTTGTATAACGCTGGGCAATCAGCTACCCTTGGCTTTGCTGGCATGATGTAGGCAAGAAAATTTCATGACATCTATAAGTAGAAATCTCAATCTTGATGTTATCCTGTGATTCTAGCCCTACCCAGGGATTTTTAACCTGGAGCAGGTGAAATTGTTTTATGTAATATACATTTTGATATCTCTACTTCAAGAGAATTGATTTCCTTTGTAATACTGTGAGTTTTTGTAATACTTTTAAAAACATTATATTGTGAAGGGGTCCATACGCTTCACTAGACAGCCAAACGGTACAAGAAAGGCTAAGAACTCCTGCCCTCTCAGAAATAAAAGAGGGTGACCATATTTGGATCATGATTTCAAAGACTAAAGTTAATCGCACTAAAAATGTGCAATGGGAAGCAGGAAATAAATACTTTCATGTTTTCTATGTTTATATTTTATGGATTGCCCCTTAAAAAATATCTTCACCCCTTCTCAATAATTCCCTTTTCTCTACCAAAGTTTTTTCCCCTGTAACATATAGAAACCATTAAGAATTTTTCATGTTTGATAGGATGTCAGTCTTTCTTTCCATCATGTCAGTCCATGATACCTTTGTGTCTTTTCCTTCCTTTTTTAAATATGATATGTCATTTATAAAAATACACTTAGGTATAATGTATGATTTCAATTTGTTTTCTATGTTCATTGTATGCTTGCCAAAGATCTGTTTCCATCTGTTTTCCTTTCTATGTTTATCCCTCTTGGAATTTTGCACTCAGGGAGATACCCACAGGACTGTAAACATGTCAACAAATCTAGAGAGAAGCTTTATTTCCTTATGACTCTTAAGTTGATGTCCAGGGTCCCATTAAATAGCTAAGGGCAACAGTAAATAAGGAACCACTCCTGAAAAACCACTTTTACTTGGAGCAGTCAAAAGCCAGGGAGCAAAATACCTCAGAGGAGTATTTTACAAGTTATCATCCTTGAAATGTTTGGGTAACAAAGAGTTATGATTAAAAAAAGAAAAGGAGACAAAGAATTGTAAGTTGTACAGTTTAATTAATGTATTCAAAAGCAGCAGGTGTGCTATAAAAAGAGAACTGTGGAATAATATGAGAAAACACTGGTTATGGTAACTGCAAAAATACAAAGGGACACATTTAGCAATTAGGTAGTAGGGGATTGCCAGTCCAAGCACAATGATGCCCTTTGATTGTCTTCCATAATTGCCATTTACTATTTTACAAAACAATTATTTGCATCCTTTTTTTTCTCCAATGGATTCTATTAATTACATCCATCAGCAATGAAAACAGCATTTCTAATCCACCAAAGCAACCATTTTACAGGTTGCATTTGTAAGGAATAGAGAATTCTAATTGAAAGAAGGTTTTACAAGCCATTTTTAGTAAGTGAATGAATTGGTTTCAGTGGCATGGCAAAGGTTAATAAGGCCAGTATAAGTTCTTATAATTTTAGAGTTGAAAGGATCTGGCCAAAATTGCTTGTGCTATAGATTAAGTAACTTGAAGTTCTATGCGGTAATATTGTGTAGTTAGACTAAAATGAGACTGAAGAAGGGATTACGTGCCTCCCGATATCTCCTCTTTGAACACTTTGTGGTCATTATTTCTTAACATTCACTTTTGATTCTTTTGTTACTGTCTTTTCCATTTACATTTCTGTAGTCATTCTATATATTATTTTCCTGGCTCTTCGTACTTTTCATCAGGTTCTCTGTATTAGCCATATTGCATACAGGCACCACATTTCTTTATCCATTTCCCCCAATGATGATCATTCAATTTGTTTCTAGTTCTTTTCTATGAAGTATCTATTTTTGTATGGCACAGGTCCCACCCCACCATATCACTTTTCTAGTTACTAAATCTCAGTGTTTTCTGTTGCATTTAGAATAAAATATAAACTCTACTCCTTGGCTTTTAAAGTCATTTGGTGATCTCAGCTCAACCTGTCCATTCAATCTCATTTTACATGACTTTCCTTCCCTCTCTCTACATTCTAGTCAGACTGACCTTGTTAATCCTTGCGCATGACACTTTTTCATCACTCTATCTTTGCATTGGTCATTCCCTGTCTGGAATGGCCTGTCCTCTCCTCTCTACCTCTTAGGATCCCTTGCTTCATTTACAGCTCAGCTCAATCATTACCTTCTACATGAAGTCTTCCTGATCCCCAAGCATGCTATTGCCTTCCCTCTCTAAATTACCTTAAGCTTATTTTAGATTTATTCTATATCTACTTTTATATGTACATGTTGTATCTTATGATATTTCATAATTTATCACTTTCATTTTTTTGTCTGGCTCTGTAGCAACTAGCATATAATAGGTAATTAATAAAAGTCTTTTGATTTTTTGATGTGAAAGATTAAGAAAAATAGATACCTTACCCTCTAAATAATTATGGAAGAAAATAATTTTTGGGAAACAAAAGGTAGTAGTTAAGTAAATTCTTTACTAATTAATGTAAAATTGAGAGATCTATAGTATCTTGGCATTAAGAAACATGTAAGATCATGGAATCATAGTTTTAGAGCTAAAGGGGATGTTATAGCTCATCAACTCTTTCATTTTATAGATTGGAGAATTAAAGTTCAGAGAGTTTAAGTGACTTGCCCAAGTTCATATAGCAAGTGGGTGGCAAAGCTGGTACTTGGATCTAGGTATTCTAATTCCTCAGGTTAGTCAGTCTTCTATCATACCATCCCATATCTATTATGCCATAAGGACATGCAGAAACTTAATCTGAAGGAACACAGGAAGTGATGACAATGAGTATATTTTCTTCTTGTGCAGGAATAATGTGACTCATTTATGACAATCTGGTCCAAGTATTATTAACTATCTTCTATTGGCATGGCATTCAAACCTGCTCCTACTCTGTACAAGAAGCCAGGGCAAAGTATGAAAGCACACAAAGCCCTGGAAAGGGTGGCCCTGCCAATAAGGTGAAAATAGGCTACAAACCCAAACTATCAAAAAAAGTGCAGCAGATAATCCTGGGTTGCTTCAGCTTCTCACCACTGACAAGTGAGCAATGTCATATACAGCAGCACCTTTGGGTACCTTGGACAGTGATGGAGCAAAATTATTAAGGCAAAAGCCACCATTCATTTAGAGACCATGTAATGCTGTTTTAAAATAGAAATACTAACTCTACCTTAGCTATAATGAAGAGTTCAGCACTGCTGTAATGCTCCTTTATCTCCTTGGCTGCTACAATTATCTTTTTTAACTGGACAATGAATAATTATAGCTCTGTTATAAACTCTTGAGGTTGTTGGATGATGCCTTTATAAGCATTTCCACTCTTCACAAACCTTCTGTAAGCTGTTCTAATTGATCCATTGCTCAATTGTTCTATTTATAAATAGTATTTATCACATGCTGCACACATTTCTTTCTTTGTTTTCTCCTGGGAAACACTTGTCCTGTTTCCCTATCATTTAAGCTTACAAATAATTGCAAAATTATTATCCTTCAAGGTCATACCTTTGGGCTTTCAAAGAGATAAATCTGAAATCCCACATTCAGACTCTCATGTAACTTCCTGAAAAATCCTTTGCCCACATATGGATGTCTTTATTGTTAATAAATGTTGAAAGAAGAATGTCTTCAAAAATATTCCATGGCGTTAACATGTGGATTAAAGGTCCTTTATGACCTGTCACCAAAATTCTCCAAAAGAATATAGGTATATGACTACAGGGTTTAAGAGATAGACATTGGGATAGATGATACTTGCAAAACCTTAGTCACTGGGTTGGAAGCAAAGGAATCAATGGTATCTTTCAGCAAGATTGACAAATAGCTATGGGAGTTAGGTACTATGTTTAATTGTAGTAAGAGTTAATACTGAGGAAGAGGAATATAGGGCAGCATGCAAGTACTATTTGGGTACTAAATTTGAAACATCTTAAGTCATTTCACAACAGATAAATGGTCAAACATGAGAATAGAGACTTTTCAGAGGAAGAAATCTAAGCTATCAATAATTCCAAATTACGAATGAGATAAATACAAATTAAACCAATTCTGAAGTTTACCTCATACGTATGATATTGAGAAATTGGAGAGGTAGAGACACATAAAAAATTCGAAAAGGCAAGTGAAAAAAAGAAGTATGTTAATGAACTGTTGGTAGAATTATGAACTGTTCTAGCCAATACAGAAATCAATTTGGAATTACACCCCAAGTTATTAAAATGGGCATGGCCTTTGACCCAGAGATGCCATTACTAGGTCTATACCTCCAAGATGATCCATATCCAAGGACACATGTTCATTTTTTTGGAATAGCTCTGTTTGTAGTGACAAAAATCTATAAACTAAATAGGTCGATTGGGGAATGGCTGAAGAAATCCTTACATGCAAATATAATGGAAAAGTATGATATTGTATGATATGATGAAGCAGAACATTTGAGAAACAACTGAGAAGGCTTATATGAGCTGATACAGGGTGAAGTGGGCAAGTGAGCAAGCTATACAATAACAATAACCCTGTAAAGAAACAACTTTGAAAACATAAGAACTATGATATATGCTACTCACCTTCTAAGAGAAAGGTAGGAGTCTCAGGGAACAGATTAAAAAAATTATTTTTTGTTTCTCTTTCTTTTTCAATTGTAGAGTGGCATGGGAGGGAGAAAAGGTAGTTTTTCATAGATGGAAAAGCATTTGAATTAAAATTTGAAAATGAAATATATGCAACATATGCAAACTAAGGAATACCTTTGAATTAGTACATTCATAAAATATGTTCATAAGAATTTGGGCTGAGGAGGTGGACCTAGAATGACAGAGTAGAAGGATAGACCTGCTCTATCTCTGCTATCATAGCCCATAAAATACCTGTTAAAAATTACTCTTAACAAATTCTAGAGAAAAAGAAGCCACAAAAAGACTGAGTGAACGAGAACTGCAGCCCACAGCAACCTGGAAGGCAGACAGGAAAGGTCTATCACACTGGGGTCAGAGGCTTCAGGGCATGGAATCATGGGCAGAAACTGTGGTTCCCAGAGTTCTCAACTTACAAATGCCAAAGACTGCTTCAAAAGTCAGTGAAAAAGCTCTTTCACCTGGGAGTTGAACAGCCAATCTGAATCTCAGCCCCAACTGGTAGTCCGGGGGTGAGGAAAAGCACTGGCCTGATGGAGCTGGTGGAGGCTCTGGACAGGGAATTCTACTCACAGATCCTGGGCAGAAAAGTTTGTGGTTGCTTCCAGAGCAGAACACAGGCCAGGAGAGGAGTAAATACCTCTCCCTTGATTGTGACACCTTGGAGGAACTGAGAACTTGACAAAGGACTCAAAAGTTAAGTAACTGGCTGGGAAAGTGCCCTCAAAAGGGGGAAAAAATAAGACTATAAAAGGTCACTTTCTTGGTGAAAAGTATTTTCTTCCATCTTTTTGGATGAGAAAGAACAAAGCATACCATCAGAGAAAGAAAGAAAATTCAAGGCTTCAGCATCCAAAACCTCCATAACAAATGTGCAATTGTCTCAGGTAATGGAATAGTTCAAAAAGGATTTTGGAAATGAAGTAAGAGAGGTGGAGGAAAAATTGGGAATAGAGATGAGAGTGGTGGAAGAAAATCATGAAAAGTGAGTCAACAGTTTGCCAAAGGAGATCCCAAAAATGCTGAAGAAAATAACACCTTTAAAAATAGGCTAACTCAAATGGCAAAAGAGGTCCAAAAATCACTGAGGAGAAGAATGCTTTAAAAAGCAGATTTAGTCAAATGGAAAAGATTAAAAACTCACTGAAGAAAATAGTTCTTTAAAAATCAGAATGAAGCAGATGGAAGCTAATGAAGTTATGAGAAACTAAGAAATTACAAAACAAAACCAAAAGAATGAAAAAAATTGAAGATGATGTGACATATCTCAATGGGAAAACAACTGACCTGGAAAATAGATCTAGGAGAGACAAGTGAAAATTTATGGGCCTATCTGAAAGCCATGATCAAAAAAAGAGCCTAGACATCATCTTTTATGAAATTATCAAGGAAAACTGCCCTGATATTCTAGAACCAGAGGGTTAAATAAATATTGAAAGAATCCACCAATCACCTCCTGAAAGAGATCTGAAAAAGAAAAACTGCTAGGAATATTGTAGCCAAATTCCAGAATTCCCAGGTCAGGAAGAAAATATTGCAAGCAGCCAGAAAGAAACAATTTGAGTGTTGTGGAAATGCAATGAAGATAACACAAGATCAACACTGCTACATTAAGGGATTAAAGGGCTTGGAATATGATATTTTAGAAGTCAAAGGAAGTCAGATTAACCTACTCAGCAAAACTGAGTATAGTACTCTCAGGTAAAAATGGTTATTCAATGAAATAGAGTTCTTTCAAGCATTCTTGATGAAAAGACCAGAGCTGAATAGAAATTTGACTTTCAAACACAAGAATAAAGAGAATCATGAAAAGATAAACAGAAGTCCCACAAGGGACTTACTAAAGTTGAACTATTTACTTTCCTACATGGAAAGGTCATATTTGTAACTCTTGAAACTTTTCTCAGTATATAGACAGAGGGCACAGGATGAGTTGAATAGGAAGGGATGACATCTCAAAAAATAAAATTAACGGAGGAGAGAGGATTATATTGGGAAGAGAAAGGAAGAAATGGAATGGGGCAAATTAGCTCTCATAAAAGAGGCAAGGAAAAGCTTTTTCTTTTGCATAACTACACATGTATAGCCTATATTGAATTGTTTACCTTCTCAATAGGGATGAATGAGGAGGGAGGAAGGAAGAGAAGTTGGAACTCAAAGATTTAGGAATGAATGTTGAGAATTGTTTTCGCATGTAACTGAGAAATAAGAAATACAGGTAATAGAGTATAGAAATCTATCTTGCCCTACAAGAAAAGAGAGAAGATGGGGATAAGGGAAGGGTGGGAAGTGATAGAAGGGAAGGCAAATTGGAGGAAGGAGTAATCAGAATGCATCGTAGCCATAGAAACTAATGTCTTGGGGTGGGGGAAGAAGAGAGATGGGGAGAAAATTTGGAACTCAAAGTCTCATGGAAATGTATGTTGAAATCTCAAAATTGATTAATTCATTCATTAATTAGCCAAAAAAAAATTTGGCTGAGGGAGCCCTATAGGTTATTTAGTCCAACCCTTTCATTTTATAGATAAAAAAAGTAAGGGACAGAAGGCTTACCTAATGTCACTAATCATGTTGACTATTTCTCTCATCAGCAAAATGCCAAAGTACAGTACAATAAGAAAGAATTCTAGCTTTGTTGATTTGTAAGGACATTTAATTATATTTCTATGTTTTGGGGAAGAGGAAGAGAATAAGTACTTATATAGACAGGCACTGTGCTAAGGCACTTTTTATATATTATCTCATTTGAGTCTCACAAAATCCTTGGAAGGTAAATGCTATTATTTACTCTGTTTGACAGGTAAGAAAACTGAGGCAAAGTTAGGTTAAGTAACTTACTCCAACTCCCACAACTTAGAAGCCATATTTAAACTCCAACTCCCACAACTTAGAAGCCATATTTAAACTCAGGTCTTCTTGCTTTCTGGCCCATTGCTTTATCCACTGAACCCGGAGCTTCGAGTAGATACTTTTTCCATGGATACAAATTGCAACACCACTTATACCTTAGGAAACTATACTCATTAGTTTCTGTGGCTACAAATACATTTTTAAAAAATCACTTAGGGGCTAACTGAAGTAATTTCTACTTTCTGGTGATGAGTCTGTTGATTAAACATTGAACTAAATCTTGATTAAGTATTTCATGCACCTCTCTCGGCCCTGGAAATAAAAATGAAAATGTCTCTATTTTGTGTTGACTTTTTCTTGGCCCATGTCCTTCCTGTGACCCACCTCACAATTCAAGATGTTACTGATATATGAATTAGTTCATAAAATTATTCATCTGTGCACAAAAAGAAAGCTTAGGGACAGTCTAGTTTCCCACAAATTCATTTTCTCTGTGAAGCTCAAGAGTAAACATCAAGAACAGACAAATTGCACAACAACATATATGTGTTGATCCTCCAATTAGAAAGAAATCTCATGGCAGTTGTAAGCTGGCTTTTTTACTCCAAACAGGTATTTTCTCTGCTTCGATGTATCACGGACCTCCTTCTTACTCAACAGCCATAGGACTGTTCCATTTGTAGATGATTCTGCCTTAAAAGAATCATATTACTTCCCCACAAAATATCATTTTACTATATTTAAATGGAGCATTATATTTTCTTGTGCATCTAAATGTGCATATGATATCTCCAGAAATAACAATGATTTAGATTCTAAATGCCAAACAGATCAATTCTCTTTTGTTCTGTTACCACTGTATCTTTTATCATTTGCTCTTTACACAATATACTTATTATAATTATGAACTTGATGATTTATTTCTGTATCCCTATAGTATTTGCAGATAAAGTCACAATTTCTATCCCCAGTCTTGGACCAGCTTTGTCTTTTGGAAAGAAGCAGTATAAAAATCTATAGGCGATTAATTTGCTACATCAAAATCAAATCAACTTTGTAGTAATTCCTAGTTTACTTATTCTGTTCTTACCTCATTTGATGAACAAACTGTATTTCTTACCTTGCCAATACCTTATTACATGTTTTATTCCTCTGTGCCAGTCTCAATCTTGATTGCCTGCCTGTTAAAATCAAGGCACTGAGATGCTGAGGAAGTAATGAAGATATTTTCTTTTTAGTTTCCATTAGCTTCAAGAAACTATTTCAAGCACATAATTAACTAATGTGAAACACAGGTGGATAAGCATGGAATAAGTTGGTAAGAAGCCAAAGGATGGATTCACTGTAGAAAATAAATTGTAAAAGTTGTATGTACTCAGTCAATAAATGGACTGATTAATCACTTACTATATGCCAGGCAGTGTGCTAAGAACTGTGGTTCTAAAGGAAAGCAAATGATCATTTCTGTTCTCAAGGAGCTCATAGTCTTATGGGGAATATAATATAAAAGCAATCTGCCACAGACAAGTTATACATGGAATAAATTGGAAATAATCAACAAAGGGAAGGCATCTAGAATTAAGAGGAGTTTGGAGTAGTTTCTTGTAGAAGGTTGGATTTTAGCTGGGATTTGAAGAAAGTCAGGGAAATCAAAATGAATATGAGAAGAAAGAAGAACAAGGACAGCCTAGAGCTATAGAGCAGACAAGGCCAGCAACAACGTAATTTCAACAATCATTAGAGTTCAGCTACATCAGAGGGCAGCATAGGTACGGAATACAGGAGGAAATCTTGACATCATTAAAATATAGTGTCATAGAAGAAATGATGTATAGTATCAGGAAGGAAAGATAGAATCTAGATGAGATATGCAACACCACTCATGAATGTGACAGTCCATTAAATATTCATACCCTTTGTCACAGTGATCCTGCATCTGGATATATACTATCATAAGAGATCAAAGACAAAGAAAAATATATCAAAATAGTTTGGGGAATAGTAAAGAAATAGAAATGAGAAGTTAGTCTGTTTGAGGAATTGTTGAATAAAACGTTATTCAAATGTAAAGGAAAATCATTACTCTCTAGCAAACATTGAATATGAGAAATTTAGCAAAACATTATATATAAACTAACATAGGATGAAGCAAGCAAAATTGGAACAATTTTCAAGATGTCTACAAGGAAGGGTAATTAAGAGAATGATAAAATGGAAGGTGAGTCCTTTGTAATTATGTTACCAATTTTATCCTTAAAGAAGAATCAAGGAATGCACACCTCCTTTCATTGAAGAAGTATAGGACTATGGGTACAGAATAACCTTTCAGTTGTCATCACTATGCCTACTTGCAAGTAAGGTGGATTTTAGTGCATGTAAAGTGGATTGTTTCTATTATTTCTTAGAGTTAGGTTTCCCAGGAACCACGACCATAACAATCTCAGTTTTCCAGGATCATGGTTCAAAACAAGTCCACCATACTTGTGCAGTTATATAATGGTAAATAATATAAACATTTGTGCCTAAATTGTAAACATCTACTCTGACTGCACAGTAAGACACAGGTAGGAGGCAATGTTAACTTGTGAAGCTATTGCTGGCAATATGCCTTCTTTTTCCGCTTGCCCTTTGAAGCAGGTGGGCATTGCTCGAGGGGCGGGGAATCTTAGGGTTGAATGCACAAGCTGGAATGCTTTATGTACCTTCATGGCCCCCACGAAGTCTTGGGGGGAATCTGTATTTGCCTCAACTGACCCCATTGAGACAAGGGGATTTAGGGATGTGTAAAGCTGTGCCTGTACCTATTGACCCTTTGGAGACATAGGGGTAGTTAGTTGGCCCCCTTCTCACCAGCCCCTGTGAGAAAGGTGACTAGGAAATGCTGTAGGAGTTTGCGCTCCCATTATCACCAACCTCTTCTGAGAAAACTAGACCAGAATAAAGTTAGATTATTAACCCTCTCTTAGTGTCTTTCCTGTCTGACCAGATCATGAGTCAGGCTTCTGCGTACTGTCTTACAACATTGTTTTACTTAATTTTTTTTCTCGTCAGAGGAAGCCCCACTTGGTGATGGTAGGGGAGAATAAATCTGGTAATGATAGATGTTAAAACTGAAAGCCTCGATAATTTTTTTTAAATCAAAGTTTGATATTAGACCAGAAATGCATATAATTCTAGGAGTAGCAGTTGAAATAAGAGACAGTCATGCATATTGGCAACTCTTCAAGCTATAATCTTAGATTTGACTAGAGCACTGACAAAGTAGTTGACTTGTTTAGGATCATACAGGCAGTATTTGTTAGAGCAGGAATTTTGATACAGGTTTCCCTGACTTTCTATCTATTGTGCTTTGTTGCTGTATTTCAATACAAAAAAAAGGGTGATTTCATATATGTGCATATTCCTTCTTGTGATGAAGAATTTAATGTCTACACACATTAGTAGATGGTCTTTAAAAGTTAGAGGGGTCAAAAATGAAAAAAAATAACAGTGTTTATCCGTAATGGTTATTAATCTTTTTAAAATTTAGCTGAATTATCACAGTATGTCCATACTTCAACAATTTTCAGCTTGGTAGGAATTGTATTCCACATTGGCTTTGCTTTGGAGTATTCAGAGACAACTCCCTGCCATCATTTAGGGATGAATGGGAATGTAGAAGGACATTTAATCTGTTCCTTATTTTATAAATGAGGAGCATAAAGCCCAGATAAGTGACTGGTCTAAGGTCACACAGGTTGTCAGTGGCAAAACCAGAATTTATATACACCCTGTCCTAAAAGACTTAGTACAGTTCTGAGTTTCAATGACTTTTACCATTAATAACTATTAGCTTTAATATAGATTTTTTATTATTTGATGCTTGCATTAAATTAAATGTTGAATTAATTTTATTTATATTTATGCATAATATATAATTAAGTTATGTTGAATTAAATATTTTCTATTAAAATAATTGATATTTTAATTGTTATTAACTTTACTATTAAAATTTAAAACTGCACTAGGACTTGTGGGACACTCTGTATATGTAAATCCTGGTTCCACACTTGCACAAGTCACTTACAGGCAGGTCACTGCATCTGTGTTTTAAAAACTTAAAACTTTAATAACTTTAAAACTGCACTATGATTTTTGGGACATCCCTTATAACAGCAGTACAGCCAGAATATCATCAAATTCAATAGCTTCATTTTATAGACAAGGTATATGACTCCCACAGAGGTTAGTTGACTTTTTTTAGGATTACAAAAGTAGTGAGTGACAGAGCTAGAGTTTGAATCCAGGTCTTTGGACTCATATTCAGTGCTTTTTCCACAGTACTAATTCAGTCCTTCTAATCACAAACCCATTGTTTTTTTCTAACACACCATATTTTCTTCCTTTGGGAAGCATTTTTTGGGGGGGAGGCACCAGCGGTGATAACTGATATGATATAGGAACATAACTTTTAAATAGTTCTGCCATCAGAAACCTGAGCACAACTTACACACACATACTTCTTTGACAGAGTATAGGAGTTAGCCAAGTAAGGAAACAATCAGAGGATAATCACTGTTAGATCGAATTTTAACATTTTAAAATCATAACCACAGCTGTGGAACTCCTACTGCAAAAGAGCTCAAATGAAAATAGCTCAGCCACCATCACTGCTGCTGCCTAGTGGTAGGCTGAGTTCAGGAAGCTTTGCCAACTGCCTACAATCTGCAAGGCTTTCCTTTCGGTCAGGAAGTTTTCCACTTGCCTGTTAATCCTAATTGGACCAGTTAAGGCAGGGAAGGCTGTAGCTGATTATGTAGACTCCCTGATGGTTTGGAAGTGAGCAATGAACTGTATGACTGAGAGCTGGTGTTCATGGCCACTATTTTCCCAGAGTTTGTATGTGCCAGAGGAGAGCAGTAGAAAGACTGCAATTCATAAAGTCTCTGCTTCCTTGCATCTCTCCCAGGTAATTCCATCACCAGCATAGATAATAGGAACAACAACTTTAGCACTTGACCTTATCAAGTTCTCAGTTCTCTTGGAACAGAGAGAACACACAGGAAGTTGCTCTTTTATAATAAAGGATTTAGACTCTACTGACATTGTTATCCAGGGCTATGTGAACCATATCTTATTTTTTATATTAATTCCTTAGTAGATGGAGTGCTCTCCCTAGAAGATGCCACACTGAGAAATAGCACCTGTTTGGATGAGCTTTATTCAGGTAGTTTCAAATCATAGGCTTTATCTGTTGGTTACTGGAAGGTGTCCCTCATCCATCTGTCACGATGCATAAGAAGATATTTAAGAGGATATCTGACAACCAATATGGAAATCTGCTTAGTTCCCAGACTAGGTGCTCCAAATGGTACTCATTGATCAGGGAGGCAGTTTAATGAATCTGCCATCTTATATCAGCAGTAGTATCTAAATTAAGGCATATTCAGTATCAAAGCTTTATTATAATTCAGGACACTTCCCAGCTACAGCTGTAAGATTCTATTAAATCAATATGGGCTGATGAAGAACAGCTTGTTGTAGGAAAGCAGTGGGGAAAGGCATGGACTACAGGAGAAAAATGCCAGGCTCCATTCCGCTAACAAAGTTTGAAGTTAAACTCCTCTTTCCCAACTGTTTCTGCTGAGAATCTTTTCCTTCAGAGAGTCAGGATTTGGCATCCCCAGATACTGTAATTAGCCATTGCTAAATCGCAAAGGAGAGATTTTCATGGAAACCCCCTATGAAAAAGCACACTATCTACATATAAAATTTAATTCAATAGAATAAACATTTATTAAGCACATTTTTCTGATGTCAAGGTATTCATTCAGTGTAGTCCATGAAAGGTCTAGGTGACTATGATCAAGGGGGCTAGAATAGAGGGTAACCATTTGAACATGTTAACCTCCCATCCATCCCTCAATACTTGTTTAGGGAAGTATTTTTATGAGATTGCCAATAAAAGCAAACTACAAGGTAGAAGATGACTCCCACTTCCCTACATTCAATTAAATTTCCTCAGGAAGGTCATTAGAGCAATGCTACTCTCAGTAAGTAAATATGAACATTGAACTTAAGCAGTCCAAAGACTATATTAACCATAAAAACATATAGTATTGTAAATGTTTCACAGGTATTATTTCTTTTGCACATCATAACCATTTTTATTCATGGGCAACCACTCCTAACCCCAAAGCTCATTTGCATACCCTTTCTAGAGAAACCTGATCTCCAGACTTGTGATAGCACATCTGATTCCAGGATCCTGTTTATTTTATCACAGAGTCAAATCTTTAAAATCAGTGAGATTTGGACCAAGAAAATAAAATCTTCAGATCAAACAATTAGACCTGGATGTCATCTGGTTCAGAAGTGTCAGACACTCCCAAGTGCATCCCACATCTGATTAAAATGTAATTTTTAACAAAATTTAAAATACAATAAAATGAATAATATATCATTTTAAAGCTAAGTCAATATGTGGTTTGCAGGGATTCTTATATATGGATTAGTGGTTCATGTTTCTATTTAAGTTTGACAACACTGATCTAGATGATTCCCCATCCCACCCCTATTTTATAGATGAAGAAACTGAAGTTAAGGGAGGAATTAATTGTGTCTTGGCCAATGTCATATAAGAGTTGTAAAATAAGTTGAGAAGAATTTCTGGAGTGGTGGCATAAAAGATGGCTGATCCTCACCAGATCCTTAATTATAGTAAAAGACTTCCAGAATTAGAAAAGCCACCTGATGTGATCTGCCACTTGAGAATCTGTGATGATGATAAGACCAAGAAAGCATGGTTCTCATCAGGTCTCTGAGTAGGAAGTTAAGATATGTCCTATAAAGCATATTTTTTTTTTCTTTGATGCATTCCCACCCTCCAAATGTGCATACAAAATGTACACATTTTAGATCTGCTTTCTGCAAAAATCTTCTTAACCTCCTTCCCCCAATAAACACAATTTCCTCAAAGCCAAGCTCAAAATTGTGGTATTGTCAGAATATCACTATAGTAGGGATAAAGGGCGTGCTAGAGAGTCTGGAAGTAACAGAGACTATACATTGAAACTTTCATAGTAGATTGCATGAGGATTCTCCTGTGGCCATAAGGCTGTACAGAACACAGAAGTACATAGGAGCGATGGGAAAAATGAAGGTTCTTAATGAATACCATGATTTGATCTATTTCATTTCAGTCATTTTTCAGCCAGGTTCAACTATATGTGATCCCATTTGGGGTTTCTTGGTAAAGATACTGGATTGGTATGCAATTTCATTCTTCTACTCATTTTACAGATGATAAAATTGAGGCAAATAGGGTTGTGACTTGCCCAGGGTCATACAGCTAGGAAGCATCTGAGGCCAGATTTGAACTCAGAGAGATGGATCTTCCTGTCAGGCCTGGTACTCTATTCGCTACACCACCTAACTATGATGGTAGCTTTAAGATATAGTACTCAAGGAGAAGGGATGGTATTACTATTTCTGTTGAAAGTGAAATTTTCTGCAATCCATTTCACTTGGGGATAATTAGAAATAGAAGTGTAAGAGAAAATGACTCAGTCAAGCCTTTGAAAAATAGATAAGGGTAAATATGAAGTTAGCTGCATAGATGACCATAAGTCTTCCCTTCTATGACTATTCTAGGATATGTGCTTATGCTCTTACCTAAGAAAAGTGACAGTGTCCATGTGATTTTGCTTGGACTCATACTGTCCCTGGAATTTCATACTGAGCATTAAGGGTTTCATGGTGAGAGGAGAGAGAAGAAAAGGAAGGAAGCTGAACTCCTAAGAAGGGTTAATGTGATGTGGAAATCCAGTCACAGTCCAAATTTCATTACTGACAAACCGTATTGATACTCCATAATGTTTGAGATGCTGTCATTCCTTGTACTCAACAGAAGGTATTTCATATAAAAATATGAATAACTGGCAACTGCCCTCTTTATGCTTCTAGGAATATTGCACTTTAAAAGATACAATTGGCAGTATTTTAGGCAGTATTGCTAAATTGAGGATTTTATATATGATACTAGAGATTTGGCTAGGACAGGGGCAGAACACAATCTGTTGTCAGCAAAATCTTTGAGAAACTGAGGGCTAATTTTTTTTCCATGACTCTACTATATCAGCTAGAGCATGAAATCAAGGAAATCCACAATGGGGAGGTTGACCAGGATCTTTCAAGACATGAGCCATCTACTCCAAAGAACCTTCTTTACAAATATGAGGAGACACCAGAAGCTGACAAGACATTTAGATTCATGCCTCTGAATGACTAAAAAATCATGGCATATGAATATAATAGAATATTTGTGTGCTATAAGAAACAATGAAGGGAGCATTTTCAGAAAACTGTTGTATGGACTGATATCAAGCAAAGTGAGGGGAACCAAGAGAACAATTATGCTTTTACAGTAATATTATGAAAATAAACAACTGAAAAAGACTTAAGAATTGGTCAATGCAATAACCAATCATGATTCCAGAACACCAGTGATGAACAATGCTACCCAGCAGCTCTTAGGGATGTGATGGACTAAGCATGCAGAATAGACTTTGTATTTTTGAATCTGGTTAATGTGGACGTTGGTTTTGCTTGATTTTATGCATTTGTTTCAATGGTTTTGCCTTCTTTTCCCAGTGTGTACGTATGCGTGAGTGTGTGTGTATGTGTATGTGTGTGTGTAAGAGAGGAAAAAATACTTTTAAATTTAATATAAAATTTAACACAAAATTTAATATAAAAACTTTAGCAGATGTCTTAGTTTAGAAAAGGAGCAGGAAACAAAGGTTTATGGGCATTCATTCATTCTACCCTAGAGAACCATGAAAATTCAAACAGGGCAGAGAGTATAATTGAGTATATATTAGTACTAATCAACCCTTCCCGGAGACAATCAAAGTGGAAGACCTATGAAAAGAGCGCTGAACACAGGTGCACAGAGAATTGAGGTAAAGACTTCTAACTGTGGGATAGCTGACATGAGGTATAGGAGCTTTTTGATAACAGTTATAGAGACAATGGTCACCTCATAAGAGGATGACTAATGAAATATTACCCTCACTAGTGAACTAATTATATTCAAGGACAGAAAGAGTAAATCCTATTCCCTTTCCTCCAACCAACTTCATGAAGAGGAATCTTCTTAAAGACAGGATATCAATAGCACTGGAGAATGAAGAATCTTCAGCAGCATGGCCAGTGGTTATGACAAAGTTGAGTAACTGGCTGATTTAGTCTGAAGGCAAGTCACTCAAATCTGAAACATTTTGCCACCATTGCTGGTGGCCTCCTTCCTAACAACATCTAAGGAATATGAAGCACTATTACTAGCATTATTAGATTTAATGAAGTTCACCAACTGTTGTCTCTTTCAAGTATCTGAGGAGTCAGCAGAACCAGAATAAGACTTAGGTAAGCCTCTGGGATAGATAACAAGATGATACATTAAAGTGCCTATCCTGGAGTCAGGAAGATCCATCTCCAAGTTGAAATCTGGCTTCCAACACTTACTAGCTGTGTCACCCTGAGCAAGTCACTTAACCCTATTTGCCTCCAATTTCTTATCTGTAAAATAAACTGGAGAAGGAAATGGCGAACTGCTCCAGTATCTTTGCCAAAAAACCCCAAATGTGGTCATAAAAAGTTGATCATAACTTAAATGACTGAACAGCTAACAATACAGTATCTGGAACACAAGAAAGGCCTTGGTATATTGCTTGTCTTTTCTCAAAGAGAAATTTCTCTGTGGTGCACTGATTTATAGAGAAACAGTTCAGATAAGATGTGTCTTTGTATTCCTTCCTAGGGTTTCTGGTAATTTTTGGCATTGCTTGATACTCTCTCTGCTTGACAAGGGTTCAGTGTTTCAATAAGGACTGAGTCTATAACAAAAGTCTTTTCAGAAATAGCTTTAGTTAAGTTCATATTAATTATACTTCTGACACTTTTTCTCATTACTATGAAGTCATTTTTTAAGATAAAAAATTAACAGTTACCTTGCCAAGGAAATGGGATTAACTTTGTTCTATCACTTGGACATTTCCTAAGGTGTCTCACAACAGCTTACTTCCCTATCTAATCCCCATTCACATTCCTGAAATAATCCATATTCCAATCCCATCCAGTTGTCATGTTGAGATCAGGCCTCATCTTCATCATATAATCTTCTCAAACTATTCTCATCTTCAACAATTTTCCTTATGGGAGGCAAAGGTGAAGGCAAAGCTATAGCTGGGCCACCATCATGGCCTTGAGAACACCAGATATTCAAATGAAGAAGGTGGTGTGCTGAAAGCTCTATAAAATAAATGATTACTTGTTATTATTATCTTCACATATTTCCCCATGCTCTGTGGTTGTTATGTGGGACTGACAATGAAATGTGTATCTGTGATCCACAGACCAGCCTAATTAAGTTCAGAAATGCTCATCACTGTGGTGATTACCAAAATTCCAGAAGATTGTCTACTAATATTCAGGGGGACTGCAGTCTTCTCAAATGGAGGGAGAATGTACATTGAGGAAGCTATAAATCTAATAAAATGTAAGGATTGCATATATAGACAACAGAAAAAAACGGGGCAAAATGAGATATCTGGCTAGGTGTTTGCCAGCTAGGTGCTAGCAAATTCTGTTATTGTTATATAGCTGAATTTCACAAATACATTTTTGTTACCCTTTAGTGTATATGTTCCCGGGGAATTTTGTATTTTGGGTCATGATGAGAACTTCCCAAGGTCTTTCTCACAGGGAGAAAATAGAAAGTTAATAACAAATCTATAATTATTAAAAGAAGGGCTGTATGGAGTAATGAATAGGGAGCTTACCTTAAAAGCCATAAAACCTGAAAAGTAAAACTGAGTATATCACCTTATGTCTAAGACAACTTTCTAAGACAGTAAGCAGCAGAGAAGGTGCTATGGTAGTAAAAGAGGGTTCCCCATTAGTTTCATCTCTGTATTGGTGAAATCACAAATCTAATCTATATCCCTATGTGTGTGTGTATATATACACACATATACGTGTGTGTGTGTGTGTGTGTATATATGTATGCATATGTATGTATGTATTAGCAAGGACCCAACATACACAGGAAGACCTGCGACCACAGGTTATATGATCTGTTTTTCTAAAAGAAAGGCAAATTTCCAGGGTCAATTATCACTTTAATTAAGTAAATATATCATTCATTTAGTTCAGGGGAAAAAATCCCCACCCTGAACTTCAGAGAAAATATAAAGAAATAATAATCAACAGACACAGTTTCCAACTGTCTGACATAAGCAATACATGCATCATAGATCAAGAGCCAGATCCAACTGTCTGACCATTATGTACATACATAGTTACCAGAGAGAAGCACCAGCATCTAGGTTTTCAAAGCCAGGAAGCTCCTTAGTGGCTGTCCAGAGTCTTATCTGGCAATCCAAGTACTTCTAATGTGTAAGCCCCAAAACAAACCTCACTTTTCAGAGCCTGAGGGCATCACAACTCTTGAGAACCATTGCCTCATTAAAAAATTAACAAAAGGTGTGGGTCTCCCTTAATCAAGTTTCCTTTAATGGGTAGGCCCATTAATGGGTGAGGTAGACCTTTAATCTCATTAAGAAGCAAAATTATATTAATAATAAGCAAAAATGCATTATCAATACAATGTACTGTATATATATGTATACAAGGACATATACATATCATGCATACATATATATGTACATATATATATATGGAAAGAGAGATTGCGTATGTAGTACTTTATTATAACATCGAATGCACAGTGTTTGTACGTCTTCTGTGCTCCTTTTCTTCCCAATAAAATTATAGATAACATGAAGGCAGAAATGATGTTTATTCATCTTCTGAACCCCTCATAGTATGGTTGATTGATAACATGAAAAGAACAAAATAATTCAGTGATAAATATCTATATAAAGAGTTATTGCCATGATTCAATCAACTGCAAGTTTCATGAAAGAACATGTCCAATGTATTTCAAATAAGAGATTTCTGAAAAATAGCATTTTATTATCATTTCAAAGGCATCAGTATATATTGACTATGAAACATGACATATTTCTAATGAAAATGTATTCCTCTAAAAAGATATTCACAGTTCTATAAATATCTCAGGCTAATCACCATTATGTCTAGAAGCATTATACAAGTTGATGAATATTAATTATTCATTATCGTGCATCCTTACTTTGGTGTTCACATGGAAAATTAACACACAAATGTAACACTGAAATCCTTAGTAGGAATGTGACTTTTCATTAATAAACTAAATTCATCCAATACTAGTTTTACTGTGATCCTTATCTCCAAAGTTGATTTCTTATGTAATTTTTATAAATATCTTGACACAGAAATCGAAAAGGTAAACATTAGCGTTAACTACATTTTTACTGGGGTCTATTTTGGCATCTAACAAAATGTTGTTATCCTCTCCATGTGTAAATCCTGATTATTTTCCTCTTGGGACTCACTTAGCTGGACAACATGTAGATGCTTCCTAAAAATAAAAATATTGATATCAAAAGATTCATCTTCTGTTTCTTCCCTCCATTCTTTTGAAGTAGTTTTTATTATGAAATTAAGTATCAAAATAGACAAATATTTCAATGTGCAACGCACAAAGTAGCATGTGGGACAATAAAATGCTAATATAGTTTGTTTTTCAAAGTGTACATTAAATTTTGTTAAGTAGTAACAAAAGTTTCAAGTTTGTTTATATCCTCTCTTGGATTTCTCTTTGATTTCTTCTTTGTATTTTAAATGTTTTCTTGATCTTTCCTTTTTCTTTCCTTTTTCTTTTTTTGCCATCTCTTTTGCTAGTCAATAAAATGTCCCCTCACCCACAGATGGTCTCTCTTGAAACAACACCATAAACACTAAACAAAACAAATCAACACATTCATCATTGAAATAGTCTCCAGGACATTTTTTAAGCAATTGGATCTTAATTTAAAAGCAATACTTGCTTGCAACTGTTCAGAAAACATAGAATATAGAAAAAAATCCCATTTTTCTACCAATGGTCAGAAGTAAAAGAGGATGTTTGATGTTTGTGAGCCTTGGGAAGGTATTTTGAATCTGATTACTAGATATCTTAAAGTAACTGTATTTTATTAACTGATAAAGGGGGAATAAAACAATGCTGTCTTCATTTTTAATCATTATTCAAGAAACATGTTATTCCCCCTTACAAAATTCCAAAAATAAATAGTCAATTGGGGGAAGTTTGGGCTTGGTTCCACGTTAGTTAAACCATATGTGGAATGTTTCATTTAATTCTGAACAAGACAATTTGAGGAACAAATCTGAAACGTAGTCATGCAAAAGTGACCAGGATACCATCAATTGAGTCTGGAAACAAGTCATATGAAAATGGTGAAAACCCTTGGAGATGTTTGGCCCCAAAATTATTTTAAAAAACCATACTTGAGGGCTACTTTTTAATGGTTTCTAAAAATTTAAAGGGCTGTTAAGGAGAAGAGATATTGTACTTATCCTGTAAAGCTCCTGATTGCAGGAGGAGAAATAATGTGTGTAAGTTAGAGGCAGAAAGATGTGAGCTTAATATCAGAAGGATTTTCTACAAATTCAAATTGAGAAATGGGGTTGACTGCTTTGTGGGACTGTGTATTTCACATATCTAGAAATGTTCAATTTTTCCAGATGGTTTCACTGAATGAAAGGTTTGACTAGATAAAAAATAAGATCATGATCTCCTCCAAGTTTAAGATTCTATTAGGCTATATACAGGGCTTCTTAAACTTTTTCTACTCTAGATCCCTTCAGTGCTCTATATAGGGTCATGACCCACAGTTTAAGAAGAGGTGAATGTAATAACAAAGAAGTAATACCTTATTTTCCTTTCAACTGATCATTTAAAATCTAGAAGCATAAAACATTATCAAAATCGTCTACCAATTGTCACTCTTTTCTTGAAATGTACTCATGATCTACTATTCCCCAGCTTGTACTTGCTCAAGTAAGCAAAGATATATTTAATGTCATTTTCACAAGACCCCCTTAATTCCTACTTCTGAACAGCTTTACACACTCCATTCCCCAGGAATGCATTAGAACATTCTCTTTTTAAAATTTTTTATTTGCTTTTTAATTTATGAAATAAAGCAAGCATTTCTATAACATAGTATAATAAAAAAAGATTGCACATGATACTACAATTCTATTATGTACAACTTGGAATTCCTTTTAAATGTATAATAAAATTATGTGTAAATTTCTTCTTTTTCCTCATTTTTTCTTCCTTTACCACCCCTGTAGAGGTGGCTACTGTTAGACACACATATGTGTGTGTATATAAAATCATTCTATACACACTTCTATTTATCAGTTCTTTCTCCGGATGCAAATAGCATCTTCCTTCACCTTTATATGTAATTTAGGTTACATTCTCTTCATTCTTTTCCTCTTCAAAGTACAGCTTATTGTCTACTTTCTATTGAAAGTGTTCTCAGTTAAGTGTCAGCTTGTTGGGATCCACTCATATGAAGCTGAGGTATTTCTCCATCAGCCTAAATAGTTAGATTTCTGTGATGTTTTGTATCTTTTTGTATATTTTTCTTTGGGTATTTTCTGTTTTTCCTACTAGGCAGTAATTTTCTTGAGGGCCAAGAACATTCTGATATTTCCTTAGTATCTAATATAGTATTAACTCTTTATCCTATCATTCATTCATGCATCCATCAATCAATAGTCATTGTTTAAGTGGCCATTATGTATCAGATATTTTGTTCTGGGAGAGAAGAGAAACATTCCTTTGCCCTACTTACTGACCACAACTAAAATTAAAGGTAGTAAAGAGACTAAACTTCTTTTAAGATATGTCAAAGACTTTGAGGCAGAAGGAATCTTAGAATTCAATAATCGTTTCATTTTACAGATTAGGAAATTGAGGCTTAATCAGTGTAAAGGACTAGTCTAAAACTTGCAGAGTTAATAAATAGGCTCAAGACTCAAACTCAGGCTTTTTTGAGGCTAAACACAGAGTTCTTTCTGCTCTGCTCCATTTTAAATCGTTACTAACAAGGACAGAAATATCAATTTCAAAAATTCTAGTACTTATGTGTAAAGTCATCAGAATAAGTAATTTTGGAAAGCTTTGGCAACATGTACAATCAATTGATTTAGAAATGCCCTTATTTATTGCTTTAAAAGCTAATGTTTCCAAAATGATAACAATATTTTAGCTTAATATTCTACTTTTCTCTATGGATTTTCCTTTTGATGTAAGTGTTGAAGCCTAATTCAGTACATATCAGTATGGATTATTCTTATTTTGCATCAACTAGAACTTCTCTTATTTTATGTGACCTTCTGGTACATGATAACAGTAGATAGGTAGAATAAAATGAAATAACAATATAAGAAATGTCCTATTAACACAGTCTACAATTTTATTGGATATTGCAAATCACTACATGTTGTTTGAATAAAAGCGATTTCTGTTTGCTTGGAGTTCATTTATTCGGTTGCTCATTAATATCCTATTTCCAATGTCAAACATACCCATCTTCTATTCTCATGATGCAGATCTTTGATTTTTTCCTTATTTTTTTTTGTTTTACCCTTTTTCTTTGCTGTCATACTTTTAGTAAGCTTCAGACTACTTATACTTACCATGATTCATTCAAATGCCCCCTGCATTATTCTTAATTTTTTTTCTTATAAGATTATGGCGATTCATAGCCATATAAAGTCTCCAGGAGAGTATCATTCTTAAAATAATCAACCAGTATGTCAGGGGACTGTTTGTGATCACCACCTATACAAATTGGACTAAAAAAGGGAAAAATACCCTTTAAATCTAAAAGGCAGAGAAATCTCAATTATGATAATGATAGCATGTATTATAGATTGTGTGAAAATGATCTTCCATAAATTAGAATTACTCATTGTACATACCATCAAAAAATAAAAAAACACTGGTGTTGTTTTCTAGGAACTAATGACAGCCTTGGGAAATTGAAAGTAATTTCGCTTTGAAAAAGCAAAATTGAAAGTAAATTTGAGACTCATTGGAGAAACCAACTAGGGTATAAGAATATGTGAGTATACTAGGAACCTTGAATGATTTATTGCTTTGAGGTCCTGATGCTGAATAGGAATCACTAATCATAATTTTCAAGAATTTGTTAAATTAGGACAAGCATCTAATCCAATTACATAGGGTTTGGTCTGGAGGACTTAAGCAGCATAAGTTTGGTTCATCAAAAATCTACTAGAAAATTGTCTCGCTAATTATATTTGGAGACAGAAATAAACCACTCGGTGAAATTACAAAACCACATGAAAGATCTTCAGAAAGAGCACTGAACTAGAAGAAGGTACAGTGTTCGTCTAACTGTTATTCTGCTTGTCATTTACTATGTGACTCATTCCCTTAATCTCTCTTGACCTCAGCTTTTTTCATTTGTTAAATGTAAGGGTTTAGACTAAACAATCTCTCAGTTCTCTTCTACTGTTAATGTCACATAATTCTATAATCCTATCTTTTCAGGTAATTTTTGGTGATTTTGTTTTATGTTGTCATAAACATAACACAGAAACATCTAGCAAGATGAGATTCCAGACAGTTTTTATATACATACATATGTATACATATATATGCACACACATGTGTATATCTATATATGTGTATATGCACACATATACTTATATAAAAATGAGTGTATGTATGTACACACATGTGTCATATATTATACAGTATAAATATATTATACTGTATATTATATGATGTAAAAATAACATTCTGTTATATTATTATCATATATGTTCACATATGATAATAATAATATATAAAATATATGTTTTATTTTGTATCCTGAATATCAGCCTCTCTCTTAGGTGGTAGATAGTATGTTGCATCATTGGTCCTTTGTGATCCAATTATGTTGATCAGAATTCTTGCAGCTTTCCAAGTTATTTAACTTTACAATGTTGTTATTATACTCTTGATACTTCTCATTTCATTCATCAGTTCATAAAAGTGTTCAAATTATTCTTTTTTATACTATCGGTATTACAGAAAGTATTATTACTCTTGTTCTGCTTAATTGACCCTACATCAGTTCATACAGAGTTTTTCCATGTCCTTAATGTCATTTTTTTTAATTTCCTGGATTATTATATATAATATGTCATATATGATATTATATATATAATACATTGTGATATTATGCATCACAATTTGTTCAGCCACTCCCCAATTGATGGACATAGTCTGTTTCTGTGGGGATTTCTTTTATCACCAGAAAGAGCTCTTATGAATATTTTTGCACATATGGGATTTCCTTTTTCTCTGCTCTCTCTTGCGTATAAGCCTAGAAGTAGTAAAGGAGATGGTCTTTGAAATCGTTGATGTTTTCAAATATTACAATAAGGTGTTCAAAGAACGTCTACTAAATCACAGAGATTGCTCTCTGCATCCTTAGAGGATTGGACTAGATTCGACGATGCATTTTGTAAAAAGCTCACTACACATCAGGTATGGTTCTTAGTGTTGGGAACACCAATAAAATAAAAGGAAAAAATGCTCCTGCTGTTAAGGAGCTTATATATTCTAATGGGAGAACATATCACATAAAAGATAGCTGAAAAACTAGGGACAATGGGAGAGAGGAAAGGGAGTAAAGCAGTCCACAGAATCAGGAGCTGAACTGGGGTAAACTTGTGCATCACTTGCAAGGATACTTCAAATTTGGACCAACAAACTCTAATATACTTTACTCTAAAGCATACTCTATGTACTTTACCTGCAACTTTACTGTTGTTGTTGCCCTATATTGTAGCATATTATAATTGAAAGAGAACTGAAACAAGAATTAGAAGATCTATGTTAAAATTCTGGGTCTACCGTTTTCCACTATATGACACAGAGATAAAATATGTATTATATACATATATTACTATAGATTATATAATATTGTATATGATAACAGCAGGTTATTTATTATAATATGTTTATTTTCATATACTTATATATGTAAATTTTGTTTCTCTTGATAGAATACAAGCTACTTGAGGACAGGGACCATTTTATTTTTCCCACTGTATCCTCAGTAACTAGCACAGCGAATGAAATATAATGAGCACACAATTTTTGCTTGTTGGTTGATCTGCTGTTTGATTTCATTGCCTGTATGGTAGGAACAACGATGTCCACCATATCTACCAAACAAGGCAATTTTTTTTTGTCCAAGCCTTTTAATGCAAATACACAAATCTTTGGCAAAATAGTCTTGGAGAATTGCCTCTGTCACTGAAATGCTAAATGCCTTGTCCAGTAGCAGATAGCCAGTATTTAGCAAAGAATGAACTTAAGACCAGGTCTTCTTTAATTTGAGCCTGGCTTTCTCTCCACGGCACACTACCATCTCATGATTATTGTGAGAATTAAATGTATACTACCTTGTAATTGTAAGGCATTATTATATACACAGACAAACACGAATATACTTGCACATACACACATATACACATACATGTGTTAGAGATATAACTGGAGCAATATCTAGGCTTGTTAGATTTAGAGAACTAGGGGCATTTGCAACTCTTTATCAGTAAAGAAATGAGTACTTAGCACCCAGTTAGCAAGAAAAATATCTAAATCAGGAAGCTCCCTGATGGCTTCCTTGGATGAGTTTCTAACTAACTCTTTTCTTCACTGGGGTAAGTTCCTCCTATGCCCTAGCCTTCTGTCCTCTTCCCACACTGAGGTAATCTAAGCATTGTCCTTATGTCAATGATCCAAAGTTGCTGTGTTTGAAGCCATTTTTCTTCCAATACACAAAACTGGTGTCTCTTGTCTCAATCATGGTTTGTCGGGTTGCCTTGGGTATCAAAATTCCTAGTTACAACTCCATCAGTTGTAAATACTATGGATTATGAATTCATGCTCAATTGAGCATGTCAGTAATGATGCTCAGATTACAGATTGGGTTCTTATATGGGCCAGTTATGTCAACTTTGCTTCACTAATATCAAATAAATATTAATAATTGCCCTTTAATCCTAAACTGTTTGTTTACTATAAGTAACAGGTTTATCCTGGGAAGAATGTGAATCCCTTACTATAAATTGCATTTATCTCTTTCCTCCAGTAGTTTCCTTAAAAATTTGGTAGGTAAACTAGGAATAGAGTTTTAAAGAAAATCATGCTTAATATTCTATAAAGAAAGTCAGTCCATGAAGCATATTGAAATTTCAAGATCAAAAAGAATATATAAAAAACAAATTGGTTAAAAAGGATACAAAGGAAAATGTAGGTGCTACAAAAACAAAATACACCAATAAAAGCTTATTTTTAAAATATAACTTATTTTCACATACAGGAAAATGCCTCATCACCATCATTTGGAGTTTCCAAATTAAATTACTCATCAATCTAATTGAGAACCAGATGACTGAAAAATTTCCTCAAGTTCTTTATAGATTTTTCTCTGCTTCTTCATCACCTACAACAGATGTTGACTACCAGTTCTATTTATTTTTGTGGTAGTCATTTAACTCAAGCTCATCATGAACACTGCAAAGCAAGGACCAAATATAGCACAGAATGGCATTTCTCATTGTGGTTGGGCATATACTACAGATTTATAGGTCTTAAAAAAAAGTGGCTATGAGCAATGTGATTATATCAAAGAGGAGGTTTTCCATTATTGAAAGTATTGGACCTTGTTGATTCAAAAAGATCTCTATTTTGTAAAGAATAAAATTTCAGATCTGCCATAGACATTAGAAGGCAAAAAAATAAATAAATAAATAAATGTGTTTTGTCCAGTTCTCAGTGAGTGCACAGGAGAAAGATAGAGAGACAATAAGGAGAAAGTGGTAATTGCACATGACCTAACTTGATTGGAAGAGAAACAAAATACATAGACACTCAAGTTTCCCAGTAAGTTTTTTGAGCACTTTTAGCTTTGGGGCTTCTCTAAATTCATTCTTTCTTCCCCATAACCAGGAGCAAGAAGTAGCATTTGCCAATTTCAAAATTTTACTCTCATTTGGTTTTGGGTTGGAGCTAAGAAGTTTATATGGTATTGGATTAAGTAAGGTAAATCTAAATGATCCCAAGGAAGGTATTCGAATTTCAACCTATTTATAGGAATCCTTATATGTCAGCAACTTTCTGTTTCCACATTAAAGTTCAACCAGTGTAGAATTCTAGTAACTATGTCTTAGCCAAGGATTTACTATGTAGTAAATCAAGGTTATGTCATTCTTCCAAATCCTTTTCCACCATCCCACTATAATGCCATTAAAAAATGTTGTTAAAAGCAGAGAAGCTGGGCATAAAATTTTAAAGAGTATCTAAAATTCTACATAAAGTAAATCAGACCAAGAAAGGTATGAAAATCTCAAGAACAAAATTCAAGTATCACAGTAAAAGAATCTAATACAAAAAAAAATGGAGTTGTTTAAAGAGAAAGATCTGAGTACATATGAAACTGATCAACTAACTTGGACTATTAAGATAAAAATAGAATAAGAGTAAGAAAATGAAATGGAAGGTGATCTTTAAAAGTGGCATTGTCCTACAAGAGTATTGCCAGGAGCACTATACTAAGGTATAGGTCATGTTGAAGTTGTTGATGAATGTGAAAACCCCCAAAAATGTTTTTTCAGGTATGTTGGTGTAAAGAAAATGATCAAAAGAAAAAATGACTGACATAGAATGGATAAAATGATGATAGTGAAAAAGAATGTGAATGAAACTAAACCATTTATTTTGCTTCTGTTTCTTTTCAAAGGAGAATGCAGTTTCACCTGGGAAGGATAGCAAGAAATTATTAACAGGGATTTAAACCCATGATCATTGAAAAAATAGCAAGAGCACATCTAGTTGTCTCCAGGAGGTTCCATCCATCAAGTCTGGATGAAGAATATCCCAAAATAAACAACTATTTATCAAATATCTAGTGTGCAGCATGCTCAGTGTTAAAAATCAAGTCAAAAATCAAAACAGATCATGCTCTGAACTTACATTTTATCAAGGATAGTATAATCTGTATAAAATATATTTGTACATATACACACATAAACACATGTGCGTATGTGTGTTATATACACATGGTATATATACATGTATGTATATACACACATATATGAAAGAGATAAAGATGCCTATGAACTACATATAAGAATCTTTGGGAATGAGGTAGAGGGACTATAGCAGTTGGGACAATCAGGAAATGTTTCAGGTAGGAGATAGTACTTCACTTGAACTGAAGAAATCTAGAGACTTTCAAAGCTAGATATGAGAGTATAGTATGCAGAATGGGATATGGCCCATGCAAAGACACAATATGCTAGATGGAATGCTTTATATAAAGAGCAACAAGAAGGTTAAAGTGGTTTTATCATAGATTATGTAAAGAGAATGAGGCATAAAAAACCTGGAAAAATAGGCTGGAGCTAAAAGATGAAAGAAGTAAAGGATGCCACATCCTCATAAAGGCTCTGAAAAACTGTGGGGTATGAAGGACTTGAGATGGGCAAAATACAAATTGTCTTGATATTTTATTTAAAAGGACATACTACAAGATGGTAAAGTTGGAGTTTATTCCTAGAAAAAATTATATAACTTTTTGTTTAAGGTTAGTATAGAGCATTTTGAGAGGGAATCCTTAATCAAAAGAATAAACATGTCTTTATCAAATAATAGATCATCTCAGACTTTCATTTTTGGACAGGAACATGAGACTAGTGGATGAGGGGATTACTGCATAGAGAGTATATTTAGATTTCAACAAAACAATTGATAGTATCTCTTTTACATAGGCAGATTTCACTGTGATGTAAAGGAAAACTTTCTAACAATTAGAGATGTTACAGATTGGAAAAGGCTGCATTGGAAATCAGTGAGTACTCAGTTTCTTCAAGCAGAGTTTGTCAAAGATTCTTTCAAGGGGATTCCTGCTTTGAGTTGGACGAGACTCTGTCTGAGGGAACTTCCTCTTCTGGGATACTGTGATTCTAACAGTACAACATCATAGAACCTGTTTACTTACTTCCTGGGATGACACATTCAAAAATTAAAACTAAGTAGAGTCAATGTCCACATTTTTAGAGAACTATACAGAATATTCTTTTTGATGCTTTGTCTGATACTATCAAAAGATTGTTGTCCACTTTGAGTTTTTGATGCCATTCACATCTAAACTCCCAGTGCTGTGCTGAAGAGCCCCTGCCTGCTTCTGGCAGTGCATGGGAATAATTCTCACCATTCATTAGAGAACTACTGCCCCAATAAGTGACTGCATTGATACCATAGTGCTCAGTGATGTTTCAGACAATGATTGCTTCTTTGGGAGGTTGCACAAGAATTTTTCTTATACTTTCTCCATGGAGGTGATAGGATAATGTACTAGACAAAATTGCAGGGATTTTAGAGATCATCTAAACCAACCTTTCTATTTTATAGATGAGAAATATAGAATAGAGGGTTCAAATGATTTCCCAAAAGCTACACACTTAGCAGTAGGAATTTGAACCCAGTTCCTCTATCTCTGAACTCTCACACCTTTGTTTCTACCACACTGCCTTTAAACAGAGGTAAGTAACCTCTTGTTAGGGACTTTTTAGAGAGAATTTCTGTTGAGGCACATATTGGATTAGAGGGACCTCATTTTGAGCTCTAAAATTCTGTGGTTCCTTTTAAAAATGAATAGTAATTTCCAGAGATTTTGGAATCCACTGACTGTTAATTATTTTGCCCCTTTAAAAGTTTTATAGATAAGTGGAAAAGTTTCAGTATATGCTGAGATTCTGCAGAATTGCTATGGAAATAACTACTCCAAACTTTTCCATGCATGGATATGTGAAATCTCCAATGTCTGCATATAGTAAAATTGTATCCTTTCTTTTTATTTACTGAAAAACATGTAACATAAGTGTACTTTTAAAAATTCTACTTTCTTAAAATAATCAAAAAAGTAAAAGAAAAAAATAAAACTTGAAATTTTTCATTAGAAAAAACAATTGACTTGGAAAATAGATCCAGGAGAGCTAATATAAGAATTATTGGACTCCCTGAAAGCCATGATAAAAACAGCCTGAACAACATGTTTCAAGAAATTATCAAAGAAAACTGTTCTGACATATTAGAACTAGACAGCAAAATAAAGAGTGAAAAAATTCACTGATCATGTCCTAAAAGGGATGAAAATGCCCAGAAACAACAAGGCCAAATTCCAGAGCTTGCAGATCAGGGAGAAAGTATTGCAAGTAGCCAAAAAAGAAACAATTCAAATATCATGGAGCTACAGTCAGGATTACACAGGATTTGGCAGCTTCCACATTAAAGAACTGGAGGGTTTGGAACATGATATGTTAGAAGGCAAAAGAGTGTGGATTACAACCAAAATTCACCCATCCAGCAAAAATTAATATAATCTTTCAGAGAAAAAATAGATATTTCACAACCATTTTTGACTGAAAGAATAGAGCTAATAAAAAATTTGACCTCCAAACTGAAGACTCAAGAGAAACATAAAAAGATAAAAAGGGGGATAAGAAAGAGAAAATGTAAGAAATCCATTAAGATTAAACTGTTTATATTTCTTTATGGCAAAATAATACTTGTAACTCTTAACAACTTTATTAATGTAAGAGCAATTAGGAGTACACGTAGACAGAGGGAGTGGATCAAAGGTAAATTTGATGGGATAATTATGCCCCCCCCAAAAAAAATAAAGGGATGAGAAAGAAAATTGCAGTGGAAGAAAGAGGGGGGTGATTGCATAGGGGTAAATTATTCCACATAAAAGAGGCATGAAAGAGCTACGATAATGGAGGGGAAGACTGGGGAATGGTGGCAGGCAAAGCTTAAACCTTACTCCAATCGTATTGGCACAAAGAGGTAATAATATACACACTGAATTGGATATAGAAATCTCTCTTACTCTATAAGGAAGTAAAAAGGGATAGCAATAATAGAAGGGGAAGGGAGGACTAATAAAAGAGAGAGTAAATTGGGAAGGTGGTGATCAGAAGTAAAATACATGTTAGGAGGGAGAGGGTGAGTTATAAGAGAAAGAGGAGAATAAACAAGAAAAAATAACATGGAAGGAAATGCACAGTTATTATAACTATAAAGGTGGATGGGATGAACTCACCCATAAAATGGAAGCAGATAGAAGAATGGATTAAATACCAGAATCCTACAATCTATTGTTTACAAGAAATGCATTTGAAGATGAGAAAGGCACACAGGGTAAAAGTTAGGGGCTGGAATAGAATCTATTATATTTCACCTGAAGCAAAGAAAGCAGGGGTAGCAATACTGATCTCAGACAAAGGAAAAGCAAAAATAGATCTAATTAAAGGAGATAAAGAAGAAAACTATGTCTTGCTGAAAAGTACCATAGACAATAAAACCATATCAATACTAAATGTATATTCACCAAATGCTATAGCATCTAAATTTTTAAAGGAGAAATTGAATGGGTTACAGGAGGAAATCGATAATAAAAATATATTAGTCAGAGACCTCACTTTTCTTTCTCAGAACAAGATAAATCTAAACAAAAAATAAGAAAGACACTAAGGAGGTGAATATAATTCTGGAAAACTTAGATATGGTAGATCCCTGGAGAAAATTGAATGGGAATAGAAAGGAATATACTTTTCTTTTTTCAGTGGTATATGGTGCCTACACAAAAAAATCACCATGTATTAGGACATAAAAATGTCACAACCAAATACAGAAAAATAGAAATAGTAAATGCATTCTCTTCAGATCATATTGCAATAGCAGTTACATTAAATAATGAACATTGAAAAGAGAAATTAAAATTTCATTGGAAACTAAATAATCTAATTCTATAAAAACAAGTGGGTCAAAGAACAAATCATGGAAACAGTAATTTTATCCAATTAAATGACAACTATGAGACAACATACCAAAATTTATGGAATGCAGCCAAAAAGATACTTAGGGGGAAATTTATATTTCTACTTGCTTACATCAAAAAAAATACAGAAAAAGTATGTCAATTAATTGGGCATGCAACTAAAATATTATGAAAAGAACAAATTAAAACTCTCCAATTAAAAGCCAAATTAGAAAACCTGAAAATCAAAGGAGAGAGTAATAAAATTGAAAATAAGAAAACTACTGAACTCATAAATAAAACTAGAAGCTGGTTTTATGAAAACCAATAAAATAGACAAATCATTGGTTTATTTGATTTCAAAAAGTAAAAAAAAATAAAATACTAACATCAGAAATGAAAGGAGTGAATTCACCACCAATGAAGAGGAAATTAAGATAATTGTTATGCATTACTTTACCCAATTATATGCCAATAAATTTGACAATCTAAGTGAAATAGATGAACATCTACAAAAAGATAAATTACCCACATTAATAGATGAAGAAATAAAATGCTTAAATAACCCAATCTTGAAAAAGAAATTGAAGAGTCATCAATGAACATCCTAAGAAAAAATCCTCAGGACCAGATGGATTCAAAAATGAATTCTACCAAACATTTAAAGAACAATTAATTCCACTAGTATATAAACTCCCTGGGAAAATAGGGAAAGAAGAAGTCCTAATAAATTCCTTTCATAATACAAATATGGTGCTAATAATCAAACAAGAAAGAGCCAAACAGAGGAAAAAAATGTAGATGTAATTTCCCTAATGAGTATTGACATAAAAAATGTAAATAAAATGCCAGCAAAGAGATTACAGCAATTTATTGGGAGAATAATGCACTATATCCAGGTGGGATTTGTATCAGGAATGCAGGGTTGGAAATATTAGGAAAACTATCAATATAATTGACCACATCAATAATAAAACCAATAGAAATTGTGATTATTTCAATGGAAGCAGAAAAACTTTTGACAAAATACAGGACCCACTGCTATGGAAAAAAAACAGTAGAGAGCATAGGAATAAATAGTATTTACCTTAAAATGATAAGTAATATTTATCTAAAATGATCAACAAGTATTATGCATAATGGGGATTAGTTTGAAGCCTTCCCAATACAATGGAAAGGGAAGCCAAGATACCCAATATCACTTCTTTTATTTAATATTATACTAGAAATGTTAGTTATAGTAATAAGAGAAGAAAAAGAAATTAAAGTAATTAGAATAAGCAATGAGAAAACAAAGCTATCATTCTTTGCAAATGATATGATGCTAAACCTAGAATATCTTAGAGTCAACTAAAAAACTACTTAAAATTATTAACAACTTCAGCGAAGTTGCAGAATACAAAATAAACCTACATAAATCATCAGCATTTCTAAATATTACAAAGTCCAGGAGCAAGAGATAGAAAAAAATAGTTCCGTTTATAAATAACTATAAACAATATAAAATACGTGGCAGTTTACCAGCCAAGACAAACCCAGAAACTATAAGAACACAACTATAAGACACTTTTCACATAAATAAATATCTAAACAGTTAGAAAAATATTGATTGCCCATGGGCAAACCAAACTAATATAATAAAAATGACAATTCTACCTAAATTAATCTATTTATTCAGTGCCATACCAGACTATCAAAAATGTTTTATAGAGCTAGAAAAAATAATAATAAAATTCATCTGGATGTAAAAAGTTCAAGAACATTAAGGGAATCAATGAAAAAAATGCAAGGAAAGTAGCAGATCTCAAACTGTATTATAAAATTCTAATTATCGATACTATTTGGTACTTGCTGAGAAGTAGACTGGTGGATCAATGGAATAGATTAGGTGCAAATTACATCATGGTAAATGACCACAGTAATCTAGTATATGATAATTCCAAAGATCCAAGCTTTTGGAACAAAAATTCATTATTTGACAAAAACTACTGGGAAAAGTAGAGAACAGTGTGGCAGAAACTAGGTATAGACTAACATATATCAAGTATACCAAGATAAGGTCAAAATGGGTTTACATATAAAAGGTGATACAATATGCAAGTTAAGAGAGCATAGAATAGTTTAGCTGTCAGATTTACAGATGAGGGAAAAATGTAGGACCAAAGAAGATATAAGGAACATTACAAAATGCAAAATAGGTAATTTTGATTGTATAAAATTGAAAAGCACAAACAAAACCAATGCCACCAAAATTACAAGGAAAACAGAAAAAACTGGGGGTGGCAATTTTTGCAGTAAATATCTCTGATAATTTTTCAAATATATAGAAAACAGATGTAAATTTATAAAAATACAAGTCATTCCTCAATTGATTGATGGTCAAAGGATAAGAAAAGGCAGTCTTTAGACAAAGAAATCAAAGCTATATATAGTCACATGAAAATGCTTTAGACCAATACTGATCAGAGAAATACAAATTTAAAAGAACTTTTAGGAGCCACCTAACACCTAACAGAGTGATAATATGACAAAAAAGGAAATTGTTTATTATTGGAGGGGATGTGGGAAAATTGGGACAGTAATGCATTGTTGGTAGAGTTATGGACTCATCAAATCATTCTGGAGAGCAATTTGGAACTCTGCCCAAAGGGCTATAAAACTTTGGATGTTCTTTGATCCAGCAATATCGCTGCTAGGGTCTATACCTCAAAGACATCCAAAAAGGTGGTGTGTGTGAGAAGGGAAATATTGGTACAAAAAAATATTTATGTGAGCTTTTTTTGTACTGGAATTGGAAATCAAAGGGATTCCCATCAATTGGAGAATGGCTAAACAGGCTGTGGTAAGATTGTAATGGGATATTATTTTGCTATAAGAAATGGCAAGCTGGATATTTTTAGAAAAATCTGGAAAGACTTAAATGAACTGATTCATAGTGGAGCAAGCAGAACCAGGAGAACATTCTATACAGTAACAACAATATTTTTTGATAAAGAATGGTGAAAAATTTAGCTATTCTCAGCTATCCAAGATAATCCCAAAGGACTAATGATGCAGTATACCATCCGCCTTCAGAGAAAAAACTGATACTGATTCAATACAGATTAAAGCATGCTATTTTTACTTTCTTTCATATTTTTCTTTTATTTGAGTCTTCTTGTACAAAATGACTAATATAGAAATGTTTTACATAATTGCACATATAACCTATATCTGGTACCATTTCTGGGAGGGTGGAGGGGAAGGATAGAGTTTGGAACTCAAAACTTCAAATAAAAATGTTAAAATTTTTTTTTTAAATTTAGAATTCCAGAGTCTGAATACAGAATAGTGGGTTGGTTTTAACAAAGAAAGCATGAACAGAGGTAAGAAAGTAATCTAATAATAACTTCTTTAGCATAAATCATTGAAATTCTCTCCCTTCATCTTTGTCTCTTATCATAGGACACAGCCAAGACTGTGGCAATATCAGTGCCTAGATAAGAAAAAATGAAAAGACTCATGAATATATGCATCAGGAAATCAACATCACGTTTTCTGTCCTCTTGATCTTCCCATACTGTTTGTAGCAACAGGACTAATTTTTTAAAACCATTGTTATAGGACCTTTCATCATACAAACTGGTCCCAGAGACTGGATCTTCTCCTGCTTCCTGTATACCTCAGTTCCTTTAGAATTGGGTCATCACGTTGCTCTCACAGATGCTCCTAGGAACTAAGCCCCAGTTTCTCTGGTTGATTTTCCATTGCCTATTATCAGATCTCCCACACTCACCCACATTCAAGCTTCCTGTTATTTTGTTCTGTGTCCTCCTCCTCCTCTCCTCTGTCAAGATCTATACTTCTTTCATACAAAGCAAGTACAAGCTTAGCTCTACTAGTGATTCAGAAAATCTCTCCTAGACAGAATCTGATTTTGCATCTTTCAGTATTGCTCAATGCAATGCATTTGGGGGAGTTGAGGGTGGAGGGGAACATTCCTTGATGCAAGCCATAAACCCTAACCGTGATAGACACTAAGCAAACTCTCACACCTACCATAATGATTACACAGGGGAGGGAAATCCAAGACAAGTGCAAGGATATCTCCACTTTTCCCACACTGACTTACTGCCTTCTAATTGAAATACAAAGCTCGCTGTGACCACTGATTTTCCTATCGCTATCTAGCATCCTTCCCATCTGGACTGGTTTCATACTCTCCCCACTCCAACCCCTCACCAGTAAAATAGTAATCTACCTACTTCCTAATGCCTATTAAGCATTCCTCATGGAATTGAGATCAATTACTTTATTTCCTAAACCCTGCCCCCCAACATCAATAACAATGAACGGAATCATGAGACAACTGCATTATTCTCCCCCTGCCAGACTTGGAGTCTCTCCCCTGTCATCCTTGGCATTTTAGAACTCCAGCTGTCTCCTAACTGTCTGTATTCTTGGATCCTCTTTATACATACACACACACACACACATATATAATAAAATATATATTGCATATGCATATATATATATTTATTTATTCATTTATGCCCTTAATGTAGGACAGGGGTTCTTAAGTTTTTATGTATCATCAACTCTTTGGCAGCCTAGTGAAATGTATGGATCCCTTCTCAGAATGATATTTTTTAAACATGTAATTGAGAGAAATGCTACATTTCAATTAGAGATTAATGAAAATAAAAGATATAATTTTTCCATCCACTTCCACAGACCTCATGACACTGATCCATGAATATCTTGGGAGGTTTGTGGGCCCCAGGTTAACTATCCCTCATCTAGAGTATCTCTTCCATATTCTTGGAATGAAAAAATATCCTGATATATTTCATAAAAAATTCACAGATTATGGTTTTAAACATGTCTATTCTTCCTTGGACTAAGTAAGGAAATACGCCAAGTTTATTTTCTAACTGGAAATGAATGCGTTACTTTTATATTCCTTACACCAAAACCACTAAAAAGATCTACTTCCAAAAGCATGTATTAATTCAATTCAACAAATAAGTATTATTAATTTATTTTGCTCAAGGAAATAGGCTAGACTTGGGAATAAGATAGACACTATGCAGACCTTGACTGCTCTCAGGAAATTTGCAATATAATAAATAGGGAAGATGAGAAGAAACTTGTAAAACTATGAATTTATGGATCATGATCTGAGAACTGGAAGAAAGTTAGAGGCTATTGGGTCTACCTTCAACATGTAATAGAGGAGGAAGCCTAGGCACAGGGAAATTAAATAACTTACTCAGGAGGTTGCTTTCAGACTAAGTTTCTCTTGATTCTGAAATCCAGCACTCTATGGATGGCACCATGCAGCTATCTCTAAGTAAAGAGATAATAGGTTTAGAGCTGGGAGAACCTTGTAAGCCATTTATTGAAACTTAACATATTACAGATGAAGAATTGAGGTCGCAAAATGTTAAGTGCCACAGATGTTAAGTCACAATTGCCACAGGTTAACAAGGAACAGAGGAGAAATTTGAATCTTGACCTTCTCATTTCAAATCCAGTGTACTTTCTATTATCTCCCTTTGGATATTGTAGGATGCAAGAGACAAAATAAAGAAATATACAGACAACAGGATGCTCTCATTGCTTCCTTTTAATTATGTTTGCATCACAGACTTGCAGCATTCCAGTGCTCAGAGTAATCTAATAATCTATGGATTGAAAGTCACTAATTTGGCTGGTCATATAGTAGGCATCACTGTCAGTTAAACCTGGCAACTTCAGTTAGCTGATGTCAGTAGTATAAATGTTGGCTCAGGAATTCAAGATGTTGCCATTTGGCAGTTCCCAGTCAGGGCTGGAATCAAGTTTGATGTTCCCTGGGATGCTAATGTTGGCAACAACATCAGCACTAAATTTGCTAGGACCATAAGATCTGAGGAACAATACTTTAACTTCTGCATGTCTTCTTTTCTGTCAAATGTGTTTGTCCCAATAACATAAAAAGGGAGTAGGTGAGTGGCAGAATATTTGCAAAGATGGTTTGGTTTCTGAGAAGAAAACAGTGAGAGGTGATGTATGTGGAAATACTTTGAAAAGTATCTGGTCCAAATTTCCAAAGGACAAGTCAAAGGCGAAAGAGTAGTGCTCTAAAAACAGGTTAAAATTCCACAACTGTTCCCTAGGGCAAATTCAATTTAAAATAAGGCAGGAGATAATGGAAACTGTTGCCTCTGAAAGAAGCATCCTCTGTAATTTAACAAAGACCAGTAAAATCACAATGCAACCCAGGGATAATCTCCTCTAAATCCATAAACAGTCCTTATACCATCTTGATGCACATTTTTTTTTTTATCGTTAGTGATCTTAAGGACTTTCTTGAACTACTAAAAATGGGTGGTGACTTTTAGACTGCCCTGGAGAGAGAAAGAAGCTCCTCTAAAGACTAAAATTTCACTACAATCAATTTGCTATACCTATAAATTATTTCAAAATGGCTATAAAGAAATACCCACCTTTCTTGAGTGATTCTCTGAGGCTGGGGACATGTACACAGATCTTTTCTCCAGGAGTTCACTTATATCCAACACATTACATCCAGCACTCATTAGTGACCCACATTAAGTTCTAGAGAGAAGATAAATGATCCTTGTAGAGCAGCTACAGCTTTTGAGAATCTTTTCATATGGGACAGTGATTCTCAAGCCCATAAGAGATAGTAAGTGGGTCCAACCCATTGTTAGTTCAATTGTGATAGCCCCCTCAGTATCCAGACTAGTCGTTGAATTATGATGTCTAACACTTATATGATGCTGCAAGATTTCCAGTGTATTTTACACATTTTACTTGGTGTTCATAACCACCTGGTGTGATAGGCAATATTATTCATCCTCATTTTTAACGTAAAGAAACTGAGACTCAAAAGGCTTGTTCAGGGTCACACAGCTATGAAATGTTAGATGTAAGCTCTGAACCCAAGTCCTCCAGTCTCTAAATTCAACTATCTTTCCACTGTGTCACTACACATACACACACATATATACACATATATGTGCATGTATGCACGCAATGCATACACGTGTGTCCACACACATGTGTGTGCATGTGTGTGTGGCAGTATGGTACATTAGAATATATCCAAAGTTTGGAGTAACAAGTTCAGCTGTGCTATTTTGTACCTATATAAAACCTTGGGTCAGTCATATTTTTGAGATTCAGGTGGTTGGGCTACATGATCTCAAAGGTCTTGGATGATGACTTCATGCTACTCACCAACTGACCTTCCAAACTATTGATGTGCAATCCAGGTTATTAACTTGGGAAAGAGCTGTCAATTGATCAAGTTGAAATAGTAAAATCTTTCTGAGCTGGCAATTGCTGTCACACAACACAATTAAGTAATTCTCACTTCTCACACCCAACAATGCTTAATGCTTTGTCATTGTGACAACATCAGCTTAGTGTAATATATTGGCTATCTGCCCATTTCTTATCTTTCCTTTTGAGTCTGTAGCTACCTGACATCTGACATCATTACCAAAATGCATAAAGATAGATCTCCTAATTTAAGGACAACATGGGAAATGAGGTAGAGGAAATGAAACTGAATTTACATTCTGGCCTCTGTAGCTCAATGGGACCAAGGCAAAGTCTCAAATAATTTTTTATTGTCAACAATAAGCATAACACAGCAACCCATAATTGAAGGGACAAGGTTATATTTAGCATAGGAAAAGACATTTTGTAATACTGCCTGGACAAATAACACCAATTTAAGTTATTCTTCAAGCACAGATTACAAAATGAGATATTCAACCACTTTCTGTGGTATATAAAGGACTCTGAAGGAATAAATTAGACGCTTGAGAAGAGACTTTAACTTTCTCAGACCTAGAAGGCTCACATTTTCACAAGTCGTCACTGTAGCTGGTTAAGTTGTATATTCTAGTCAACTAAAAACTGTTTCTGTTACATTAATAAGTATTTGCCTGTCAGGCAGTTGGTATCCTATTATGTACTGCTAGGAGCAAAGAAAGTGAAGATAGGCTGAAAGGAGCAGTGGAAAAGGACAAAGGAGAAATGCAGAAAAAGTCATGGTGGGACCTACCCGGGACCAAGAATGACAGTCAGATGCCAATTGTATGGAAACTACTGCAGTTTCTTGGGGAGGTTTTGTAACCCTAGTTGCAGCACAATCCTGGCATTTATAACAAATAAAACAAAAAATAACCAAGCATTAGAAAATCAAATTGAGTCAGACAAAAGTATTAACTCTTTCCATACTGGCCACATTTTAAGGTCCAAATCTCCTATGGATGTCTGAAATTCTAAATTCCCTGATGCACCTGTCAGCCATTTATTTTTCTCAAACTATGAATATTAGGGGTCTTCTGAAATCCTAGTAAATGATCTAAGATGAATTTTCATGGTATGTATCTGATTTTATCCCAATTCTTGTCCTTGTCTCTTCTGTTCCATGGCTTTTCATCTGGCATTTTATATGCTACCTGCATCTTTTCTTCCCCCACGCCTCCTCTAAAAAAAAGAAAATTCTATAATAAATTAGATTTCTTACATATCTTCTTATACAGTAGGAACTGGGAGAGGAAGAATCCTGGTACTCCTTCCCCCACTCCCCACCTTATATGTGGCTAAACTCCAACCCCCCAACCCCCACACAGACTTCACCCTTACCTACAGAGACTAGGTTTTGCTAGCCAGGGCTCTGTGGTAACCCCAAAATAAGGCTAAGCAGGAGGCCCAGACAGTGAACACTGCCACATTTATTATAGCATGTGTGTGTTTCTTAACCATTTAACATCTATAAAACAGTTACCATGTTTATTGGGTTCCTATTTTTCTCATGTGTCACTGATGAAGTTTTTGAGTGCTGTGCCTTTTAGCACCACTTTTATCAGAAGTTCTGCAGTTTTATTTCGCATTTTTTTCGTAGCAGAATGATTTTAGGAATACTTACATCTTATAGCAGAACTGACTGTATGTAGCTATTTGCTTGTTGGCTCTGGATTAGAATGTGATCTCCTTGAGGGCAGGGATTGTGTTCTTGACTTCTCTTGTGTCCTTGGGGCTTAACAGAGTGCCTGATACTCAGTCGATGCTTAATAAATATTAAATGTAATAATAGGACAATTATGGCTAAGATTATTCATTACTTTCACAATTAATAGCAGAAGCAGAAACACTTTCAAGTAGTTGAGAAGTTTGTGTAATGAAGTGAATGTAATAGTAAAAGTATCACTATAAATGAGATATCTGTTGCTTCAACTAGAAGAATCCTTTTCATTTTTTATTTTCAAGTGAAACTTTGTAACCTACATGGAAATCATTTCTATGTATTTATTTTTATAAAAGTGATAAGAAATCTTAAGCAGATCTACAGGAGGATACATATGAAAGATAATATCAGAACATGTTCTCTGACTCCATATTCTACTTTTATATGGAAGGAATAAGTCATTTTCATGTAAGAGATGCACTTTTCCAAAGCAACAGTGAATAAAATGAACACACGTAGCCATCATATGTATGTATGGATGTGCACTATCTCTAAACGTGTGTATGTATGTGTATTTCACATTATTTATAGGTTATTTTTTCTCTGAACTCTAGTGCTAGGTTAGCTATTCTTTTCCCCTATAGAGCATTCCTGGATGTACCCTGTCTCAAATATGGACTCTCCAAATTACTCTAATTTAGAACAATCCTCATCACTCCCCTCATTTGATATAATTCTATCCTCATTTTCTGGAATTTTGAATATCCAGTTTGCTTTCAACTGCCTCCCTTCTCAAATAATAACCTTGAAAGACTCTCTGGCTCAGTCCCATGGGGCCACTTAACCAGAATAATATCAAAGAACATGCAGTGAAGACTTCTAATATCCTTCTTATTTGATTTAGGTGGCCCTGTGAGAAGGGGCTCATTTTGACCTTTTTCCTTTTTAAAATTCTTTAGTAATCTCAAGATATTTTAATGACCCCAAACAATTAACATGAGTGTATGTATGCATATGCATGTATATACGTGTATGTATGCATGTGTGTATACACACATATATGTGCACATATGCATGTGTATGTATATGAAAGACAGAAATACAAATGAAGTATTTCTTTGAATTTCAAGACTCAGAAGGAGCTACTTGTAGGAGTTGTGTTGTCTTAGTGCTGGGGGATAAAGAAGTCAGAAATAACTCACCATATGGTGGGGTTATTGTACTTATCTTCTCATAATCTCTTCAATATTTGTTATTCCTATATCTATCAATTTTGCTCAGTGTGAAGTGAAATTTCAGATTTTTTGTTTACTATTTATCATTAGTGATTTGGAGCAATCTTTCCTATGAATTTAAATATATTTTACTCTGTCTTTTGAGATTTATTTATTCATATTCTTTCACCACATCCATTGAAGAATTATAGCTTCAGATTTAAACTTGTCTTTTTACATTTTAATTGTAGTTTTATATACAATAAATTGTTGGGTTTTACCATCTAATCAATTTATAACTCCACTTTATGGGTGAGTTTTGCCCATTAACATAAGATTTTCATGGTTCATTTTTTCTCTCAAACTAATCTAGTAATATTATCTGTTAATAATAATATTAACCAAATAATAATGAAACATAATACTGAGTACTTGAATCTTGTTTCCCTGAAGTCATAAGATCTCACTCTATGGTCTGTCGCATAGACCATCTGTCTCCCTTCTCTAGATCAGACCAAGAACTGTCTTTTGGACATCTCCATCTCTATATTTCACTGGTATCTAAAATTTAATATGTCCAAAAATGTAGCTGATTATAGTCTCCCCTAAATCTCTGTCCTCAAAATAGTGTTATTTCTATTGAGACCAGCACCATTCTTGAAAATCACCGTTATGAATTTCAAGTTTTCTTTTATCTTCCTTCTCCTACATCCCATCATATCTAATCAGCCACCACATCTAGTGAATTTGATATGCCAACGTTTCTTCTAACCATACTCTCCTTTCTATTTACATTCCTCTAACCTAAATTTCTTACCTCTTGCATGGACTTAATACTAGCCTTCTGACTGATTTGCCTTATTTTTCTTCTTGAATCCATCTTTGGCTTACCTATCAAACTGATATTTCACATACACAATTCAAAATATGGCAACTATTCAAATGAAATCATGTACATAAAACACAAAGTGCTTTATAAATATAAATGGATCCCCCTTCAAAAGAAGTCTTCACACAAAGCTAAATGATAATACCTCAAAGATATTATAGAACTGATTGTTGGTAAGGTACATACTGAATGAGATAGCCTCTAAAATTTCTTCTAGAGTGCAGGATTGACAGTCAGGAAGACTCAACTGTGTGAATTCAAATCCGACCTCAGACACTTAGTAGCTATGTGACCCTGGGCAAGTCGTCCAACCCCGTTTGCCTCAGTTTCCTCGTTTGTAAAAAGAACTGGAGAAGGAAATGGCAAACCACTCCAGTATCTTTGCAAAGAAAACCTCAAATGGCATCACAAAGAGTCAAACATGACTGAAAAAACAGCAAATCATAAAGATAGAGTGTAAAAAAACTCAAGCATTTTTGCTTCTATCAAAGCAAAATTGTAGTAAATAATTGCATGTCCAGTATGATATGATGGTTGAAAACATTTTCCAAAGTTAATTTCATGGTATGTTAGTCATCAAGTACTTTAAAAAGGCCAGGTTACAATGATTACAGATCAATAGATAGGAGGATATGAGACCAACTCAGCTTTTTAATCACCAAAACCTTCCACCTCAGTATTTGGTTCTAAGTACGTCCTAGGACTAACTCATGTATTAGTTATTTATTTTATTTTAATTTTCTGAAATAACAGGCCCCTAATCCTATTATTGCTTAATAACATCCTAGTACATTCATAGTTCATAATAAATTCATTCTTATCTAAAATTATTATGTGCTAGATTACACAGATCTATTCTAGCAAGAGATGCTAAGATCCTTGCCTTGAGGAGCTCGTAAAGTCAAGCATATTTAACTTTGCTATTAGTATTAACCATGGAAAAATAAATTATCCACCTTGCTTAGATATTTTCAGAAATAAGTATTGTGAATTTTCTTCTCTATCCCAGCAGGGATATTTTGCGGACTCGTTTTACTGTTTTCCAGGAAGACAATTCTAAATGCTATCCAAGCTTATTTAATGACAAGGACAGAGTGGTATTCTTTCCTGCTCAGGAATGTTACGAGTAGATAAAAGTGGAAATGGGATAACAAAGTAAATGAGCCAGAAAATAGAACTATAGGACAATTAAAATTCACTGCCTGGCCCAAACAAGTGAGAATCTTTTACTTGACTTGTTTGAATGCAGTTTATTTTAGTCATAAAATAAAACAATTTCTGAAACTTCACAGTTACCATGAGCAGCAGCAGAACCTCTAAGTACAATCTCATAATGAACCTGGAAGCAAAATTCATTTCCTTCGTGACTGGATACTCAAAACTTGGCCAGCTACTAAACAGGCAGTACTTCAGCAATACCCAGCTGCTATCCTCTGGGTCATGCACCAACTGACTTTTCTCTGACATTTGCCTCTGGATGGAGATCAAGTTTCCCTCTAAAATCTACCAATTTCAGGTCCTGCTTCTATTTGGTTCTTGACTTGAAGGGTGTCCCTGAAGGAAAATGTCTAAAGGGTTTCCGTTCTTCATACAAGGCCTAAAGAAGATTGCTGAACAGTCTTACACAATGCTTAAGGCAATAGATTAATTCCACTTTAGGCCTTTATTGGCCTGGACACTAGAATTTGAAGGTGGTTCAGTGTCATGTTTCTTAGGGATACTGTACCTATAGAAGTCTCACCCATTCAGAAAACTATCTCTTCTGATGAAGTCCCACCTATGAAGTTATAGTATTGAAAAATTCACACATTAAAGTTAAACTGTAGTTTGGTTAGCAGTAAATCCTGGTAACTAGAACACCTGAATTCAAGTGGGTTATTAATCTTTCACCTGAGGTTACTTTAAATAGCCATTAAGTAACTTGTTTATTTAATCTGGGTTTTTAAATGTTTAATTGTAGATTCCTTTTAAAAATTAATTTGTTTTTAAAACTGCTTCCTCTATTTTTGCTGCTGTGTATTATTTTGTTGATATGAATAGGTAGAAATTTTGATCTCTCTGTGGTTCTCAAATTATCCCCAAGGTGATCAATCACCTTACCATCCTGGGTTGTCCCAGAATAGCTTAATTATTATAGACTTACTTGTACCTGAAACTGACCCCCTGCCACTGAGAACAGCTTATAGTATTGCCACAGCACATAAAATATCCAAGGGGAAGGTAGACACAGATAGAACACATTGCTTTCCCTGCTATTCTGAGGAACAGTATGTTGGGTGAAACACACAGAACTTTCCATTTCAGTGAATCTTTCCTGTGGGTCTAGCAATACAACCCCACTCTTCCCAAATTTCCCATGTCTTTTTGGGTCTCAATCTTACCTCACAAGATTCCCTGACTCTCATCTCGCTTTTGGCAATTCCTCCCACAACTTGTGCCTTCCCTTTGAGATGACCTTCTACTCGTGCTGTCTATATCTTGTAAGTTCCTAGGTATTTACATGTTGTATCACCCTTTGGAATGTGAGCTCCCTGAGCACAGAAGCTATAGGGTTTTTTTATTTGCCATATTTTGTCTCTACAGTGCTTAGAACAATTCCTAGTACATACTTAATAAATGCTTATTGTTGCAATGACTTTCCCCCCAAAATAGATCACTTTTGAGTGAGATAATTTTAGTGAGCCCAAGTGTCTGGATGCAGCAGTCACAGATCTTGCTCATCCTTAAATATCCCTGCTCTTTGCTGCCCCCACTCCCTAGCAATGGCAGCAGTAACAGAACAAAGCTAGGCTGCCCCCTCAAATCATGATGCTAGTAGACTAACATAGTGCTAGGTACCCAGTAGGCGCTCAATCCATACTTTCAGAAATTAATTAAATGTACAGTCACAGCACAGAAGCTAATTACTCATAACTAAACAACCATTTTTCCAATTTCCTAGCAGTTTTATAGAGAGGAAGAAGCTGTATCCACTTTTAGTCAGAATCATTTCCTTATCACCCTGGCAACTACAGTTGACTGGAATAGGTAGCTTTTTTTTGCTATTACTGTTTTTTCTCCTTCGGGCAACAAAGTCAAGAAAGAACCATCTCAGAAAACTTGGTGATTTACAATCTAATTTCTATCTCACTTTCAGAAGTGTATAATGTTGTTGTCATTGCTATTGTCCTTTATTCTTGAAGAGGACCAAAACGACATTACTATGTTGGGATGAAGGTACATTGCATCCCTATGGCAAATCAGACAAACACCAGCTCAGAAGGTCTACCACAGGTCAGGCATAAATAGTTCATATGAATGTTTGGAGTGGAGATGTCTCTAAATTTGTAAATCTCATGTTTCTTTTGAGCTACTGAATTTCTGCTTTACTCAGAGAGTACAGTACCTTCTTTGATTCTGGCACACTATGTTGGATGGTCCAAAGTTGTACAGATGAATAAGCATCCTTGTGTCACTTCTGACCTCCATGTGAGCACTTGTTTTGTGTGAGTTCTCCGTAAAAGAATCTTCTAGGCAAATGTACTTTTTTTCTTTTTTAATCTGCTTTAATTAATTTATTTTTAGTTTTCAACATTCACTTCTACAACACTTTGAGTTCCAAATTTTTCCCCATCTCTCCCCTCCTCCACCCCAAGATGGCATCCACTCTGATTAACCCTTTCCCCAATCTGCCCTCCCTTCTATCATAACCCCCCCTCCCTTCTCTTATACCTTTCTCCATTTCCCCTCTATTTTCTTGTAGGACAGGATAGATTTCTATACCCCATTGCCTGTATGTCTTATTTCTCCGTTGGATGTAAAAACAATTTTTAACATTTGTTTTTAGAACTTTGAGTTCCAAATTTGCTCTCTCTTTCCCTCCCCATCCACCCCCACTGAAAAGGCAAGTGATTTGATATAGGTTGTACATGTGAAATCATGCAAAACACTTCCATAACAGTCAAATTGTGGAAGACTACCTATATTTCCCTCCCATCCTATCCTGTTCCCCCATTTATTCTATCCTCTCCTTTAACCCTGAGTTCTCTATATGTTTGAAAAATGAAGCCTTTATCAGAGAAACTTGCTTCAAAATTTTACCAACTGTATTTCATACCATCCTATTTTCCTCCTGTTTATTCAATTGTCTCTCTTTTCACCCTGCCTTTCATCAAAAATATTTTACTTCAGACTAGCAGATTCCACAATCTGCCCTCCTTTCTGTGATCACCCTGTCAGTTATTACCTTCTCCTCCAACTTTCCTGTAGGGCAAGACAGATTTCTATGCTCAATTGAACATGTACATTATTCTCTTTTTGAGTCAATTCCAATGAAAGTAAGTTTGAAGCATTCGCTGCCACCATCCCCACCTTCTCCTTTGCTGTCAAAGTCTTTTCTGTCAAATAATCTACCCCATTCCAACTCTTCTTTCCCTTTCTCCCAGCGCACTCATCTTTCTCACATCTGTACCCTCTTTATATATTCTTTCTCTACAGTCTATATATGCTCCAACTGCCCTTAAAATGAGGAATTTCTCCTGACTTAAAAATGTCTTCCCGTGTAGGAATGTAAACAGTTCAATCTTATTAAGTCCCTTATAATTTCCCATTCCTATTTATCTCTGTATGCTTCTCTTGAGTCTTGCATTTGAAAGTCAGATTTTCTGTTCAGTTCAAGTCATCTCATCAAGGAATGCTTAAAAGTCCTCTATTTCATTAAAAATCCATTTTTCCCTTGAAGGATAATACTCAGTTTTGCTGAGTAGGTGATTCTTGGTTGAAATCCTCTGGATTTTTTGGCCCTCTGAAATATCATATTCTAAGTCCTCTGATCCATTAATTATAGGTAGTGCTAAATCTTGTGTTATCTGGACTGTGGTTCTACAATATATGGATTGTTTCTTTCTGGCTCATTGCAACATTTTCTCCTTGACCTAGGAGCTCTGGAACTTGACTCTTAATATTCTTGGATGTTTTCATTTGGGGATTTCTTTCAGGAGGTGATTGGTGGGTTCTTTCTATTTCTTTTTTACCCTCTAGTTTTAAAATATCAGGCAATTTTCCTTGATAATTTCTTGAGAGATGATATCAAAGCTCTTTTTTTTTATCATGACGTTCAGGTAGTACAATAATTTTTAAATTATCTCTCCTGGATGTACTTTCCAAACCAGTTATTTTCCAATGAGATATTTCACTTTGTTTTGCATTCTTTTGATTTTTGTTTTATTGTTTCTTGATTTCTCATAAAACCATTAGCTTTGATTTGCTTGATTCTAATTTTTAAGTAATTATTTTCTTCAGTGAATTTTTGTGCTTCTTTCTCCATTTGATCAGTTCTGCTTTTCAATCGATTCTTTTCCTCATTGGCTTTTTGTACCTCTTTTGTCATTTGGCCAATTATGTTTTCTATGCTCTCATTTTGTTCAATATTGTTTTATATCCTTTACCAAGATATTGACTTGGTAAATATCCAGTATTTCCATGATTCTCTTGCATCATTCTCGTTTCCCTTCCCAATTTATCCTCTACTTCTCTTACTTGATTTTCAAAATCCTTTTTGAGCTCTTCCATTGCCTGAGACCCATTCATATTTTTCTTAGAGGTTTTGGATGTTGGGGCTTTGATTTTTTTTTTCTTTTCTGAGTGTGTGTTTTAATCTTCCTTGTCACCATAGTAATTTTTTATCATCAGAATTTTTTTCTTTTGTTTACTCATTTTCCCTGTCTATTTCTTGACTTTTATCTCTTTGTTAAAACAGGGTTCTCCTTCCAGAGTGGAGGGCACACTGTCCCAAGCTTCCATAGTTTTGTGCAGTTATTTTCAGAGATACTTCTTGGAATCTGTAAGTTTTCAGTTCTTCCAAGGTGGTATGATCTAAGGAGAGGTATGTTTAGTGCTTTCTTGGCCTGTGCTCTGGTCCGTGAGTGACCACAAAGATACTTTTTGCCTTGGAAGTGTGAGAAGGGTCCTGATCCATTGGATCTACACACTGTGATGTGCTACTGTTCCTCCTCACCCTGGGATTGCCACTCAGTAACTGAACCGAGATCTGAGTATGAGCAAAGCAACAGAATCTTGCCCCCAGTGATAGCAAAGAGACTCCTATAATACCCTTCTAATCCATCGTTTTATGCCCCCTTACTGTCTGTGTGCTGAGAACTCTGGAAGCTGCCTTTGCCACTGCTGATTTAATCACTGTCAAGGCCTGCTCCTTGGAAGCAGTTTTATTTCTTTTCTTTCTTTTTCTTTTTCTTTCTTTCCTCCCTTCCTTCCTTCCTTACTCCCTTCCTTCCTCCCTTCTTTCCTTTCTTCCTTCTTCCCTCCCTCCCTTCCTCCCTCCATCCCTGTCTCTCTCTCTCTTTCTTATTATTTTGTTTTCAGTGTTCTACAATCACTTCCATATGTCTTAGATTTTTTCCCCTTTCTCCCCCTCTTTCCCCCCTACCTCTCCACTCCCTCCCCGAGACAGCATACAATTTTATACAGGTTCTACACATACATTCCTATTAAATACATTTCCACCTTAGTCATGTTGCATAGAAGAATCAAAATGAATGGGAGAAATCATAAAACAAAGCAAAACATAACACAAAAGAAAATGGTCTGCTTCATTCTACGATCAAATTTCATAGTTCTTTCTCTGGATGTTGAAGGCATATGCCTCAAGGGACCATTGGGAATTTTTTAAGTCCTTGCTTTGCAATGAAGTTCTAAGTCCACCAGCAAAATTCCTCTTACACTGGGTTTGTTGCTGTGTACGATGTTCTCCTGGTTCTACTCCTTTCACTCAGCATCAGTTCATATAAGCCTTTCCAGGTCTCTCTTAAGTTTTCCTGTTCATCATTTCTTATAGCACAATAGTATTCCATTACATTCATATACCACAATTTATTCAGCCATTCCCCAATTGATGGGTATCCCCTTGATTTCTAGATTTTGGCCACCACAAAGAGAGCTGCTATAAATATTTTTGTACATGTGGAACCCTTTCCCATTTTTCTGATCTTTTAGGGATACAGCCCGCGAAGCAGTATTGCTGGGTCAAAGGGTACACACATTTTGTAGCCCTTTGGTCATAGTTCCAAATTGTTCTCCAGAATGGTTGGATCAGCTCACAGCTCCACTAACAATGAATTAGTGTTCTAACTCTCCCATATCTTCTCCAACATTTATCTTCTTCCTGTTTTTGTCATGTTAGCCAATCTGATAGGTGGGATGTGGTATCTCATAGTTGTTTAGATTTGCATCTCTCTAATCAATAGTGATTTAGAGCATTTTTTCATATGACTATAAATGGCTTTAATTTCTTCCTCTGAAAACTGTCAATTCATATCCTTTGACCATTTATCAATTGGGGAATGATTTGTATTCTTGTACATTTGACTCAGTTCTCTCCATATTTTGGAAATGAGGTCTTTATCATGGACACTAATTGCCAAAATTCTTTCCCAGTTTTCTGCTTCCCCCCAATCTTGGTTGCTTGGGTTTGTTTGTGCAAAACTTCAATTTAATGTAATCAAAACTATCCATTTTGCATTTCATAATGTTTTCTGTTTAGTCAAAAAATTTTCCATTCTCCATAAATCTGATAAATACACTATTCCTTGCTCCACTAATTTGTTTATGATATCAATCTTTATGCCAAGATCATGTACCCATTTGGGCTTTATTCTTGTGCAGGGTGTCAGGCATTGGTCTATGCCCAGTTTCTGTCACACTGTTATAGGAAGCAGGTTTCTAAGGCCCAGTGTACACTGGTACAGTCAGCACTGGACTTGACTTCAGTCTCATCCTGGTGCATCAGACCTTTCCTGCAGCCTTCTAATTTGTCTTTGAAGGGAAAATTATTCAAACCCTCCCCCCATCCTTCTGTGGGTTCTGCTGCTCCAGAATTTGTTTTAAGGCATTATTTAAAAATGTTCTTAGGGGTTTGGGCAAAAGCTCAGGCAAGTGCCTTTTCTCTGACATTTTGGATCTACCTCCAGGCATTTCACAGGGGTCTAAGTAGTGTAGTATTTCTAATCCTTCCTCATTTTATGATTATTCAATGATGTGATCATCTTATCTGTAAATGTCATGTTTGAAATTACTCAGTCCCAGGGTTTTTATTTTCTTTTTGGCACCTTCCCAGGGAAGAACTATAAGAAAAAAGACCTAAGTCTGTACAGCACACTTCATGTGGAGTGTGTACCCAATGAAGTTTTCATAAAGAAAACTCATAATTCACATTACTTTTATTCATCATATTAAAACAATAAAAATTAGCTCTTTTTTTTTAAATTAATGACTCACTTTTACTTAAGTGTAAATTTTTTAAAAGGAGACATGAAATGGCCTGTTCAGGCCACAATATTAACCAGGTATAGAGGGAGATGCAGTTGATTTCCACATTCTTTGTCTTTAACCTAATTATGAACTAAATAAACAAAAAATAGATTCAAAATTTCCTCATTTTCTTGGTCTGGAGACCTCACTCACCAAGCTTTATAGATTAAAATACTTCAATCACATCACTATGATTAACTGAAAAAGGCCATTTTTATTCAGTGTATAAAATCATGAGTAAATTGAGGCACTGTTGAAACATACATGTTTTTGAGTGTATGATGGTTTGGTAGCACTCTCAAACCAGGCAGCTTGAGTCATTAAATCATCCAGTAGGTGAATTTTTCTCTTTCCTTCTTTGATGGGTTTGTTTTCAAAACAACATTAACGGGTGTCTAGGAACCAAGATGGTAGAACAAGCAATAAATTGCCACAACCTTCCTATAATCACCTCCAAACAACCATAAAATAGTGCCCCTAAACAAATCCTGGAAGAGCAGATCCATCAAAGAAGACAATAAGTCTTTTAGCCAGAGAATCTGGAAGCTGAGCAAGAAAGGTCTGTCTCAGAGAGCACAGATTGAATTGAATAGGATGGGACCATATCTTAAAAGAAATTAAGGTAAATGATGAGAGAGAAATGTAGTGGGAGGAAAGAGGGTGAAATGGAAGGGGGTAATTATATGTCATTTAAGAGGCAAGTAGGAGACTTTTTAGTGGAGGGAAAAAGAGGAGAGGTGAAAAAAAATCAAGAAGTTTACCCTTATCACATTTGACTAAAGGAAGGAATAAAATGCACACTCATTTTGGTATGAAAACCTATCTTACAGTATAAGAAAGTGGGGGAGAAGGAGATAAGCAAGGCGGGAGATGATGGAAGGGAGGGCAAAGGGTGAAGGGAGCAATTTGAAGTCAACACTTGGGGAGGGACAGGATCAAAAGACAGAAGAGAAACAATGAGGGGCAGGTTAGGATGGAGGGTAATTCAGTTAGTCTTACACAACACGACTATCAGGGAAGTCATTTGTAAAACTACACAGATATGGCCTATATTGAATTGCCTGCCTTCCCAAAGGGAATGGGTGGGGAGGGAGAGATGGGGAGAATTTGGAACTCAAAGTTTTAGGAACAACTGTTTAGAATTGTTGTTGCTACTAGGAAAGAAGACATACAGTTAATGAGGAATAGAAAGTCATCTGGCCCTACGGGAGAAAAGAGAAGATGGAGACAAGAGAAGGGAGGGATGACAGAAGAGAGGGCAGATTGGAGATAGGGAAAATTAGATTGCTTGGGGTATTTGGGGTGGGGGGAGGGGATAAAAGGGGAAAAAAAAATTTGGAACCCAAAAATTTGTGGAAATGAATGTAAAAAGTTAAATAAATAAATGAATTAGAAATAAAAGAAAAAAGAAAAAAGAAAAGAAAGGTCTGTCTCACTTGAGTAAAAGAGGAATTCAGTCCAGTACAGAAAGCATCCTAGCAAACTCCACCTCAGCCAACCAGTGGGAGATCCTGATTTCCAGTTTGGAGGAGCATGCAAACACTAAAACCAGGACCCTGCATGTTCGTCAGCTGAGCCAGATGAACAGGCAGACTCCTGTTCTGTGAACCACCATGTACTTCAGTCTAGCCCTGGGCAAACATATAACCTTTAGCAGCCAGACTGCCACATGCTTGAGCTTAACCTCAGGCAAACAGGAAGGCTCCAGTGGCCAGACTGCCACTTGCCTCGGTGTAACCCTGGGAAAAGACAGAAATGCGCCCGCCAAAATCAGCACATGCCCAACAAGAGCACTAAGACCTCAGTTCAGCACCAGATAAACTGCCAGACAACTATGGACTCCAACAGCACCAGCCACTGCCCATCCCTTGCCCTCAGCACAACATCAGATATGAGGGTCTCCTGTGGACCTCAAGGCAACATCATCGTAGCAATAAGTAAATAGCAGGACCTACCACCCCTGACACAAGAAACCTGAGACTGTGCCTTTTCCATACCAGTGCAGAGCTCAAATTATGTAAGAGAGGTAGAAGAAAAATGGCAAAAAACAATGAGTGATGCAAGAGAATTATGAAAAAAGAGTCAACAGTTTAGAACAAAGAAAACAACCACTTTAAAAAAGTAGAATTGGACAAATCAGAAAGGAGATTAAAAAATCCACTGAAGAAAACTTAAAAAGTACAATGGGGGGGGCAGAGCAAAGATGGCAGAGTAGAAAGACACATATACTCTAGCTCTTCCCTCACAGCCCAAAAAATACCTGTAAAGGATGACTCTCAACAAATTCTAAAGCAACAGAAGCCACAGAAAGACAGAGTTGAGGAGACTTCTGGACCAAGGTGACCTGGAAGGCTGACAGGAAAGGTCTGTCACACTGGACACAGAGAAGAACCCAGCCCAGGAAAGCCTTGACCACCTGTGGCACAGGGAGGAGGACTGTAGGAAGCCTTGGGGGCAGAATCCCCAGTGGCTGCAGCAGTGGTTCACAGATTCCTCAACCCAGAGGCACCAAAGGTTAGTGAGAGGGCTTTTTCAGCTGGCCAAGAAGGGAGCAGGGTCCCTCCCATAGATCTGGCCCCAGGCAGCATTGGCAGAGGCTGCAGTGGGCAGCAGTGGGCATTGAACAACTGATCTTAATCTCAGCCCTGAGTGCTGGCATGGCAGAACTGTAGGTGAAGCTGTTGTAAAGAGTAAAATCTACTACTCATGGATTCTGGGCACAAAAGTTCTTGGTTGCTCCCAGATCAGTGTGAAGGCTTGATTGTGCCACCTTGGAGGAACTATGGTCTTACAGAGTATACCCTACTCTTGACAAAGAACCCAAATGTCAACTAACTGTTTGGGGAAATGCCCCCAAAAGGGAGAAAAAAATAAGAGTATAAAGGGTTACTTTCCTAGTGAACAGGTATATTGTTCCATCCTTTCAGATGAGGAAGAACAATGCTTACTATCAGGGAAAGACATAAAAAGTCAAGGCTTCTGTATCCCAAACATCCAAAATAAATATTCAATGGTCTCAGGCCATGAAAGAGCTCAAAAAGGATTTTGAAAATCAAGTAAGAGAGGTAAAGGAAAAATTGGGAAGAGAAAAGAGAGAGATGCAAGAAAAGCATGAAAAGTGAGTCAACAGCTTACTAAAAATGCTGCAAAAAATAACACCTTTAAAAATAGGCTAACTCAATTGACAAAAGAGGTTCAAGAAGCCAATGAGGAGAAGAAGGCTTTAAAAAGCAGAATTAGTCAAATGGAAAAGAAGGTTCAAAAGCTCACTGAAGAAAATAATTCTTTAAAAATTAGAATGTAACAAATGGAAGCTAACGACTTTATGCGAAACTAAGAAATCACAAAACAAAACAAAAAGAATGAAAAAGTGGAAGGTAATGTGGAATACTTCATTGGAAAAAAACAACTGACCTAGGAAATAAATCTGGGAGAGACAACTTAAAAATTATGGGACTATCTGAAAGCCATGATCAAAAAAAAGAGCATAGACATCATCTTTCATGAAATTATCAAGGAAAACTGCCTTGATATTCTAGAGCCAGAGGGTAAAATAAATATTGAAACAACCCCTAATTGCCTCCTGAAAGAGATCCAAAAATAGAAACTCCTAGGAACACTGTAACCAAATTCCAGAGTTCCCTGGTCAAGGTGAAAATATTGCAAGCAGCTAGAAAGAAAATTCGAGTATTGTGGAAGTATAATCAGGATAACACAAGATCTAGCAACTTCTATATTAAGGGATTGAAGGGCTTGGAATATAATATTCTAGAAGTCAAAGTAACTGGAATTAAAACCAAGAATCCCTTACCCAGCAAAACTGAGTACAATACTTTAAGGGAAAAAATGGTCTTTCAATGAAATAGAGGACTTTCAAGCATTCTTGATGAAAAGAGCAGAGTTGAAAAGTAAGTTTGACTTTCAAACATAAGAATCGAGAGAACCATGAAAAGGTAAACAGGAAAGAGAAATCATAAGGGACTTACTACAGTTAAACTGTTTACATTCCTACATGGAAAGATAGTATTTTCAACTCTTGAAACTTTTGTGAGAGAGAGACAAAGACAGAGAGAGAGATTACAGGGTGAGTTGAATAGGAAGGGATTGTATCTAAAAAACTAAAATTAAAAGGTTAGAAAGGAATATATTGGGAGGAGAAAGGGAGAAATACAATGGGGAAAATTATCTCTCATAAAAGAGGCAAAAAAAAGCCTTTTTAATGGAGGGGAAAAGGGGAGAGAAGGAAAAAGTGAAGCTTCCTCTCATCACATTTGGTTGAAGGAAGGAATAACATGCACACTCAATTTGGTATGAAAACTTATCTTACAATACAGGAAAGTAAGGGAGAAGGAGATAGGCAGAGTGGGGGATGATGGAGGGGAGGGCAAATTAGAGGAGGGAGCAATTAGAAGTAAACACTCTTGGGGAAGGACAAGGTCAAAAGAGAGAAAAGAAGAAATGGGGGGCAAGATAGGATGGAGGGAAATATAGTTATTCTTACACAACATGACTATTATGGAAGTCATTTACAAAATTACACATATATAGCCTATATTGAATCGCTTGCCTTATCAGTGGGGATGAGTGGGGATGGAGGAAAGAAGAGAAGTTTAATCTCAAAGTTTTAGCAGCAGATTTTGAATATTGTTCCTATATACAACTGAGAAATAAGAAACACAAGTAATGGGGTATAGAAATTTATCTTACCCTATAGGACAAAAGAGAAGATGGGGATAAGGGAAGGGAGGGATGTTAGAAGGGTGGGTAGATTGGTGGAAGGAGTAGTCAGAATGTTTGGTGTTTTGTGGAGGGGGGAAGGGAGAGATGGGGAGAAAATTTGGAACTCAAAATTTTGTGAACATTAATGTTGAAAACTTAAAATAAATAAATAAATTAGTAATAAAAAGAAATGATAAGCAGGATGATTTCAGAAAAAAAAAACTTGAAAGACTTAAATGAATGGATGCATAATGAAGTGAACAGAACCAGGAGAGTGCTGAGGACAGTAACAACAATATTGTATAAGGATGAATTATCAATGACGTAGCTATTCTCAGCAGTACAATGATCTAACACAATCCCAAAGCACTAATGATGAAACATACTATCCACCTCCAAAGAAAGCACTTATATTCTTTGAGTAAAGAATGAAGGATGAAAACAAGTACAATTGGACAAGTGGAAAGGGGAGTACAAAACCCTACTGAAGAAAACAACTCCTTGAAAATTAAAATCAGGCAAGTAGAAGCTAAGGACTATATGAAGTACCAAGAATCAATCAAATTGAAGAGAATGACAAAAGAGAAGAAAATGTAATTCTCATGGGATAAACAACTGAAGTAGAAATTAAGTCCAGGAGGTACCATGTCAGACACATTGGACTACTGAAAGTCAAAATCAAAAGGAGAATCTGAATAGCATCTTTCAAGAAATTATAGAAGAAATATTGTTGCAATAGCCTGGATCCAGAGGGCAAAATTGGTGTTGAAAAAATCCACTAATCACCTCAGGAAAAAGATCCCAAAATAAACATTCCAAGGAACATTATAGCCAAATTTCAGAACTATCACTTCAAGGAAAAAATACTGCAAGTGACAAGAAAAAACAATTTAAATATCACGGTATTGCAGTTAGAATTACACATTTCTTAGCAGCTGCAACATCAAAGAATCAGAGGAGAAGGAACATGATATTCTTGAAGGCAAAGGAGTTAGGAATACAACCAAGAATCACCTATCCAGACACATTAAGTATCTTCAAGGGGGGAAAATGGTCATTCAATGATAAAGAATAAAAAAAATCAAGCTTACACATGGTGAAGATCAGAAATGAAAAAAAAATGATGTCCAAGCAAGATCCAAGAGAAGCCTAAAAAGATAAAAGGGGAAGAAAGCATAAAGGATTCAATAAAGCTGAAAATCCTTACATGGAAAGATGATGCTTGCAATTATTAAAAATCTTATCACCAATAGTACATCAAGAAGGAAGATATACATAGGGTATGTATATAAGATGAATTTGAGAGAATCGCATAAAATAATTTAGGGATAAGAAAGAGGAATACATTGAATACAGAAGGAAGGGAAAGGTAGAATGAGGTAAATTATTTCACATGAAGAGGTGTGAAAAGCCTATTACAATGGAGGGAAAGATAGGAAGGAGGGTAATGAACATTACTTGAACCTTCTTCTCATCAGTATTGACTCAAAGAGGAAATATTATACACAAGTAGTTGAATATAGATATTTATCTTACCTGACAAGGTAAGTAGTAGGGGAGGAGATTAAGTAAAGGAATGGGAGGGGACTGACAGAAAAGAGATCAGACTGAGGAAGGCAGTGAACAGAAACAAAACACTGGTTGGGAGGGGAAGGGTGAAAGGAGAAAGGGGATAAACAGGAGGAAAAATAGGCTGCAGGGAAATACACAGTTAATAATAGTAATGGTAAATGTGAATGGGATGAACTCTCCCATAAAACGGAAACTGGTTTAACAGAGTGGAACAAAAACCAGAATCCTACAATATGTTGTTTACAAAGAACACATTTGAAGCAGAGAGACACACACAAAGTAAAGGTAAAGGGCTGAAGCAGAATCTATTTTTCTTCAGGTGAGGTAAAAAAAAATGCAGGGATAGCAATCCTGATCTTAGACAAAAGAAAAGCAAAAATAGACCTAATTAAAAGACATAAGGAAGGAAATGACCTCTTCCTAACAGGTACCATAGACAATGAAATAACATCAATACTAAACATATATGCACCAAGTGATATAGCATCCAAGTCATTAAAGGAGAAATTAAGAGAGTTACAGGTTCATGGCCAAACCAGAGATAGAGAATATTATGAAATATAAAATACATAATTTTGATTATACTAAATTAAAGTCTTTGAACAAACAAAATCTATGCAACCAAGATTAGAAAGAAAGCAGAAAGCTTTGAAACAATCTTTACAGAAAGCATCTTTGATAAAGATCTTGTTTCTCAAATACAAAGAGAATTGAGCCACATTTATGAGAATACAAGACCAGTTGATACATGGTCAAAGGATATGAACAGACAGTTTTCAGATGAAATCTATACTTTTGAAGGAGTGCTCTAAATCACTTTTGATTAGATAAATGTAAATTAAAACAATTCTGAAATACCACCCCACACCTATCAGAAAAAATGGTAAGTGTTGGAGAGAATATGAGAAAACAGGAACATTAATTCATTGTTGGTGGATTTGTGAACTGATCCAACCTTTCTGGAAAATAATTTGAAGCTATGCCTAAAGGACAACCAAACTGTGCATTCCCTTTGATTGAGAAATACCACCAATAAGTCTGTATCCCAAAGAGATCATAAAAAAGGGATTTACATGTGCAAAAATATTAATAGCAGCCCTTTTCATGGTAGCAAAATGTTGTAAATTGAGGGGGTGCCCATCAACTGGGGCATGGTTGAATACATCATGGTATATGAATGTAATGGAATACTTTTGTGCAATAAGAAATGATGAACAAGCAGATTTCAGAAAAACCTGGAAAGACTTGTATGAACTGAAGCAAAGCAAAGTGAACAGAACTAGGAAAACATTATACATAGTATCAGCAAGATTGTGTGATGATCAACTATGAATGCTCAGTTATCCCCACAACACAACAATCCAAGAGAAGTACAAAGGACTCACAAAGAAAAATGCTATCCCTTTTCAGATAAAGAGCTGTTGGACACTGACTGCAGATCAAAGCATACCTTTTTTTTAACTTCATTCTTTTTTTGTGCTTTTTTCCTTTTCATCTGTTTCTTCTTTCAAAACTGACTGATATGAAAATGTTTTACATAACAGCAAATGTATAACCAGTATCAAGTTGCCCACTATTTTTGAAAGAGAGGAAGGGAGGGAGAAAGAAATATTTGGAACTCAAAATCATGTAAAAATGAATGCTCAAAATTGTCTTGACATATTATTGGGGGAAAAAATAAAATACTGTTTAAAAAACTGCCTAACAAATGTCTTCAGTCAGGGAGAAGGGGAAATGAAGACCATACCTAGGATATTCTTCCTCAGTAGCTTGAGGAGCTTGATTACCAGGCCATATCTCACAAGAAACCTGGATCCAAATATTATTTCTCTTTCTCTCTCTACTGCACTGTACTCTTAAAAATGTGGCTTGATTCTCCCCCCTTGTCAGTTTGCATTGACAAATCCAAATTTAGGTTTATTTTATATCTGCTTCCCTTTTTAGTGTCCTCCTCCCTCCATTCCTAAAGTCACTGTCAGCTTTCAAATGAGAATTAGCTTGGAATTGAAGAGCTATCTACATTTTTGATACATTTTCATGTGTATCCAGAGAAGATATTTGAAACAATACCTTGTGAAGAAAGCAGTTTTATAAACTAGTTACCGTAGTTTACAACCACTAGAGGGTGAAGGGGTAATGAAGTCACTGGTCTCTGTATCGAAGCAGAACATCAACATAAGGGTCATTACAGGCATGCTTTGTGTTTGTGTGGAGTTCACCTTTCCTGCCTTGTATTTCCCATAACATCATATTTCTCCTCTCCTCCTCTCTCGCTTCCTTTCAACTTCCTCACTCAACTATACTTCTGTCTCCTACCCACATAGCCCTATCACCAAGGTCCAAGTCAACGCACTCTGCGTAGTTTGACTTTGGGTCAATACTGAAATCCTCTAGGAATTTAGAGAACATTGTAATTGGAACTTTACAGTTCTCTAAAGGAAAGTTTCCACCAACAGGAAATGTCACTCCCATTTCCTCCTGCCCCATTTCCAAGCCTTTAGGTAGAGTTCTGAAAAGTGGGCTCCACATACAACTCATGTGGGATTTTAAAATATATTTTATGAATTTTGTTTAAAATTTCTCAGTTACATTTTTAAAAATTCTAACATTCATTTTTTAAAGTTTTGAGTTCCAAGTTCTCTCCCTTCCTCACCACTTGAGAAGGCAAGTAATATATAAATTATATATGGGAAGTCACACAAAGCATTTCCATGTTATCTAACACATCTAGTCTTTTCAAGTGAACAGCTTGTATCAGGTAAGAATATAAAGTGTTAAAAAGATTTGTAAAAAACCTAGAATAAGGAAAACCCATATGATTCCTTTAACCAAACAAGCCACTCTCTTAAAATGTTTGTAGTACCATCCATCCAAACCTAGTTGTCACAACCCTGAAACAATCAGAATGTAGCTTCCACCTCAACCAAGGACATTTTAAATTTGTTATCTATGCAGCTCATATTGTCTCTGACAATGTCTAAACTCAGCAGGTTTCGCATTATAGTAACAATTTTGTAAGACTCCTGTCAAAATATCCTTTGTGAAAGTTGGTATCAAAATCACAAGTCAGCACTGGAAATCATTGAATCTAAGGACTGGGTAAAATGAAATTATCCTCCCCTGCTACCTTTGCAATCAGCTATACTGGGACTTTAATTGGACATTTTTCTCATTTTAACTAGTGTACTCCATCTATCACTTTCTGTATGTATTTTCATACTACCAAAAACAATACAATGAAAATATTCTGGGCCCTTTCTCATTGGATCCAGAGACATGCAATCTATCCACCTCTTTCATTGCAGTAAGTTAATATGTGGGTCTTGAAGAATCTTACTCCCTTTTTACCACTATTCAGAGAAAAAAAAAACATAAGGGCAGAGATGAATTAGTATCGATTTGGTTCATAAGTAAGGAACCTTGCTTTTCAGCACCAGGCAGGCATATTGTTTTGTTTATCTTTTGCAAAATTATGGAGTTTTTGTCTTTATGAGTAGGTGCTACTTTGGTGCAATATGCCCAACTAGTATTTGACAATATCTTCAGTTTTCAGTTGGCATAACTACTTACAATTAAATGTTTTCTATTTAATGCCTCAGAGGAGTTTCCGGCACAAATATAAAATCATCTGAATAACAGCAAAGAAATTGAAGATACTCCTGTTTTGTTCACATTTATATGTGTCTACTTACATTGAAGTTCAAGCAAGGTATATCACAGTATACATGAAGCTTTTAATTTTTTTAACTTTTATTTTGTGTTCATGGTATATCCAGATATACTAATCCATCCTATAATATGTTGCTGCCAAAATAATTTTCCTTAAGTACAGATCTGACCATGGAGCTCCTTTGCCCAATAAATAGCAGTGGTTGTGCTGCTAGGATAAAATATAAAGTCTTCTGTTTAGCCTTTGAAGCCATACATAATCTGACCCCAATCTATCTTACCAGGCTCACCAAATAATACTCCTTCACCCCACACAATATGATATAATAAAAAACTGCTCTGTCCTCCATTCCTTAGTCATGAAACTCTATCTCTTCTCTCCCTTTCTTGACACTGACCATCCCTCATTCCTTCATTTCCCTGCTTCATAGAAACCTTCTAGTCCTTTTAAGATGTGCCCCAGATATTGTTTTCTGCATTAAGCCTTGACCAGTCTTCTCAATTTGTCATGTACTCCTTCACAAAACAACTTGTGTCACAAATGTACATATATGCAATATATATATATATATATTACATTCACATATCTCCTCCATTAGAGTGTGAGCTCATTGCAAATAGCAATTATTTGAGTATTTGCACTATATCCCAAATATTTCCCCAGTGTCTGGTAGATGCTTAATCAATACATGTTAACTGTTTGGTTGCCATCAGAATGGACGTTGAGAAGCAGTCAGTTTTAAGAGTGTCCAATATGGAATTTGACTGGTAAAAAAAAAACCACTGAGTATCAATTTTTAATATACTACAAAAATATGATGGTATTGTTTTTCATTATAAAGATATCATATCCAATGGACATCTGTGCATGGTGTTCACAATCATAGTGTCATCTGCAATTACTGAGTCTATTTTTCCACTTAGTGACACAATTTGTTTTGACACAACATCGTGTGAAGTGCAACACAATTATTTTGAACACAATGATTCAGGTTGCATTGGAGGAGATATGTTTTGCAGTCATAGAATTATGTTTTGGAGCATATTTCCAAAACTTAGAAAGAAACCTTTATCAATATTGTCTGCCCTTTCACTGTGACATCTTAATGCTATCATTTTTGCCAAACACAGAACAATGTCAATCATTAGCTCCATTACATGATAGCTATGGCATCAGTTTTCTTTAGATAAATAAGACTACTTGGACTCATCCAACAATTCATTAATAGGTATTTCTTTATTAAAATTTGGTCATGAAAAGCAACTCAACACGACATTTTGGCAGGTGGTGGTTTTTAGAATATCTACTGGCCTTTTGCTAATTTCTTAATCCAACATTAGTAAATGCTAAATCACTATGAACTTTGTTGCATCATTGGAAGTCAATAAAAGTTTATAAAAGCAAAACATTACATCCTTTCATAAACTATATTCTTGGCACCTTTGCCTCTCAAACCAATCAGAATAAAAAGTTGTTTATTCTCTCTTTTTCACTTAGGCTGATAACTTCTAGATGATTGAGACTGACCTTTGAAATGTATTTTTTTTTAAATATCAAGGATTGAGTCATCTAACAGAATGTTCAGGAATTGACCAGAACTAAGAGACATTAGTTTCTTTTGGACATTATTCAGCATCTTGTAGGCACTGAAAATGGTGGTGGCACTATTTTCCTTTCTTTTTCTTTAAATTTATTTATTTAACTTTTTACATTCATTTTCACAAAATTTTGGGTTCCAAATTTTCTCCCCATTTGTTCCCTCCCCCCACCACAATACAACAAGCATTCTAATTTCCCCTATCACGAATCTGCCCTCTCTTCTATCATCACTCCCTTCCCTTGTCCCCATCTTCTCTTTTGTCCTGTAGGGCCGATAACTTTCTATTTCCCATTACCTGTATTTCTTATTTCCTACTAGTAAGAACAATACTCAACAGTTGTTCCTAAAACTTTGAGTTCCAAATTCTCCCCATCCTTCCCTCCCCACCCATTCCCTTTGGGAAGGCAGGCAATTCAATATAGGCCATATCTGTGTAGTTTTGCAAATGACTTTGATAATAGTTGTGTTGTGTAAGACTGACTATATTTCCCTCCATCCTATCCTGCCCCCCATTGCTTCTATTCTCTCTTTTGATCCTGTCCCTCCCCAGGAGTGTTGGCTTCAAATTGCTCCCTCCTCCCATTGTCCTCCCTTCCATCATCCCCCCCACCCTACTTATCCCCTTCTCCCCCACTTTCCTGTATTGTAAGATAGGTTTTCATACCAAAATGAGTGCGCATTTTATTCCTTCCTTTTGTCGAATGTGATGAGAGTAAACTACGATTTTCTCTCAGCTCTCCTCTTTTTCCCTCCACTAAAAAGTCTCCTGTCTGCCTCTTCTATGAGAGATAATTTGCCCCATGTCATTTCACCCTCTTTCCTGTTAATACATTTCTCTCTCACCATTTACCTTCTTTTTTAAAGATATGATCCCATCCTATTCAATTCACTCTGTGCTGTGTGTGTGTGTGTGTGTGTGTAATCCCACCAACCACCCAGATACTGAAAAAAGTTTCAAGAGTTACAAATATTGTCTTTCCATGTAGGAATGTAAACAGTTCAACTTTTGTAAGTCCCTTATGACTTCTCTTTGCTGTTTGCCTTTTCATGCTCCTCTTGATTCTTGTGTTTGAAAGTCAAATTTTCTTTTCAGCTCTGGTCTTTTCATCAAGAATGCTTGAAAGTCCTCTATTTCATGGAAAGACCATTTTTTCCCCTGAAGTATTATCCTCAGTTTTGCTGAGTAGGTGATTCTTGGTTTGAGCCCTAGTTCCTTTGACTTCTGGAATATCCCTTTCCACGCCCTTCTATCCCTTAATGTAGAAGCTGCTAGATCTTGTATTATCCTGATTTTATTTTCACAATACAGGAATTGTTTCTTTCTAGCTGCTTGCAATATTTTCTCCTTGACCTGGGAATTCTGGAATTTGGCCACAATGTTCCTAGGAGTTTCTCTTTTTGGATCTCTTTCGGGTGGTGATCGATGGATTCCTTCAATACTTATTTTGCCCTCTGATCGATGGATTCGGGTGGTGATCGATGGATTCCTTCAATACTTATTTTGCCTGGTTCTAGAATATCAGGGTAGTTTTCCTTGATAATTTCATGGAAGATGATGTCTAGGCTCTTTTTTTGATCATGACTTTCAGGTAGTCCCATCATTTTTAAATTGTCTCTCCTGGATCTATTTTCCAGGTCAGTTGTTTTTCCAATGAGACATTTCACATTCTCTTCCATTTTTTCATTCTTTTGGTTTTGTTTTGTGATTTCTTGGTTTCTCATCAAGTCATTAGCCTCCATCTATTCCATTCTAATTTTGAGAGAACTATTTTCTTCAGTGAGCTTTTGAACCTCCTTTTCCATTTGGCTAATTCTGCTTTTGAAAGCATTCTTCTCCTCATTGGCTTTTTGAACCTCTTTTGCCAATTGTGTGAGCCTATTTTTCAAGGTGTTATTTTCTTCAGCATTTTTTTGGGTTTCCTTTAGGAGCAAGGTATTGACCCATTTTCCATGCTTTTCTTGCATCTCTCTCATTTATCTTCCCAGTTTTTCCTCCACCTGTCTAACTTGATTTTCAAAATCCTTTTTGAGCTCTTCCATGGCCTGAGCCCATTGAATATTTATTTTGGATGTTTGGGATACAGAAGCCTTGACTTCTATGTCTTTACCTGATGGTAGGTATTGTTTTTCCTCATCAGAAAGGAAAAGAGGAAACATCTGTTCAACAAGAAAGTATCCTTCTATGGTCTTATATTTTTTCCCTTTTCTGGGCATTTTCCCAACCAGTTACTTGACTTCAGAGATTCCTCTCCACCCCCACCTCACGTCCAGATCCTCCCAGCTAGTGCTTGGGGTCTGAGATTCAAATGCTGCTTCCCAGCCTCAGGGCTTTCAGAGGGGGATGGGGCTTCTATTCAATGTGGGATTAATTTCAAGTACTCAGGTGGGGGCAGTGCCACCTCACAGGGCTCAGTTCCCTCAGGGTGTTTTTGGGGAGACCCTCAGTAATGGATTTGAGCTCCTGCCTGCTTTGGGAGCTCCTGTATGCTGCTTCCCCTGCTGCTGCCTCCTGAGGAGGCCTGAGTTATGGACACACCTCGCTCCCCTCTAGGCCAGCCAATCAGGGTCTCTCACTGACCTGTAGCGCTTGTGGGTTGAGGGACCTTGGCAGCCGCTGGAGATTCCATCCCTATAGCCTGCTCAGATCTGTTCCTCTTGGGGCTGTGGCCAAGGCATGCCTGGGCTCTGCTCCAGGTCTGGTACACAATGGAGCTTTTGTGTTGGTTTTTCAGGGCTCTCTGGAACAGAAATCTCCTCCACTCCATTGTTGTGTGGCTTCCACTGCTCCAGAATTTGTTGGGAGTTCTTTTTACAGGTAATTTCTGGGCTGTGGGTTTGGAGCTAGCATAAGTGAAAGTTTCTGCTCTGCCATCTTGGCTCCTCCCCCCATTATTTTCACAGAAGTTTTTAACCAATGAGTACTTGCACTATGATAAGCCCATTTCTTATAATTCAATTTGTCTTCATCCTATCTTACATATGAAAAGATTTATCAACACTATATTGACGCAGTACGCCTGACACAACTACTTTCTCTGAAAGTATAGTTGAAGGGGAATAAAAAGGAGGAGCAATAGTGATGCCACACTAATACAATATTGCTACTTGGTCTATTTCCAAAGATGATTAGGGAAAATGGAAAAGAGCCTATATGTTCTAAAACGGTTATAGCAGCATTATTTGTGGTGACAAAGAACTAAAAATTGCAGGGATGCTCATCAATTGGAGAATGCCAAACAAGTTGTGATATGTGATTGTGGTGGAATACTACTGTGCTATGATGTGATTAGCTCAATGATCTTAGAAGAACATCGAAAGACTTGCATGAAATAATAAAGAGTAAAATGAACTGAAGCAAGAGAACATTGTATACACTAACAGCAATATTATTTTAAAAAATAACTTTGAATGTTATTTAGACTATTATTAATACCCAAATTAACTATTAAGGACGTAGGAAGAAAGACACTATCTACATCGAGAGAAAGAACTAATATATAAAAGTGTATATAGAATAACTTTACATATATGTACACCTATTTGTGTCAAATGGTAGCCATCGCTAGGGTAAGATGGGAAGACGGGAGAAAAAAGGAGAAAAAAGAAATTTACATTCTAATTTTGTTGCATATTTGACAGGAATAGCAAATTGTGCATAGAAGATTTGGCGTTTCACGTACAATCGTCTTTTTTTATCATAGTATGCTATGGAAATGCTTGGTTTTTTTCCATAAAATGTGTTAATGTAATAAAAAATAAAAGGGAAAAATAAAAAATAAAATTAAACAAAAGTGTATCAAAATACAAAGTCACTCTGGAAACATCAGAGAATATGTGCCTAGCACAAAGGATATCAAAAATGCTCACAGCAATCTTTCTGCATTTGTGTGTATTGGAAACTTGATTTCCTTGCCCTCTCCATATGATGCCACTATATCAGGAAAGATGTAACAAGTGGAAATCAACTTTAATTTGTTAAGAACTGAGCAGTCATAGAAAATAGATAATTTCCATCTTCTCAGAAGCATATCAATCATTTGGGCACCTTTGAGAAAATTGGTTGCCCTATCCTACCCAACAGATCATTTAAAACAGCCCAGGTAGTTTAAGTGACACCTACCCAGTTCTTTCCCAAAGACTCAGGATTAGAGAAACAAATGAAGCAAAATTGAGATGATTTTATAATCTTTTCACCCCAGGGAAAGTTCTTATATGGAGAGAGAACATATTACTCCTGAACTGAAAGGACATCTAGCTGTGAAGATACCTTGTCCAAAGTTGGTATTGATGACGGAGACTAGTTTGGATGTTAGAGAAGTACAATGAGCTTTGAATCTTGGGAGAACTTTGGCATAAGAAAGACATTGATAGCAATTGCAATACAGTGTTTTAAAGTGGAGTTGTACCCTACTATGTAGGAGCCTTAATGGCAACTTAACAGGAAAACACTGAAATAATTCCCTCCTTCATATTGATGTAGGAACAGAAAAGCTTTTTCTCTGGGAGAAGATCTGTTGTTTCCCAACAGCCACTACCTGGAAGTTATTAACGATATAGAGGGATACACAATGCCAAATGATCAAGGAACTGTGGGAGAAATTAACAAAAAAGAGAGTGTTAGGACATCATCTGCAGAAATCTAGAAGAGGGGGCACCAATTTTGAATTATGAGGTGGAGGGAAGCTCCACGAGGTGTGTTACACTAAGGAACTACAAATCATCACACGTTCATGTGCACACACACTTTTAAGTTTGATCTGCATTGTTAATACTTTTTAAGACTAGACTATCAACAGCAATAAATCAAGCCTCAGTTTGTAACAACTGCTGAATTCTGAATGCTTATAATGAAAATTTCACAATCAACTCTCACAAACTGGTTAGAACTGGCTGTAGCATACCCTTGATCACAGGTTTTCTGGGTAAAAGCAACAAGGCAAAGAAGTGAAACATCTCCCAAAAGGTATCCAGACTTTGTTATCATGCTCATGGCACATGATGGTATGAACATTATCTTATTCTCACTTTCTTGGAAACTGACAAATTTTATTTTATATCACTTACTTGTTTGGTGTAATTATGGCTTATCTACCCAACTAGATTATAAACTCTTCGAATATGGAGTCTCTTTCTACTACTTATTTAGTGCTCATCCCCATACACAGACATACATGTGTCTACCACAATGCTGAACACATTATGGAGTTCAAATAAAATTATGATTCATTTGAATTGGATTAGATTTTCACTTAGATGAGTCTTAGGAAACTTGCAGCATATTTTAATATAATGTCGTAAAAGAAGGTTAGTATGGTTAATGACATCTCTTTGAAGGATATAAAAGGTTTATTACTAAAGATAGACTCTGAGATGTGAACAGTGACTTCACCTGTTCTATGATAAAGCATCTAATTTGGATTTTTCAGCTTGGTAGATACATCTGGCAATAAATTGAATACAAGCCTTCAATGACATATGCACAATAATTGGTTACTGAATTAGTTCATCAGCTTGGTTCCACTTTAACCAAATGTTACATTCAGAATCAAAGGCAGCGTGATTACACTCATCATGTTTTACTGGAAACATAATTTCTCCTGTAAGTTTCCCTTGGCAATTCTGAGTTTCGTGTCTTCCAAACAAAATAAGAGGAAGTTTGGTTTAAGAATGCATATTTGGGGGGATGAGGATGGGAGCTACCTCCTCTGTTATTTCTCCTGGAAGATGCAGGGTACAATGATCTAGAGACCACTACAATGAAGATTTCCTAGAGCTTTTAGAAGTACAGCAGAATAGTTCTCCAAATCTTTTCCAGGGGGATGCATGTTTGGGTACATAAAAAATGGAAGCAATTTCATGTCTGCTGCTGTTCTCTGATGGAATACATCCTTTAACGAATTCATCACGCATCCATATTCTTGTCATCTTCTGAAATAATCAGCATGCTAGTTTTCTCATTTGTAAGATGATGGGGTTGGACTGAATAATCACGATGACACCTTCTAATGCTAACATGCTTTGATTATGTCTGCCTAACACAAGTGTTTTTGGGCTTCTGTGTCTTACGCAAACGCTCTATTTAGTGAATCCCTTAACAGTTATAAAGAACGCAAGGCATCCTAGGCTGGATACAGCAGGAAAGTTCCCAAAGAAGTAATATAAAATGCTCATTGCCAGTTATATCCTCAACTTTAACTTGTAAAAAGAAAAAGGGAGGTTGCCCATTTCCATATTCTAAAAATTTTTATTCTCTTTGTTACAGTATCAAAAATATTCTGATTATCTTATGCTTGAACAGTGTTAGACTCATAGCCTTAGGAAGATATAGGAAAACAAAGATCATCATATTTGCTTTTAGACTGGTTGTATCTGTTCAGAAATTATACGGTGACTTTCAAGAGCAGGAACTGTGACGTATGCATAAAGAAAGTATATTAAAGGATGAGTTGGAACTAGATCATTATCCTTGAGCTGGCTCTAAATGACTATACAACCATGAACCTTAGTTTCTTTGTCTATAGAATGACAGAACTGAACCAGATGGTCTATAGCCCCCTTCCAGATCAATCAGTAAATAATGCTATTGTTTATGCTACGTTTAAAAAATTTGTTCATTTGAAGATAATAATTTGTATGTTCCTAAACAGAGGAGTTACTGATCTCTTTTCATTGGGTAATAACCCCACTCAGTTAGGGGAAAAGGCGCATAGACAGTAGGAGGAACATGGGGAGTCTCATTTAATTTATATTCCATTTTCTTTTTTAAAAAAATATTTATTTTTAACATTCTTTTTTTAAAAAAAAATTAGGTTATAAATTTTCTTCCTTCCTCCATTCCCTCCCCAACACACTTAGAAGGCAAAAATTATACATATGAAATCATATAAAACATATTTCCACTTTAGTCATGTCACAAAAAAAAGAAAAAGAAAGATTTTAAAAATTACTTCAATTTGCATTTACTTCATCAGTCCTCTGGAGATGAGTAACATTTTTCATCACAAGTCCTTTGGAACTACCTTGGATCATTATATTGATTAGATAGCCAAACTTCACAAGTGATCACTATTGCTGTTATTATGTACAGTAATATGCTAGTTCTGCTCACTTCACTATGCATCAATTCATGTATGTCTTCCCAAATTCCACGTTCCATTTTCATTGCCTAGGTTAAAACCAGAGGACTAAGAGAGGAAAGAATAAATTACTTCTCCTCTATGTACTCAAGAAAAAGACACTCAGATTATAGAGGTCTATGAGAAAAATGCAAAAGTTGGAGCTATATTAAATTATAAAGGTAAGTTCTTTACATCAGGATAATTGAAACAGTACTAGAAGTGTAAAAATTGTTATAAGAGAACTGTTAAGAGAATATGAATGTTGACAAAAAGCATATGACATTAGGGAAATAGAAATAGTGTAGGATAAGTACTGATTGCACACCAAATACTTCTTTTATCCATTGTCTCCAAAGGAATTTCTTTTTTTTTTAATTTTATTTAATTTATTTAGTATTTTATTTTCCATCAGTTACATGTAAAAACCACATTTAACATTTTTTTTTTAAAAACTTTGAGTTCCAAACATTTCTTCCCTCTTCCCTCCCCAACCCAACCCCATCCACTGAGAAAGCAAACAAGTTGATATAGGTTACATATGTGTAGTCATGCAAAACATTTCCATATTAGTCATATTGTAAAAAAAATAGACAAAAACCTTTCAAGAAAAATAAAATTTAAAAAGTATGTTTCAATCTGTATTCAGACACTATCAGTTCTTTCTTTCACGATGGAGAACATTTTTCATTGTAAGTCCTTCAAATGTTGCTAAGAATATCTAAGTCATTCACAAATGATCATCTTACAATTTCTTTTACTTTTTAGACATTACATGTCACTTTGCATCAGCTCATGTAAGTTTTTTCAGGTTTTTCTGAGAGCATCCTGCTCATCATTTCTTACAGAACATTAGTATTCCATCATAATCACATGTCACAATTTGTTAAGCCTTTCCCCAATTTATGGGCATTCCCTCAATTTCCATTTTTTTTCCACCAGAAAAGAGCTGCTATAAATATTTTTGTCCATATAGGTCCTGTTCCATTTTACTTTTTAAAAATCTCTTTTGGGATGTAAAACTAATAGTGGTATTGCCAAATGAAAAGATTTGAATCATTTTATATCCTTTTGGACATAGATCCAGATTGCTCTACAGAATGGATGAATCAGTTTACAACTCCACCAACAGTGAAGTAATGTCTCATTTTTCCCACATCCCCTCCAACATTTGTCATTTACCTTTTCTGTCCTATTAGCCAATCTAATAGCTATGAGTTAGTACCTTAGAATTGTTTTTATTTGCATTTCTCAAATCAATAGTGAGTTTGTTTTTCATATGGCTACAGATAGCTTTGATTGCTTCCTCTGAAAACTATTCATTTCTTTTGATCATTTATCAATTGGGGAATGACTCTTTTATAAATTTGAATCAGTTCTCTATATGTCTGAGAAATGACACCTTTTTCGGAGAAATGCTTCAAAATTCTTTTCACATTTATTATTGCTAATTGTATTTCCCTAAATGCATATGTTATTCCCTCTTTGAGCCAGTTCTAAAGAGAGTAAAATTCACTCACTCCAACCATATCCCGCTCTTCCTTTCCACTGCAAAATCTTTTTCTTGTCTCTTTTATGTGATATTTTACCCCAATCTACCTCTCTCTTTCCCTTTCTCCCACTACATTCCTCTTTCTCATCCCTTAATTTTTGTTCCGATAGTATCCCTCCATATTCAACTCATGCCTGTGTCCTCTTTCTATATATACTTCTAGCTGCCCTAAAAATGAGAAAATTATTATGAGTTGCAAGTATCATTTTCCCATATATGAATGTAAACAGTTTATTAAGTCCCTTATAATTTCCTTTTCCTATCTACCTTTTTGGCCTTCTCTTGAGTCTTGTATTTGAAAGTCAACTTTTTTATTCAGCTCTGGTTTTTTCATTAGGAATGCTTGAAATTCCTCTATTTCAGTGAATGGTCATTTTTTTTCCCCTGAAGGATTATACTCAATTTTTCTGGATAGGTGATTCTTGGGTAATCCTAGTTCCTTTACCCTCTGTAACATCATGTTCTAAGCCCTCTGATCCTCTAATGTAGAAACTGCTAAATCTTGTGTTATCCTGACTGTGGCTCTACAACATTTGAATCCTTTCTTTCAGACTCCTTGCAATATTTCCTCCTTGACCTGGGAGTTCTGGAGTTTGATTATAATATCCTTGGAGTTTTCATTTGGGTATCTCTTTGAGGAGGTGATTGGTGGATTCTTTCTATTTCTATTTTACCCTCTGGTTCTAAAATATCAGGCAATTTTCCTTGATAATTTCTTGAAAGATGATGTCAAACCTCTTTTTTATCATGGCTTTCAGGGAGTTCAATAATTTTTAAATTATCTCCCCTAGATCTATTCTCCAAGTCAATTGTTTTTCCAATGAGATAGTTCTCGTCTTCTATTTTTCATTGGTTTTGTTTCATTATTTCTTGATTTTTCATAAATTCATTAACTTTCATTTGCTTAACTCTAATTTTTAAGGAATCATTTTCTTCAGTAAGTTTTTGGCCAATTTTGCTTTTTGATGCATTTTGCTCATTGGTTTTTTTTATATTTCTTTTACCATTTGGATTAGTCTGTTTTTTATTGTGTTATTTTCTTTAGTATTTTTCGTGACTCTTTTACCAAGCTTTTGACACTTTTTTAATGTTTTCCTTGCATCATTCTCATTTATCTTCCCAAATCTACCTCTCTTACTTGATTTTTAAAATCCCTTTTGATTTCTTCCATGGCCTGAGCCCAATTCATATTTTTCTATGAAGTTTTGGATGTAGGAGTTTTGACTTAGTTTTCTTTTTCTATGTGTATTTTAATCTTCCTTGTCACCATAATAACTCTCCCTCATTTTCCTAAGTTATTTCTTGATGTTTAACTCTTTGTCAAAATAGGACTCTGCTTCTGTGGTGGAGGGAACACTGTCCCCAAGCTTCAGATGTATCCCTAGAGATACATCTAGGAACCTGTATGTCTTCAGTTCTTCCAAGGTGGCATGAATTAAGAGGAGGTGTTTACTATCCTCCTGACATGTGCTCTGGTCTGTGAGTGATCACAAGTACTCTTTTCTACTCTGCATTATGAGGAAGGTCCCTGCTCCACTGCAGCTGTAAACTCTGGTTCTCCTCACCCTGAGACTGCCACCCATGCAACGTGGGTCTAAGTGTGGGCAAAGCAACCAAATCCTGCCTCAATGTTAGCAAAAGACTCCTGTAATCTCCTTCTTTCCAGTTATTCTACCCCCTGTACTAAGAACTCTGGAAGCATCTGCTGCCACTGCTCATCCCATGGCTCCCAAGGCCTGCTCCTGGTTTGCTGGGGCTGGATCTATGCTGGTACAGCCTGCACTGTACCAGATCTGACAGACCTTTCCTGCTGACCTAAGTTATCTTTGGTTGGAAAATTATTTCACCTCATCCTTCTGTGGATTCTACTGCTCCAGGAATTATTTTATGGCATTATTTAAAGGTGCTCTGAGGGGCTTGAGAAAAGCTCAGGGGAGTCACTGTCCTTTCTCCACCTTCTTGGCCCTGAGTCCCTCCTCCAATTTCTTTTTAAAGCTCCTTTTGGGCTATGCATTATATAGTGGCTTCCAGAGTTTGCCCACACTTGTTAAAGATTAACTATAAGCATGATCATACATTGCTCTTGATGACAATGAGTCATTGAGATCATATAGTGGATAAAGGATCCTGACTTGTGTCAGGAAGAAATGAGTTAAAATCTAACCTTAGACACCGGTATGCTGTACAGCCCTGGCTAAGTCACCTCACTTCTATTTGCCTCAGTTTCCTTATCTGTAAAATAAGATAATACTAACATCTCCCTTCCAGGGTTGTTGTGAGGGTCAAATGAGATAAATCAAATGGGTAAAGCACTTAGCACAGCATGTAGCACCCAGTAATACTATTTCTATTATTATCATTGACAGGAAAAATAAATTAGTAACCACCAAAAAACAATAAGAAGAAAATGTATCAAAAGGGAGTCAGAAAATCATCAAATGATCATAAATTTAGAGCTAGGAGGGTCTGGTGAGACCAACCCTACCCTTTTATAAATGAGACAGCTGATGCACAGAGAGGAAAAGTTACTTTTTGGCAAGATTTGAATCAAGGACTGACTTCAACATCGGAGCTCATTTTCTTGTACCCCACTGACTCTCCAATGACTCACTCAAATTAGAGGGACATGGTTCCTGGGGTGCAATAAGCTTCTAAGGGAATGCGCCAGTATAAATTTATGTAATATGGTCATTACACACAGCTACCACTGCAATTGAATTGATGCCAATATAGAAGAAAATAAAGTTTTTCTCAATTGTCTCAATCTAATGCATGGGGACTTGAATCATCTTCACCTTTTTTGGCAGTGTTTATGTGCATATACAATCCCAAATGAATATAAATATATACTATTTTAAAACTAGTGGGAAAAGAGGTCATATCTAGAAATCTCCAGTCACAGTTGTGAGATATTTGTAAAGCTACTATTTTAGATGGATATGGAAGCTTCGAAATACAACTTAGTAGTAACAATACAGTATATGTTAACTTACCTTTATTTCCCAAGACAGAGCTATCTGTGGATATCTGTCACTGACATGAGTCTCTCAGGGATGGGCTTTTTCCTTTTCAATATTGTAAATTAATTCTAACAAGCATGCAGGGCTCTTTAAGAATGTTTTAAAGGACATTTCAAGAGCAATGAAGTAGTAGAATGAAGTCTATCACTACCATTCATACCATTCCCCTTAGGCTGTACTTCCAAAATGGAAAACATCAGATATTGAAAAAAAATAAATGTTATTTGCAATCAGCTACTTTCCTCTAGTCATATAGCTAAAGTAACGCTGGAAAGTAGAACATGGAGGCAAATTCTTGTTTCTAGGGACCTTAAACTTACCAGCCTTTAGCTTATATAAACTTCTTTCTACAGTCAGTCAAGTTATGACACTGAGATAGCATAGGCACTATTTCCATTTACTCTTAAATATTGTATGAGTGACACATTTTTAATCTCAGCGCAAGGCTAAGAAACCCTTACGAAAGCAGTTCTGGACGAATGGTGGAGTTGGGCCTCCACCCAAGCTCTTGGCCTTAATGGGCTTGCCTGGCTTCTCTAATAAAAGGCAGCTCTCTCTCTAACCAGCTTGCCTCACATCCTACATCTTGGCATATGCACCTGTCTGAACTCATTTTCTAATCCATCTTATATCCCCAATGAAACAAGAGGTGCTGAGGCTTTACTTTCCACTTCTGACTGTCTTGTTAACTTGTCACACTCCTCCACATCTGGGGGCTTAGGATGCAATGCAGATCTCATTAATGAGCATTTTCTTTTGTTGCCAGGTTACAGTTATCCCAAGGGTGCTGACTCAGTAGTCAACTAACCTCTCCCCTAATTGGATATCGGCAGCAGGCAAAACAGTGAAGTCGGTGGAATTTGTCTTCTGTATCTCCTCTGCTACTTCCTCCATTTATGCATTGTTTCCCCTATTAGAGCTGACACCCCATTTATATGTATCTGATCTCATGCGTCCAACCCCCAGAGCTTGAGATTGGGTGGGACTGGAGGCTCTAATATGACTCCTCCATCCAAATCATAATTCCTGCTTTTCCGTATCATTCCCACCTGGCTGTCACAAAAGAAATAACCTTGCAAACTAATGCACAGTAGGGTTTTGAACCTGATAATGGTTTAATACCCAAAGGTGTTTAAATTTTGAATAATGACTGAAGAGAGAGAGCAATGATTAACCCACAGAAATGAATTGCTTAGGGTGAAAATTTAAGTATCAGGCCTTGAATTCAGGACAATGAGAAAGGTATTTTCTGTTTTATCTCTAGCTTAGCACCCCCGAAGCCATACCTCATAGAAAACCTCCTTCACATCCACCCCTTCTCTCCCACTTCTCATTATTCCCTTCAAATAATACATGACTGAATACTAGTTAAATTCCTTAAAATGTTATATGAAATCTTTTCCCAAGGATACTCTCCTTTACCAAATGATTTTCACCTCTAGTTATCCAAACCTCTCCCTGAAACCTAATTGTCTGGTAAGAAATGGCTACGTGTTCTTGCTAAACATGAGCTAGGAGACTCACATCCATCTAGCAGGCATATCGGTTTGATGAAAACCTCTCCCTCCAACTAAACTAATGACAACAGTGCATGTTTTCTTTCAACATCCTATACTTCACACCCTAAGAGGTTTTTGAACTATTTCTTTATATGATGAGAACTTTTTCTGAGGACTTATATTACATGTTCACAACATAGCACTGTCACTTGCATAATCATTGTAAACTTGATGAAAGCATTGTGCCTTCAACAATGTGGTCAGTGGGCCTTTTAAATTAGTCATATAGGCTCCAGAATGCCATTTAACTTCCTTTTCCTCATCCATAACAATTATAGAGTTGGAATAAATTTTCTTTAAGGACATTTTTGGTTCTAACATGTCATAATAAGATCCCTCACTGCCCCTACATCAGTGAACTGAGAGAGAACTTCATACTTTTTCATGAATGACATGGAATTTCAAAGATTGAAAATTTCACAAAAAGAATTAATATCCTGGTGAAGGCCTATATTAGAGAACTTTTCCATCTCTCTCTGCACCAGGATTTTGAGTTCGTAAGTAGTATGTTTGGAAATAACTTCCATGTGGAGTTCAAGATTCAGCCCTTCAACGGTGTCTACTAATGAAAACAAATGAAACATTTGCTATGGTCCAAAACAGGACCCTGTCCAGTGAGAGTGTATTGTTCCATGCACCAGAAATTAAAGAAGAAGCTTGCAACATCAACATTGTCCAAAAAGAAGCTTGCTGAAAGAGCTAGCAGGGAAAATGGACATTCCTTCACATCCACAAATCATTTACACAAATAAGTGTTCAATCATAACCATACTCTGAAGATTCAAAGACGCAAAATAATGGATTCCTTAAATAAGAGTACTATCCAGAGGGAGTATGTACCGAATTACATCTATTTACTACAGAGAATATCTAATGATACTAATTATTTACTATTCAGTAAATCACTAGAAGTGCAGTCTATTCAAAGGATCACTAGCAAAGGGTCTCAGGCTATTGAGATTGTTATAATAAAGAACAAGATGGAAATCACCTGAAGTTTGATATATTATATGTATCATCAATGAAGCTTTCTATCTTACTTTCTCACAAAATCCATTTTCAAGAGAGGGAACATTATCTCATGTTCAGGGAGTTGACTATGGAGTCAGGAAGAGCTATGCTCAAGTTTTTCTTCTGACATATTAGCTGTATATTCATTCATTAACGAATAATACACATTAATTACTCAAACTTTGAATTTCCTGAAAAATTCTATAGCTCCATAATATTTATTATTTTATTCTAAACTTAAGAAATAAAACAAACATCTCCATAACCTAGTAGAAAGAGGGAGAAAATGATTGCACATAAAACTGAAAATCTATTATGTGCAATTTGCTATTCCTTTTAACTATATTATAAAGTTATGTAACTTTTTTCTTTTTTCTTCCCCCCCCGTCTGCCCTAGAGAGTACTACCATTAGTACAAATATATATACACATATACATACACACGTGTATATATATACACACATCTGTATATGAGTGCATATAAGTGCATATACATATATGCATAAACATACATACACATATATACATATATATATATGTGTCTATATATATATGTACACATACACACATACTTCTATTTATCAGTTCTTTCCCTAGATGTAGATAGCATCTTCCTTCCTCAGTTCTTTGTATTTAATTTGGATATTTATAGTAGTCAAAATGACTTAGTGGTTCAGTTGTTTTTAAAACAATATGGCTGTTACCTGGATACAACTTTCTCTTGGTTCTGCTTATTTTACTCTTCATTGTTTCATGCAAATCTTTCCATATTTTTTTAAAATCATTGAGCTCACAGGCAGTTTTCCAATGAACATGTCAAAACAGTAGAAACCACAGATGAAATAATCAAACTTCATTTCCCCTGGAGTTCCCTACACCAATGAACCTGAATTGAACTAGGAAAAAAATCCATTTCCAAAATTGTTAAAACCACCACTTATATTTGCTGACCAAGCTTATGTTAATGATTATGTTAATAATAATACATAGCCTTTTTTGTATTTTAAGATTTGCAAAGCTCTTTACATAGGTTATCTTCACAATAACCCTGTGGAGTAGGAGATACTGTTTTTCCCATTTTACAGAAAGCTGGTGACTAGGGTCACACAGGTAGTAAGTGCCTGAAACAGGATTAAGATTTCCTGACTCCAAGGTCAACACTTTACACACTGTACCACTTAATTGCAAATTCTAGAAGCTGTGTTATGAATATGCAGTATCACTGTGGAGAATAGTTAGAGTACTGAGGTTGGAGTAATACAGACCAATGTTCACATACTACTACTAGACCCTTACTAATTGTGTAAGCATGACCAAGTCACTTTATCATTCTCTACCTCAGTTTCCTCATCTGTAAAATAAGGATGATAATGATAATAATGTTGATAATACCCACTTCACAGGGTTGTAATGAGGAGCAAATGTATTAAAGGGTTCCTGCAACATTTAATGTGTTATATTAATTTAAACAGTCCTGACTAGAACTGACTTAGTAGATAGACCAATGAACTTCAAGTTAGTAAAATCTAAGTTCAAATCCCTCCTCAGAAGCTTATTGGTTATGTGATCTAGGAAAAATTATTTAGGCCTCATTTATTTCATGCGTAAAATGAGAGGGTTGGACTTGATGACTCCTTAAGGTTCCTTCGAGAACAATATAACACTATTCAGCAGTACGCATCAAAGACTGTAGGCTGTACTAATTCTTCTAGCACTCAAGCCTAATGATACGGTTATAATTTTTACAGTACTATATGTACCCTATGAATAATGAATTCATTTATAGAGCTTGAATTAGATGTTCTTATTGGTGTACTTGTAGAACTCTTTCTGAGACTTGAACTTGACTATGTTTGGCAACACATTGTTTTAAACAGATTCAGACAAAAACATAAAATTCACAAGAAGATTTCCAGAAAGAATATATTAATTTCAATACATTCAAAATCTGAATGAGAACATAAAGGGAAATATTAATTTAAAACTTTCCAGTATCAAAGATACGTACTGATTTTGCAGGATTATCCCAGGTGGAGAACTGGGTAGAATTCTCCTAAACACGACTCAGAAAGCTGCTAGTTTCACATCAAATGTCTATTGCAACAATCCCAGATCAGTGCCACTTCTTTTGATACATAAATTGCCAGATAGTATGGGTGATTGATTCATGAGACTTGATGACTGAGTGGATGCAAAGGATTAAGGAGGAGAAAAGATTCAAGAAAGATTGAAGTTGTGAACAAGTGTGACTGGTAGATCCTTCCATAATGTATAAAAGTCCAATAAATCTCCCTTTTTTTAAACTTTTAATATATTTATTTTTAACATTCATTTTTAAAAATTTTCAAATTCAAATTTCTCTTCATTCCTCCCATCTGTTCCTCAGATCATTGAGAAGGAAAGCAATATAATATCAGTGATATGAAGTCATGCAAAATATATTTCCATATTGTCCATGGTGTGAAAAAAAGCAAGAAAAAGAAAATGAAAAAAGGTGAGCTTCAATCTACATGGAGTTCATCAATTTGAAGGAGGATAATTCTTTACCATGGGTCTTTTGGAATGTCTAGGGTCATTGTCTTGAACAGAGTAGCTAATACTTTCGTAGTTTATCATCCTAACAATGTTGCTATTACTGTATACAATGTTCTGGTTCTGCTCACTTCACTTTGCATCAGTTCACATATGTTTTCCTTGGTTTTTCTGAAGCCATCCTGGCTATCATTTCTTATCACACTTTAGTATTCCATCATAATCATGTACTATAATTTGTTTAACCAAGTGATAGGCATCCCATGTTTCTAATTCTTTGCTAAAATAAAAATAACTGCTGCAAATATTTTTGCACATATAGGTCCTTTCCCTTTTTTTCTTTGATATCTTTAAGATACCAACCCAGTAGTGGTATCACTGGGTCAAAGTGTATACACAATTTTTAGCCCTGGGGACATAATTCCAAATTTTTCTCTGAAATGATTGTAGTTCAACAAATCTTGACAACTTTTCTTTATTGTCTCATATTTGGGTAATAATCAGTAGACAGAAAATGGATGTCTCTGTCTCTCATAGAAGGAACTCCCCTTAAAATTAGGAGTTTACATGATCAGTAATGCTCAGTTTACCCGAACATACAATTTTTATTCTCCTTAGGCCTCCAAAGCAAAGACTGTTGCAAAACAATACAGTGGAATCTTTATCTTGGCCAAGTATAAATATTGCCTAACTGTCAATATCTCTGGTTTCTGTTGAACACAGGGGTTCAATACATTAGATGCTATTTGAACATAATGCAAATGAGTTTTATTTTTTATTCACTTAAAGCTAGCTAGTTTGTCAGAACTATTAGCAGCTCTAATTGCGAGGTTAATGTGAAAGCATTTGCTGATATATGCTGTGAATGCAAATGTTTGAATTGTTAATTAGCACTATAGAGATGCCCTTCTGTTTTACTTTCTGTTTGGGCCTTATTAAAAATTCTAATATCAAAGACATGACTATTTTTTAATCCTTCAATTTTCAATCAGTTTTTAGAATTACGATCATGATGGTCTTTTCTCTATTCTCTCTGATACATGTATTTGTAGTGAGCTTTCAGATAGCTCCATGGAGATTTCAGAACAGATTAAAAGACTTCCCCAAACTCATTAAAATTATATACATCAGGAGAAGGCAGAGGCATTATCTGGAAAAATACATTATGAAGTCCTTGTTTATATGAAGATGAGATGGATGATAAGTGTTTAATTCAGTCGTTTACCTTTTAGAGTTTACCATTCTTCTTTAGTATTTCGGGCATCTATTATTTCATTGGTGCATTTCTCCTCCAATTATACAGATAGCAACACCTCTGTAACTTGATAAATTATCTTTGAAAACTTCTGTGAATGAAAATTCATCACTTGGTCATCTCATAAGCATCTTTGAAGCTTATCAGTTGCCTGTTTGAAGTCTTTCCAGGTTGACTGAAACGAGTCAATGTCTATATTGAGCATAGCCTTTCATACTCTGATTGGACAACAGACTAAGACTTTATTTGAAGAGTCACAGTTCCAATTCAGCTAATTTTTTTTTTGTTTGTTTTTTGGTGAGGCAAATGGGATTAAGTGACTTGTCCAGGGTCACATAGTTGTGTGTGAGGTCAGATTTAAACTCAGGTCCTAATGACTCCAGGGCCCGTGCACTGCCCCTCAACTATTTCTTTCTAATTTTATCTAAGATATATTTTTATCCACCTCTAGTAATATATTCTTATTCAGATATAGGCAGCTTTTTAAATGCAGTGTGCCATTTTCTTATTGCATGCTGGTTTGACAGGGTAGAGAGAAGGAAGAAAATTGTGAGGGGGGATTGGAGGCAGGAGATCATTGAAAGCCAGATTCTATCTCATTAGTATCTGTTCTAGATACCAGGGATATCAAGACAAAAAAAATCAAAAGCGTACTCTCAAGGAGTGCCTTTTTATAAAGGAAGATAATGTGCACTTATTTAAATACATACAGGCTAAAATATGTAGGATAGATGAAAATAAAGAGAAAGTATTTAGCAAGAGAGGCAACTAGCATTTTGGATCTCAAGGAAGATTTTGTGTACAAGGTAGAACTTCAGGTATGTGTCATAGGAAGTTACAGATTCTATGAGGCAACAGTGAGTAAGGAGTGCATTCCAGGGATGGGGGCCCTTCTAATACAAAAAGTAGAGAAATGGGAGATGGCATGTCAGGGATGAAGAATATTGAGAAGGTCTATTTAGCTTTACTGTGGAGTGATGGAAAAGGAGTAATCTGTAATGAGATTAGGGAAATAGATCCAGGCCTGGTTGAAAAGGGTTTTAAAGAATGATAAAAAAAAGAGAGAGAAAGTGACACATGTTGGAGGCGATGTGGAAAAATTGGAACACTAAGTCATCGTTGGTGGAATTGTGAACTCATCCAACCATTTTGGAGCACAATCTGGAATGATGGCTAAAGAATTATTAAGCTGGGAGCTTCTCCGTGAATCGGGCCCCCTCGGGAGGAAGCGGCTGCGGCAGAGACGGGGGCAGGAAGCGGCGGAGGCAGAGGTGTGGGCGGGCGGCTGAGGCGGCAACGGCCCGGGACTCAGGAATCCCCCAGCAGCAGGTAGGATCTTCAATACTGAAGGTCTTTCCAACCTGAGGGAGCCGAGCCGGGGAGACGGCCCTGCCCCCACCCTGCTCTACTGCTGAACGCCTCTGAATAAAACCCCCAAGGGAGCTGAGCACAGCAGGCGGGGCCCCCCCACCCCGCCCCCTCCCGCTCCATTCCTGAAAATCTCTGCAGGAAGCCCCTGAGGGCCCAAGATTAGGAGGCGTCCCTGCCCCCACCCCTGCGCCAGAACCAAAGCTTGCCGCGGGAAAGCGCATTTGAATCTCAGAGGCCAAGCACTAGCTGGGCGGATCCAGGTGGAGGTGGAAAGGAATCTCAGAAGTCAAGTAACTGGCTGGGAAAATGCCTAGAAAGGGGAAGAAAAATAAGACTTTAGAGAGTTTTTTCCAACAAATGCAAATGATCCCAACATTCGGATCTGATGGGGAGGACGAGAACGTATTTTTCCCATCAGGGAAAGATGTGGAGGGCGGGGCCTCAGTACCCCAGACACCCCAGGGGGGTGTTGGGTGGGCTCAGGCCTTGGAAGAGCTTAAAAAGGATTTTGAAAAGCAAGTTAGACAGGTGGAGGAAAGACTGGGAAGAGAAATGACAAAGATGCAAGAAGAGTATGAAAAAAAGGTCAATATCTTGGTAAAGGAGACCCAAAAAAATGCTGAGGAAATTAACACCTTGAAAAATAGGCTCACTCAATTGGCAAAAGAGGTTCAAAAAGCCAATGAGGAGAAGAATGCTTTCAAAAGCAGAATGAGCCAAATGGAAAAAGAGGCTCAAAAGCTCACGGAATTTAATAGTTCTCTCAAAATTAGAATGGAACAGATGGAGTCTAATGACTTTATGAGAAACCAAGAAATCACCAAACAAAACCAAAAGAACGATAAAATGGAAGAGAATGTGAAATATCTCATGGGAAAAACAACTGACCTGGAAAATAGATCAAGGAGAGACAACTTAAAAATTATGGGACTACCTGAAAGCCATGATCAAAAAAAGAGCCTAGACATCGTCTTGCATGAAATTATCAAGGAAAACTGCCCTGACATTCTAGGACCAGAGGGCAAAATAAGTATTGAAAGAATCCATCAATCACCACCTGAAAGAGATCCAAAAAGAGAAACTCCTAGGAACATTGTAGCCAAATTCCAGAACTCCCAGCTCAAGGAAAAAATCTTGCAAGCAGCTAGAAAGAAACAATTCCAGTACTGTGGAAATACAATCAGGATAACCCAAGATCTAGCAGCTTCTACATTAAGGGATCGAAGGGCGTGGAATAGGATATTCCAGAAGGCAAAGGAACTAGGACTGAAACCAAGAATCACCTACCCAGCTAAACTGAGTATAATACTTCAAGGGAAAATATGGTCTTTCAATGAAACAGAGGACTTTCAATCATTCTTAATGAAAAGACCAGAGCTGAAAAGAAAATTTGACTTTCAAAAACAAAAATGAGAGGAAGCATGCAAAAGTAAACAGCAAGGAGAAGTATTAAGGGACTTACCAGAAATGAACTGTTTGCATTCATACAGGGAAGGACAATATTTCTAACTCTTAAAACTTTTCAGTTTCTGGGTGGTTGGTGGGACCACACATACACATGTACACGCATGCTCACACATACACACATGCATTCACATGCAGAGACAGAGAGCACAGATTGAACTGAATAGGATGGGACCATACCTTAAAAGAAATTAAGGTAAATGGTGAGAGAGAAATGTAGTGAGAGGAAAGAGGGGGAAATGGAAGGGGGTAACTATATGTCATTTAAGAGGCAAGTAGGAGATGTTTTTAGTGGAGGGAAAAAGAGGAGAGCTGAGGAAAAAAACAAACAAACAAACAAAAGTTTACCCTCATCACATTTGACTAAACGAAGGAGTGAAATGCACACTCATTTTGGTATGAAAACCTATCTTACAGTATAAGAAAGCGGGGGAGAAGGAGATATTGGGGGGGGGATGATGGAAGGGAGGGCAAAGGGAGGAGGGAGTAATTGAAAGTCAACACTTGGGGAGGCACAGGATCAAAGGACAGAAGAGAAACAATGAGGGGCAGGTTAGGAGGGATGGCAGTTCAGTTAGTCTTACACAACACGACTATCAGGAAGGTCATTTGCAAAACTACACAGATAGGGCCTATATTGAATTGCCTGCCGTACCAAAGGGAATGGGTGGGGAGGGAGGGATGGGGAGAATTTGGAACTCAAAGTTTTAGGAACAATTGTTTAGTATTGTTGTTGCAACTAGGAAAGAAGACATACAGTTAATGAGGAATAGAAAGTCATCTGGCCCTACAGGAGAAAAGAGAAGATAGAGACAAGGGAAGGGAGGGATGACAGAAGAGAGGACAGATTGGAAATAGGGAAAATTAGATTGCTTGGGGTATTGGGGTGGGGGGAGGGGAGAAAAGGGGAGAAAATTTGGAACCCAAAAATTTGTGAAAATGAATGTAAAAAGCTAAATAAATAAATAAATAAATAAAAATAAAAAAATTAAAAAAAAAAAAAGAATTATTAAGCTACCTATATCTTTTGACCCAGCAGTACAACTACTTGGTCTATTTCCAAAGATAATTAGAGAAAAAGAACCTGTATGTTCTAAAATGTTTATAGTAGTTCTCTTTGTAATGACAAAGAGCTAAAAATTGCATGCATGCCCGTCTATTAGGGAATGACTAAACAAGTTGTGGTATGTGATTGCATTGAGATACTGCTGTGCTATAAGAAATGATGAGTTCGATGATTTTAGAAAAATATGGAAAGACTTGCATGAAATCATGAGGACTGAAATGAGAACCAAATGGGCACAGTATACAGTAATAGCAATATTGTTTTAAGAATGCTGTTGTGAGTTAATTTGATGATCATAAATACCCAAATTAACTACAAAGGATGTATGAAGAAAAATGCTATCTGCATCCCGAGAGAACTGATAAATGAAAGTATGTGTATAATAATTTCACATATCTATATCTATTTGTACCTAATAGTAGCTATCTCTGAGGTGGGAGGAGAAAGGAGAAAAAATAAATTTACACCATAATTTTGTTGTATATTTGAAAGAAATAGGCAGTTGTGCATAGTAAATTTACAGTTTTGTGTTCAATCATCTTTTCTATTGTGCTGTTATGGAAGTGCTTGTTTCATTCCATAAATTTAAAAAAATGTAATAAAAAAAGGAAGAGTTTGTACTTATTCTAAAGTTGAAGGGAGATGCTGGAATTTTGAGTGGAGAGTTCTAATGGTCAGAACTGCACTTAAGGAAAGTTGCTTTGGTGACTATGGAGAAGATTCACCAGAGGAGTAGATATGGATATGGGAGAAAAATTAGAAAGTTATTACAGTAGCCCAGTTGAGAGTAGATGAAGGTCTGACGTAAGATGATAGCTATGTGATTAAGAGAAAACTTGTACTGGAAATGTCTAAGTAAAAATGGCAAAATTTGGAAATTGATTGGATAGGAGAAAAGTTAGTGCTCAAGAATGACAATGCTATAAACCTGGGGGACTAGAAGAATAGTGGTGACCTTTGACAGAACAGGAATGTTTGGTAAAGAGATGGGTTTAGTGGGGCAGAGCTAAAGAAATCTGCTTTACATATGGCACTGGGACATCTAGTTTGAAGTATTCAACAGGAAATTTACTTAGTCATTATGGATGGATGGGAAATAATTGTTATTATAGTGTCAAATTGGGAGGCTTTAATTTTGCTAAATCCATCTTTACTATATCTCAGTTGCACATTTAGAGTAAGAATACTATTTGTCTCATGGTACCAACACAGTCAAAATGGTGTGAGCACCTTTCCCCTTTTCTTGTGTAGCCCAGCCTGTAGCAAACCAAAGCACTCCTCTCAGTTGGAGGGCAGTTTGCCTTTTGAACAGAATGTCAACTAGCATGAGTCACTGTGAGAACTGATTCAGGATTTCCTGTTGCCAAGTAGCCATTGCTAATGCAATCATCTAAATCCTAGTGCCTGTGGAACACTGCAGAAGACAAATTTGTCCTTGTTATCATGAAGCCAAAAAGTTCTTTTGAAAGAGCATAAAATAAAATGAAAGCACAGGCAATTTAAGGGTAGGATTCTGAGACCAAGAGACTCATTTAATCTGATGGCTTGATTTTTAGTCCAAATAGCGTAGATTTGTGCAGATGGGGTGATCATGATTAAGCATAGTGTTGCTTAAGAAGTTTTAAAGTGGATGATTCATCCAAATTACTGATTGTGCAGCATGGGGAAGTGGAAAGCACACTGAGCTAGGAATCCAGAAACTTGTGTCTAGTCCCAACACTGCCCCTATGGAGCCTGTGACCTGAAGCTATGGATTCCATCTTCTTAGGTTGCCTTAAATCAATTCTAATAACTATCTTTTAGCTCTAATATTCTGTGATGCAGTGACTCAAAGATTTAATATGTGATATATACCACAACATCCCTGCATTCTGATTTTGGAGAACTTTCATTTAAAATAATAACTTGATCAGATGATTTTTTTCTGGAAGGCATTAAAATGCATAGTCAACACAGTTACTGCAAGGTGCTATTCACATGTAGAAATTGGCTAAAATTATGTGATTTCTTTAAATCATGTATTATTTTTGTTTTAGTGAAAATTATTTAAATCTTCTAAGTTTTTCTTCTGTTTTTCAACAGATTTTTTTCCATTTTTAAATAGCATGGATTTGGAAGACAGACTGCTTTACAGAAATATAATCATTCACCAAATGTCTGCTAAGTTCTCAAGTCTCCCATATTTAGAGCAGCATGTAAATTTCAATCTGTAGGATTCATGGGACAAAATGTTTTGTATTCAAATCACCATTATATTCCTATTACCACACCTTTCTTCCATCATCCCTTTTGCCTCAAGTAAAATTCTTCCAAACTAGGGGAATGTATCATTCTGGTAAGTGTGCTATTAAGGATCAATTCAATTTAGTAATTGCCTGTTATGGGCCAGGCACTGTGCTAATTATTGGGGATCCAAAAATAGGCAAAATATAGTCCCTGCCCTCAAGGAACTTAAAATTGAATGGGAGAGAAAATAGGCCAACAAATATATGTTTAAAGCAAAATATACACAGAATAAATAAGACACAATTAAAAGAGGAAAAGCACTGAAATTAAGAGGTGCTAGGGGAAATGGGAGAATTGGAAATTAGAGGATGCCAGGGAGGGAGGTGAGTCAAAGACTATACCAATATGCTTTCTGCTACAAACAGTGCATCAATATACCTCACACAAATAAAAAGGTAAAAATAAAATTCAAATAGGTCTTCACAGTCCACATGGGTCAGGTCTTTTGAATCAACACAAAGAATCTCAAGTTAACTCATTAACCCTTAATTCCTCAAGAAAAAAAAAGACCCCTCCCCTATTACCCAAATCCTACAAATTCCATAGCAATATTAAGAAATCCATTGCCAACTAAATCCAAACAAATATGGCCTTCTGGTATACTAAAATTCAATATACTAGAAAGCTATTTTGGGAACACAAATGAGTCACAAAAGTATACTTTCTTCACAGTCACATTAATACAAAAATGTGGATCCAGATGGTTCAGGAGAAGAAAGTGAATTTGATGACTTTGCACAGCCCTCTCTCACTCAAATCAGTCAACTGCAAGTCATGTCATCATGTTGATGACATGGTCCTCTTCGAGAACAAAGGACAAACACAATACAAATGTGTATAATGCTTCTCCCATCTCCATCCCTCATGCCTTGGACAGATAGGAAAAATGATGCATAGAAATTAGTGTCAAGATGACATGAAAACTCTGCCCTCAGGTACTTATTAGCTTTATGACCCTACTTCCACCCACCCGCCTATAAAATAAGTATAATAATATTACCTAGCTCGCAGATTTTATTGTAAGCCACAAATGAGATAATCCCTATAAAGCAATTTGTAAACCTTAAAGTGCCATGTCAATTTTAGCTATAATACTTATTCTTAGAAAGTTTCTCCAATACTATAAATTGCAGACAAGGTGTCAACCTCCTTTAATTTCCTCCGCTGGGAATTCACTCTACCAGTAAAATTACAGAGGTTCAGGCCCTATCTGTGTTATTGCTGTTATTTTTATTATCATCATTATTACCATGATGGCATGACTGAATAGGTCTGATATCCTACCAGGGGCAGGGAACCTGTAGCCTTATGGCCCTTTGACTGAATCCAAATTTCACAGATCTGGATTTGTTCTGTGAGGTTTATATTCAGTCAAAGGACTGCAAGACAGGACCTAGAGGTCCCCATGTTGACTCGAGAATACAAGTTCCCCACCTCTGGAAATAGCCATTTCCCCCATTCCCATTTTATCCCCCAAAAAACTTCATTGTAAAGATTTTTGAAAGATGATTCTATGTCCAAGACAAAATTAGATTTCAAGGTAGGTTTTGGAATGTTTGGTGGGTATGGATTTGGTAACTATACAGACACACTCAAAGATATAATTTGCTTATATGAAAGCTAAGGATCAAAGATATAGGGAAAGAATCTATTTTTAAAAGGATATTATGAAAGGGATAGTTTCAAAGAAACATTCAAAAACTTGTAGGAACTGATGCAGAGTGAGGTGAACAGAACCAGAACAAAAATAGGTACAATGACTAATACAAACACATTTGAAACACTTCAGAATTCTGAAAATTCAATAAACAGTCATGACTCATAAAGACTGGTGATGAAACACTCTTCCCATCTCTTGATCAAAGTGGTGAACTGCACGTACAAAATGAGACTCACATTTTCAGATTTGTCCTATCTGTGGAATTCTTTTACTTGTCAGTGACTTGTTACAAGAGAGAGCTCTCATCTGAAGAAGGGAGGTGAAATAAGTTATGATACTGATGCCTCCCACACCCACAAAAAAAGAAGAAAGATCAATGAAAAATTGAAATAATACACTGAAGACATCAGAAGGAAGTTCAGAAGGGAACTCCAAAAAGCAGGTCAGTGTGTACATCACCACACTGAACTTAGTTTATGAAACCACAATGGAAAACTAGCTGTAGATAGTAAATAGAGATTCACGTTTTCTTGTGCAGTCATCTCTGTTTTTTTTCTATGTGTAGAAATGTTTGAGTCTGTTGATGTCTGCCAAGTTCATAATAAAATTTAAAAAGAAAAATAAGAAGAGCCAAAAAGATGCTCGATTTACTAACATTCTCCAAATTAGTTAGGATAAGGCCTCAGCAACACCATTTGAAATAGGGAAATAGCCAAATGTGTTCGTATTATATAATTATATTAGGTAATGGCTGAGGCATGTTGTAGCAAGTTTCATGATTTGTTCGCTTATAATTACATTTAGTAATTCTCACTCAGTAAATGTTCCAAAACCATTGTTAATTCTACTTGAATAAAAGTATCTATAAAGACCACAAAAATCACAGGAAGAAATGACTTTTGCTTAATGAAAACAAAATCATTCATAGACCGGTAAGAAGACAGATTTTTATTTTGAGAAATACTTATTTGAAAAAAAAATTGAATCCCAGAAATAAGTGATTATTCCTTTTTACATTTTCTTATTTTCTCTTATTTTTTGAATATCTTTCTTCTCAGCTACCCTTTCTAAGCATTTAGTTTTTTATTCTTGTAATAAAAGATCTAGCAAAAGTGGCAAGTGTAAGGCCAGTATTGGAAGATGAATTTGGCTAGGAAAAACAATGGCAATATTTCTAGATTAGGATGCTTTATTTTCAGGGAAAGTACAGGAATGAGAAAGGACTTAACTGGGGGCAGGGTGTGGGGCAGAATAATGGGAGAGGAAAAAGGAAATTGATTCTGTAGGTTATTACTGAAAATTTAAATAAAACTTTACTAGATGACTCAGAGGACTTAGAAAAAATTTTGGTCAGTAGCTCTGCCTCTAAGCCTCTTGAACTAAAAGCGTAAGAAATGTAATGAAGCAAAGTATCCAATAACTTATTTGACCTTTTGTCAGTTTCTATTGGTTTGCTTTTCTTTTCTACCAATTTCCCTGTTATTTTCCCACCTCTGCTAAAATAAAGGTGACATCTTTCATCACTTTGCCTATGACAGATCACTGAGTTATGTTGCCATTAACCACAAAGATGCTCCCCTTCTCTCCCTCCACACACACCCATACTTTCCCTGAGATTATTAATGGAACTATTGAAAGATTCTCACCTTCCCACTCCTAGACTCATGGGCAAGTAGAATTTCAAGTCCACATAATAGGACCTTAACCTCTAAGGGACAAAGAAAAGCTCTTCTTCGATGCAAACCACCCCTCCTGTAGAAGTGACCCTGACAAGTTATTTTTCTTCTATAGGCTTCAATTTTCTCACCTGAAAAATAATGGAAATGGGTTAGATTATCTTAAAGGTCTTTTCTAGCTTCAATTGCTTGGATCTCATGAACACCAGAATCTTTAAATAATAAAAATCACATATAGGATAAAAACATTTCTCAAAGGAAAGATTTTCATGGTATTTATTAGGCCACAACCTCAACCAACAATTTTAACCAATATAAACTACCTTTAAGAAATAGTATAAAAGATATCTCATGGTAGGAACAAAGGAATAGCTAATAAGAAACCCAGTTGTTGTGCTAGTAGCTGTTAAATAAAAAAAGACTCAGGGCAGTTTTTATGGAATATTATGAAAGGACATAGGATGAGAGAGTGTGTATGGGATACAATGGAATTAGTATTCACACTGATGGGATCTGAGATCCCTCCAACTACTAAAGCTGATGATGAGTTGTTTTTCAACAGTCCATTTGAACTCACTCAAAAATCTTTGAATAAATTATTTTCCCTAAATATTATTTAAATGACATACTAGCAATGATTAGTAATTTATGCTTAGAGCTGGACTTAAAAATAAACAAATCTCAAATCTGATTCGCTACCAGAATTCAGTGTGACAACAGCTAAAGGGTAGGAAGGTGATAGTGCATGGGAGAAAGAGTTTCTATGGGGCTTATGTTAACCAAGTTTTCTGTAGAATCTTCACTCAGAAGAGTAGGCCTTGTGAGGAGCTTGGTAGAGAAATCATTCTGACCACATAAAAGAAGCTTAGTTATGTTTGATTGTAGATTACACTCCTCCAAAGCAAGTAAGCCAATTGGTAGAGTAACCTGTTTTGTCATGATAAAAAACAAACTTGCATGGAATTTGTGAGAAAATAACACATAAAATTGATATTTCCTACTCAATAAATTAGCAAACATTTATTAAATACAAACGCACAGATACTGATACAAATAAAACATACAAAATGGAAATATGGTCACCTTGGTTAGGAAGCATTTGCAACTGAGAAGACTGGAAAAGGCCTCATGCACAGTCTTAATTGAACACCTCCACCACCACCAGGAAGAGAAGGTGGACAGAGTGCCACCTGCAAAAAGAAACATCTGGTTGACCTCATCATTTGTAGGATACCTCACTTTCATGAGGAGTATGCACTGGCAGGGGTAAATGCTGTTAACAAGCATATTTCTTCCTGAAAGAGAGATACATTTTTTATAACAATATTCATCTGGTGATGTTATCAGTATAGCCTCAGTTGTTGAAGAATTCCGATTTACCCACAGGGTAATGGAAAGGCAAATGGTGGGCATAATAAGTAGACTATGATATGTTGCCAATGAAGAATCAAGTTTTAAAGGATCAGAATATGTATGAGCTGGGCAGCTAGGTGGCATCATGGATAGAGTGCTGGGCTTGGCGTCAAGAAGGATCGTCTTCTGGAATTCAAATCCAGCCTCAGATGCTTATTAGTTCTGTGACCCTAGGCAAGTCACAACCCTATTTTCCTCAATTTCCTTGTCCATAGAATGAGATGGAGAAAGAATAGCAAAGCACTCCAGTATCTTTGCTAAGAAAACCCTAACGGGGTCATCATGAATCAGACAGTTAAAATGACTCGACAACAATTAATATGGACGGAAAAAATGGGTCAATCACATGGTAACAAGAGGGATTCATGTATATCCAGATCCAATGGCATCTACACAAGTTCAAGGGGAGTAGAGGAAGGCCTTCATTGTGTTGAATGGATGTTCCATGAAGGATTTATGGGAGAATAATTATAACTTATAGGACGAGAATCATGTAAGATACCAGTGTATGGTTGTATTTCTATCGACATCATTGGAAGGAATACTCTAACCCATGAGATTACAGATGCACCAAGATATCAAGGATATTTTTTTGGCAAAAGTTTTAGTAGATTATTTTTTAGTAAACCTTGGTAAAGTATTTTTTAGAAAAGGGGATTATTTTATAGTTTTTAGTAGATGACTACTTTTTAGGTTAGGATTTTTCAGCTCAAATCTAAAATAAAGATGAGATTTAGAGAAAAGGAAGATTTATGTTGCTTTCAAATAAAAGCTTTTATTTGAAAATGGACTAAATTAGGAAGTCTGATTGTCATTATTATCAACAATTATTTGTGTTCTGCATTTTAGACACAGAGAAATGAATTAGACATATTCTAACAGAAACAACAAAAAACATTGATACATGACAAGTATAAAGGGTACACGAATAACTAAGTGAACCAAATTGATATTAAAATAACACAGTAGTATTTTGAAAGCAGATATGTGCATTTCCTTTACATCAAAATTCCATTGAATTATGCAAAAGTGGCAAAATGTACACAAAATATACAAAATTTTGCTAGGAGACACTGTAGAATGCTTGACTTTAGCCCATTCTATGTCATATAATAGTCCTAATAACTATGTGATGAGGGTGGGCTTTACGTAAGTTACCAATTGTCAATATATGTCAGTGTTCACTCTATAATAAATAAATATAAATAAATAAATAGCATAAATTTCTTTCACACACACCCAAGAAGACAACTACTAGATAACTAAAAAGAACATTATTATTTCTCCTTTCCTGAAGTGGTTTTTTTTTTTGTTTTTTTTTTTTGTTTGTTTGTTTTTTATTAAACGAGCTTTTGAGAAAAAGAAGAAATCCTTCTCCAGGATTTATTAGGCTAAATCCAGATTAGTTCTACTTTTGGCCTATAGGGAGTTTTGGAGTTTTGTATCTAGGGATAAAAGCAAGATGAGAAGTTGAGAGAAATGTCGGAAAAGGAAGATACCCCGTTTTCCCTAGTTAATATAGAAATACACCAATAAAGAGAATGAATGACAGGTATATTAAGATGCTTATATTTCAAACAGGGAGAAGAAACCCAATAAAATCCGCATGTTAAGGACCATGCCATTTTCTCCTACAAAGCACTGAACATTAATCTATTATGTCTTAATTAACTTATAACAATATGTGGCAGTCGTGTAGAACTTTAAAGTATAGCAACTGAACACTGTAAGAAATCTGTAAGGTAGTTAACTGAAAATATAATTAGCCCCAGTATAAAGATGAGAAAGCTGAGACTGAAAGAGATCAAGTGATTTGCCCAAGGTCACGCAGCTTGTAAGAGTCAAAGGTGAGATCTGCTTTGAGTTCTTCCTGTTCCTTAAGTATAGCACTTAATCTGCTTTCCCATGGTGCTATCCCAACTAAATTCTATGTCTTGTATTGCCACCCAAGTTCAAGGAATCTTGAAGAATAACTCCACTTTAATGAAAACATCTACTGTAGCTTTATTTCTTCCACTGTCTACACCCTAGTTCTAGAATGGTACTTAAAGAAAAATAGCCTGTCTCAAACTTTGATTTCACTAGTTGATTGGGTGCTTTGATAGGGGCAGAGTCCAAGCTTGAATCCAAGTCTCCTGCCTTCCAGCCCAGTAATCTCTTCACTGCACCACAGCTCAGATATGCAAAACCACAATAAACAACATCCTTCATGCTGACATAATTGGCAGATTTCACTCAGGAAGAGAGGATTAAAATAGCATGAGGATCTAGGAGACAGTCTTGGCCAATGGAGCCTTGTGTATACAGGCTATGTCAGAGTAATGCCAAAACAATTCACTCAATCTAGTGAGAAAACCAGTCAGTCATTCAGATGCCATCCTGTCCTTATGCCAAATATTGATCCTGACTCAATTTTTCACTAAACTGACTCACTGTTTTTCATTGAATTGACCAGATATTTTGATATTGCATAGACCCAACCATAAGCTGCTACATATTGCATTGAGATCTGGGCAAATTTGGAATACCCCTTACTCCCCGAAGAGCTCAAATTACCTATTGAGACATCACAAATTATCATTAATAATCATCTATAGTGACTCAATGGTAGGAACTGACAAAATCTTTTTGCATATTATCGGGGAAATAGTTTCTTTCTGAAGTATCAATGTGCCCTGAGTGCAAAACAGAATTAACTATATCTATCATCTTTACCTTCATGTCTTCTTAACAACAGTGAAAACAGCAAAGGGCTCTTTGCTCAAAAGCCCCAGAAAACACAATGGTTCCTAAATCACCAGCTTTTCTATACTTTCCTTGTAGCCATCATTCAGGAGAGAACGCATGTAGACAAGGGATCCTGCAATGCCTACCAGCACCAATACTGTAACCTACAGGCAGAAATATCCAGGAGCTCTTGAAACAAATGTGCAAGCTAACTGGCATCTTCCTTTAAAGATCTTGCCTCCCTAGCAACATTAACTATGGAAGAAACCCTCCCTCACTCAAAACAAAGTCAAGAGCAAGTCATGTCATTATTTCTCTGATGGCATGGTCTTCTTCGTCAATGAAAGACAAACACATACACAGCTATGGAAGACTAGGAAAAGAAAGATCTTCCCTACAAAGTCCTTGGCACCATTAAATGACAAATCAGAAACAAATATAGTTTTATTAATCAAAAAGACACTAAAGAAGTCATATTACCATTTGTTTTCCCATTGAATCCTAAGGACCATCAGGTTTTTCCATCTGACTTGTAACTAAAACTTCCCATATGGATTGTTTCAGAGGTGTGCTGGTAAATTTAACAACCAGCTCTCCAAAACCCCCAAATTTTATGCATGACATAGTTTTAAGTTTCATCTGCATTACTGACATTTTATCCATCACTTTATTAAATCTAGAAATCCACAGAACAAGAAATCATTCCCTGATTTGTAGCATTTGCTGATTTCCAAGGTATAACTGTTTACACTAAAAATGTAAGAGTTGGTTCTCACAAGCTGTTTCAAGGTGTCACCTTGTTGTCTCATCCTATTAGTATGTCAATTCCTTGAGAACTTGGACTGTCTTTTTTTTCGCATTTGTAACTTCACTACTTAGCATAGTATTTTTTACATCGTAAATGCTTAATAAATGCTTTTTAATTCATTCATTCAGGCTTTCAACCAGAAGCATAACAGCATAACACTGAACTGACAGCTAGTCTCAGAGCTAAGAAGACTTCAGTTAGATTCCTGCCTCTTACTTCATGACTTCTCTGTGGCCTGTGACACCATTCCTCATCCTCTTCTCCTTGCTACTCTCATCTCTCTAGGTTTTCGTGACACTGTTCTCTCCTGGTTTTCCTCCTGCCTATCTGACTGCTTCTTCTCAATCTCCTTCACCCAGGTCATGTCATGGTGTCCCCCAGCCTTGGACCAGCTTGTCTCTCTCTGTACTCTCTACTTGGTTGTCTCATCAGCACCAATGTATGCAACTGTCATTTATATGAAGATAGTTATCATATTTATTTAACTCTAATATCTCTCCTGACCTCCAGTCTTGCATCTGCAATTGCTCATTGGACATCTCAAACTGGATAGATTATAAACATCCAAACTCAAAATGTGCCAAACTGAGCTTATTAACTTCCCACCTCCCTTCCAACCCTATCTTTTTCCAAGTTTCTCTGTTGCTGTCCAGGGTACCAACATCCTCCCTGTCATCCAGGCTCATAATCTAGGTGTCATTCTCTACTTCTCACTCATTTACCTAATCCCATAGTCAATCTATGGTCAAGTCTTGTCAATTCTACTCTTGCAACATTTTTTATTATATGCTCTGCCTTCTCTCCTCTGACACAAGAGTTACCCTGGTGCAGACATTTCATCACCTCATACTTGGACTATTGTAATAGTCTTCTGGTTGGTTTCACTGCCTCATCTACCCCCACTCCAGTCTCTCTTCCACTCAACTCCCAAAGGAATCTTGCTAACTCCCAGGTATGATCATGGCCATACCCTACATCATTCCCCATTCAGTAAATGTCAGTGACTCTCACTTTCAGGATCAAACATAAATTCCCCTCTTGTTTTGAATGCCCTCCACAGGCTTGTCCCTTCCTGTCTTTCTAGTCTCCTTACACTATGCTCCCCTCCCCATACTTTTTGACCAGGTAACATTGGCCTCTTTGCTTTATTCTCCTCAAAATCCTCTACCTCTCATCTTCGTGTATTTTCATCACGTGTCCCCCATTCCTGGAATGCTCTCTCCTCATTCTGCCACCTGGCTTCTCTGGCTCCCTTAAAGTCTCTGTCTAGTCCTTTTGTAATAAACCTTAATCTGCTTCCCCTTACTGCTAGCACCTACATGATATGATGGTTTGCCATATGCCTGTGTATGTCTTATGCGAACTTGTGTATTTCTCTTTGGAAGAGAGTTGCTTCTTGTTATTACTGTCCTTATTGTTGTCTTAGTCTTTAACCTAGTGCCTAGAGCACAGCAGGAGCTTACTTGATGTTGGCTGAACCGAACTTATTGTCTCTTCCACGTTATGTCTATGCAATCCTGGATAAGACATTTAGCATCTCAGCCTACTATCCAAATATCTTCGGCGATAAGCTGCAGAGAACGTTCTGATCTAAATGGTAAAGGGAATACTCATCAGGAGCTCTCAAAACTGATGAAATCATGGCTTTAATAACATAGGTTGTAGGTATGTGTTTATATATATGCATATGCATGGATATATAAGTACATGTACATTGTATATGTGTACACATGTATGTAGTGTATATATGTATGCAGTCATGAATGTGTATATATATGCCCACTTTAGAGTATGTATATGTGTATACATGTATATGTATATATGTACAAAAGAGGCAATACTTGGCACTAGGTCTTTGTGACCCTTGTTAACATGGGTTCTGTAATTACTACACAGTATATTAGAACTTCCCTTCTTCACAGAGGAGCAGGACAATAGAGTTACACAACAAACAGCCAATTAGAAGAATTTCTGAGACTCGAAGCAGTTGACATATCAGTGATCCTTTGCAAGTGAACTCTAGCCAAATCTAGTGATGCCTGTAGGTGCCAGGAATCACAGAACCAGCCTTGATCAGCTCAAGGGCAACCTTGAGCAGAAGATGCAGTCGAGACCTTGCTCAGGAGTTTCTAAACATCCTGCCACCTGGCTTGTTGTGTCTACAGAAGTCCCCTTTCTCTTAACCCCCACTCCCTGCTTGAAAGCCTCTAGAGACTATTAATATCTCACCTTTTTCCATATTTCCTTTGAGCAGTTAAGAACTCTCTCTCCCTCTCTATTCCTTTGTAAATTCATCTCTCCTTTACAAGTTCTTTTTCTCAGACAAGAAACGCTTTTGTAATCTGTGATCGTACAGTTTCATTTCAGGTCCCTTTATGGATCTGAGAGTCTTTTGTTAACATCCTGAAAGCAGCTCTCTCTCCATTATATTGAACTGATTTATGGAAAGAAGGAATTAATGAAAGAGCATAAGCACTCTATGTGCAAAACATCAGGAATACAAATTGGAAAATAAAACAGTTCCTGAGTATGTGTATGTGTGTATACATATATATTTTTCTCTCCCCTCACACATGTGTAAATGTGTGTGCATACATGCACATACAAATACATCTGTATACACTCATGTATATACATATATATTTTCTCCAAAGGGAATTTAAAATGGAGACAGATTACTTCGCCAGCTTTTAATTTTGCATTTGGTGTTACCCCATTTTGTTTTATTATATAAACATTATTGTTCCACAAACCAAATAATGACCTCTGACACATTTTTAACTAAACAAAGTAAAAACATAAGGCCATTATCAGAGGATCAAAGATTTAGACAGGGAATGGACCAACCACTGTGCCATCATTTCACATATGAAGGACACTGTTATCCAAGGAGATTGAAACTTGTCTATGTCTATGCTCACATGACAGAATGCAGATTCAAACCAAGGTCCTCTGATTCCAAATGAAAATTCTTTCTTCTGTGGCCAGTTAGTTTTGCCTGCTAAAACCAAACAGAAACATAGCACTGGTCTACAATACTTGATCCTATTTTCTTTTTGTCTACTAGATAATCAATTGAGAAATCTATGTATTAGATAGCTATTATGTTCCCGGCATATTACTTGACTTTGGGGATACAAAGAAAGCAGTAATACAGTGCCCACATTCAAGGAGCTTATGTTTGAATGGGCAAACAATATATACATATGAAAAATCTGACATTTTATCATATGTTGTTTCATCTTGTTTTCACTCCCCTTCAAATTTATAAGTCCCTTGAAGGCAGGGCCTATGCCTTATGGTCCTTTATCCCAAACAATATCTTGGATTGTATAAAACATATAATGGAGGCAAAGTTATTTCACAATAATATGTTACATAAATGTTTGCTATTATGTTTCTCTTTTTCTTATAATGATTTATTACTAGTACTATTGTTCTTGTCAGTACTATTACTATTATTATAATGCTGGCAGGATAGCTTGAGATGAACACCAGATTTAGAGTCAAGAGATCTGGGTTTGAGTCATGCCTCTGTCCATTATGAAATATATAAACTTTGATGTCATGGATAAGAACAGCACAGGATAATAAGTCATGGGTATGCTGTGATTCATACTGTTGGATGGAATAACCACCTAGATGAGATCATAGATGAGGGGAAGCTACATAGTTCAGTGAAATATAGGACTGGACCTAGAGTCAGGAAGATTCATCTTCCTGAGTTCAAATCTGGCCTCAGATATTTAATAGATGTGTGACCCTGGAAAGTCACTTAACCCTGTTTGCTTCAGTTTCCTCATCTTTAAAATGAGTTGGAGAAGGAAATGATGAACCACTCCATTATCTTCACCAAGAAAACCTCAAATTGGGTCACAAAGACTCAGGCATGACTAAAAGTGATTGAACAACAGTAACAAATGTTTTTTGAATATTGAATTTTTTTTAGTGCTGTTTCTCAGGACTCAGTGGTAACCACCAGTCTAAAATATTTAGAAGTGGCAATGCCTTAAGCATATATGCGTTTCTGAGAGATAAAGAACCTAAACTGATATTGACAGAAATATAAAAAATGATTGACTATTTTATTCAGAATGGTGGGGGAACAGTAATTTATACTTCAGTTTGGATAGTGATTTTTTTTAACTTTGACTTTTTTTAAACTTTTAACCTTAACTCCGTATTAAAAATGAAGAAAATTTCTTTCTCATTTTGAGTGAGATCTAAGCAAAATTGATTTACTTGGACGTCTAAGCTTAGGGCATCATAGTGAAGATACTTAACTGATTGTTTCTCAAAATAGTGTAGCCAACTTTCTTCAAAGCACTCTAGGGCTACTTTTGCAGTATGATTTTATCACTTCAAAAAACAACAAGCCCTGACTTTGGTTTAATTCTCATTCCCTGCTTTCTCACTGTGTCCATATATATAGAAAACATGTACATGTTTTCTAGGTCAAAAATGAACAAATTATTCGGCTTTTAAGCATTTTGTTGAAAATTTTCTGTTCATCCTGTTTCTCATTAATTCTGTTTTAATATATTTGATAATTAAGGTCACTTAGGCATTTACAAATAACTGCTAAGAGGCTTATGTTGTCATAGGCCATATCTACACTAACATAGTAAAGAATATTATTTAAAACTTCCAGCTACCCAGTATTTATTTAATACCTTTTTTGTCCTTAGCATTATGCTAGGATGTATGATAAATTCACTAGAAAAAAGGGTACCTATCTTCAAGGACTACATAATCTAGTTGGGGGATAGGAGGAAGGAGGTTTATACACATGAAATAATATGCACATATACACATGAAATAATGAGATAAGTTTTCTTAGTGAGGTGGTTTGCCTCAACTGTTCTTACTCTCACATCTTAGTAAATTTGCCCTTCTAAAAGAGCTTTGAAAAGTGAAAACAGAGGAAACAAGATCTTCGATGGCAGGAGAATCATGTTAACCAGACATCCAGAATCCATGCGCATATTCCTGAGGGACATTGTAATGAGACTAGACTTTGTCTTACAACCCTTACAAGGCACAGTATCAGGCTGGGTCCCAGAGTGTGGCTGGCTACAAATCCCCTGCAAGGTTCTACATGTACACCTCTGGGGCAATAAGGTTCCTCAATTGCAATTAGTTCAAGCCTCTATCCTGGTGTGTTGTCCCCAGTTTGAATTACGCAGAGCCAGCTGATATCTTCTCATTGCCATCAAAAGCAGTTATTTGTGCCACACCAGGAATTTAATCAATTAATTTCAGTTATTTTTCACAAAGTCTTATTTACTATAAATATATATAGCAATAACCAAAGTATATAAACATCTTTCACATTTAACCACTACCCCAATCCAAGGCCACATTCTGTCTACTACCACCTCAATAGGGGAGAAGAACGGGTTCATAAAGAGGTTGCTACAAACATCCTCCCATCACCAGGTTTACCTTTGGGTGCAATATAGCCAAGCTATAAGAGTCACCCTCTTGCTACTCACACAAGGCATCTCAGTGCCTTGTAGATCTACTGTAGGACTAAGTCAAACAAATAGATCCTCAGGGCTGTTGGAAAACTCTGATGAATCTTCTGATCTTGCAAATACACAAGGAAATGTTATTTCTAATCTTCCTTTGCCTAAAAAATGGAGAAAAGTAGACAGAATGGGAACAAAAGTAATGTTCTGGGCTATATGGAACCCAAACATGAAATTCCTAAGGTCCCAACCAGGAGAGTCAAATCAATTCAATCATTTAGTGCCTATCATAAACACATTTATTAGCCAATTAAAAATCTTTTCTTTTCCATGAAGTACTCTGACAAGGAAATAGCCATAGAAGCACATTCTGAAGTGGAGAGTCATGTTCCTCCTGGGTAGTTAGGTGGGACAATAGATAGTGCCTGGGGCCTGAAGTCAGGAAGACTTGCAGCCTCAGACACATACTAGCTGTGCCATCTTGGGCAAGTCACTTAATTTCTTTCTGTCTCGGTTTCCTCAACTGTAAAATGGGAATCATAACAGTACCTGCCTCACTGTATTATGGTGAAGATCAAACAGAAAATATCTGTAAAGGGCTTAATATCATGTTGAGCACATAGTAGGATCTTGATAAATGTTTGTTTTTTTCTCCCTCCCTCCATTCTCCATCATCATGCATTTCCAAAAGCAAGCTCACCAAATATAGACCATTGACTGGCAGCAGGCAAAGTCCCCTGCACATGCTCTGAAAACTAGTTTCTCATTGACCCCTTCCTCAAACCCTCCAAGATAAATCATCTTTGGAATTTTCTTCCCAGTACTGACCAATAGTCATAGGTTGACTATGTTCCTAGTTCCTAGTTGAGTGAGTATAAATTTACCTAGCTCACTATATCTGGCCTATCCTGGACTAGACTAGTCTATATTACACATCCCATCTAGATATCTGAAATGCTCCTGCATGATCTCCCAACCACTTAGTCCAATGACATCCACCACTACCCTTTTCCATCTGTTGCTCTTGGCAGAATCATCCAATGAATAGTACCACTGATTTTGAAAATGCCATGTCAGTTGATTGACCCATAAATCAATTTACCATACCTGTGCTTGACTTTTTATATTTGTACCCCCAGTGCTTCTGCAATGCCTACCACACAGTACTTAATTCATACTCATTCATTCATTTCCTAATGAGCTAAGCCTTTCATATATCTTACATTTGATACGTCTCATCACAATACTCCCCAGATGCATGAAATGCTCCACTACTGTATACTCAGTCACATGGCACAAAGTCCAAAAGAATCTCTTCAGTTCCCTCCCACATTGACAAATTTCCATCCATGACAAAGATCCATGCCTCTCGTCCTATTTTTATATTTTCAGAAATCTGCACCAGAAAACACACTCCCGTTCTTTTATACTTACAAGTCAAGTCAACAAACATTTTCTAAACACTTACTATGTGCACCATACCAAGTGTTGGGGATATAAAGAAAGACAAAAACAGTTCCTTCCCTGAAGGAGCTTATCATCTATTGGAGAAATTTACTATCTAATAGATCACCAAGTATCACTTTCTCCATTCAAAACAACACTAACCCTTTGTCCTTTGCACTCTCAAACTCTTTTTCATTACAATCACCCCAAAACTGACTCCCTAACATAGCAGCTACTAGGCTGAAGAACATCATTTCATTTGTGCAGAATAGGTCATTCGCAACTAAGGCTGCCAGCTTTTGTGAGTTTGCCAATTGGATTAGAAGCTGAAAGTCCTAGTTAAGCTTTAATGCCAAGTCAGCAAAGGGTTATTGGGCTGCTACTCTCTTCAAAAGAAACAGATGGCTAATTGTAAGAGGGCAAGAAGGCGTGTTCCTGGAGACTCTGGCTTTGTATATGGAGTTACAGATGACTGGATATCACCTATAACTGATTTATTTAAAGAAAATTTCCTCTTATACTTCATTTGGATGAAGTTACATATTTGCCGTAAAACACTGTATTTACAAAAAATATACCACTGAGTTACTGCTGGACATGGACATGGACATAAAATCTTTTTTCAAATCAGTCTAATATGATTCAACTGAAAGATTAGCATATTTATGTCCCCCACTAACCCTTTTGGAAATTCATAAAGCATTTTTCATTTCAAAACAAAACAAAGACCTATGGGAAAGTATCTAAAAGTGAGATCTTTATCATACAAATTTAATTCTAGTTCTTTTCCAAAGAAACATTTTTAAAATGGCAAATGGTAAGTTGGTGCAAGTGTGTCGGTCCATGTATCTCAAGGGAACAGTTTGTTCCAAGTTCCATAAAACCTGATATTTGCTCCTACAAAAATTCTCCCACAGAGAACAATATTGCATGAGTTCTACATATTTCAGGCAACCAGAAAGTATTTTTTTTAAGATGAAGTACTTTTATACTTTAAAAGTAGCCAATTTGAAGGAAAACATTACCCTTGAAAATATAAAGTGGAAAATCAAATAGAAAGTGAATTTCAAGTTCACCCACTACAAATGTGCAAGCTGCTATTTTACAATCATTTTTGATTCTATGTCTCTTTTTTTCACTGTCTTTCTTCTGACCAGTGTACATATTAACATTGTGCAGGCTCAAAATATCATCTATAATTATTTTTCATTGCTTGACTATAACTCGTAATTAATTTTCACATCATTTGTCTTCCAAAGGAAGCACCTGTTCTTGAAATGACTAGTTTGAAGCTACAATTTTAGCACTGGAGTTCTAAAATGGCACATGGCAGAATCTCAAATTATTTTATTTCACGTTTTTTCTTATGTTTCTTTTAATTGATCTCAGTTTTCCACTATCTATTCATCATATTAGTCAAATTCTGATTCTGTGAATTTTAAGGAATAGAGATACAGTTATACTCATCTTCTGCTAACTCCAAGGTTTATCAAATGTCAAAATGAGACTATTCCCTAATATGAGAAGATTGCAATACCTGGGAACCTCACTGTGATTTCAAATACCCATTTGGGCCTGATCTGAAGCGTCAAGTTATAAACTTGCATAACTGAATCTCAGGCAATCAGAACATTCGAGAAACCTGCTATAATAGTTGTGGAAGGTGCAGAAATGCTGTGACATCATTTCTTTTATAAGTGCCACAATTAAAATAACTGAATTTTTTTTCTTTTTTAAAAATCAATTTATTTATTTTTAGTTTCCAATATTCACTTCCATAAGTTTTAAATATTCTCCACTTCCTTCCCCTCCCTCCTCCCTAAAATGGCATATAATCTGGTATAAGCTCTACATGTTGTAAATAAAATTTTAAAAAAATTATATTACATTACAAATATGATATAAAAAAAATTAAACTTCGGGGTAGAGCCAAGATGGTGGAGTAGAAGGATGGACTTGTAGAAGCTCTCCCCCCATAGCTCATAAAATACCTATAAAAAATGACTCTAAACAAATTCTAGAGCAGCAAGCCACAAAATGACAGAGTGAAAGAGATTTCCAGCCCAAGACAACCTAGAATACTGACAGAAAAAATCTATCACACCAAGCTGAGAGTGGAGCACAGCCCAGCCTGGGCCAGACTGTGTGGATGGGACTGAAGCAGGTTTCAGGGCATGGAATCACAGGTAGCAGCTGTGGTTACCATATTTCTCAACCCACAAACGCTAAAGACAGCTTCAAAGGCCAATGAGAAAGCTCTTTCACGTAGATGAGAGGGGTGTGCAATCTGACCCCAGCCCTGACACCAGGGCAGCAGCAGCCATTTTTGGAGCTCTCTGCCTAAAGATCATGGGGAAATTGAGCAGCTGATCTGGGTCTCAGTCGTGAGTGGTGGTCTTTGGGTGAGGAAGAGTACTATCATGGTGGAGCTAGTGGAAGCTCTGGAGAGGGAATCCTACTTGCAGATCCTAGGCAGAAAAGAGTGCTTGTGATTGCTCACAGACAAGAGTGCAGACCAGAAGAGGAGGAAACTTCCCTCCCTTGACTGTGCCACCTTGGAGGAACTGAGAACTTACAGGTCCCTAGAGTACAACCTCAACTTGACAAAGGACTCAAAAGTCAAGTAACTGGCTGGGAAAATTCCAAAAAACAGGGAAGAAATAAGACTATAGAAGATTACTTTCTTGGTGAACAGGTATCTTCTACCATCCTTTCAGATGAGGAAGAACAATGCTTACCATCAGGGAAAGACATAAAAGCCAGGGTTTCGATATTCAAAACCTCCAAAAAAAAAAAAAAAACTATGAAATTGTCTCAGGCCATGGAAAAGCTCAAAAAGGATGTTGAAGATCAAGCAAGAGAGGGGAAGGAAAAATTGGGAAGAGAAAGGCAAGTGATACAAGAAAATCATGAAAAGCGAGTCAAGAGCTTACCAAAAGGAGAACAAAAAAATGCTGAAGAAAATAACAACTTTAAAAATGGACTAACTCAAATGGAAAAAGAGGACCAAAAAAGGCAATGAGGAGAAGAATGCTTTAAAAAGCAGAATTACCCAAATGGAAAAGGAGGTTCAGAGGCTCACTGAAGAGAATAGTTCTTTAAAAATTAGAATGGAGCAGATGGAAGCTAATGACTTTATGAGAAACCAAGAAATTTTGAAAAAAAAAGCAAAAGAACGAAAAATAGAAGACAGTGTGAAATATCTCACTGGAAAAACAACTGACTTGGAAAATAGTTCCAGGAGAGATAATTTAAAAATTATTGGTCTACCTGAAAACCAGGATTAAAAAAGAGCCTAGATATCATCTTTCAAGAAATTGTCAAGGAAAACTGCCCTGATATTCTCGAACTGGAGGGTAAAATAGAAAGGGAAAAATTCATTGATCACCTCCTAAAATAGATCCCAAAAGGAAAACTCCTAGGAATATTGTAGCCAAATTCCAGAGTTCTCAAGTCAAGTATAAAATATTACAAGCAGTCAGAAAGAAAGAATTCAAGTATTGTGGAAATACAATCAGGATAACACAGGAGGATAGAAGGGCTTGGAATATAATATTCCAGAGGTCAAAGGAGATAGGATTAAAACCAAGAATCACCTACCCAGCAAAACTGAGTATAATTCTTCAGGGGAAAAAATGGAATTTCAGTGAAAGAGAGCTCTTCCAAACATTCTTATTGAAAAGACCAGATCTGAATAAACAGTTTGACTTTCAAATACAAGAATCAAGAGAAACATGAAAAGGTAACAGGAAAGAGAAGCCTTAAGGAAGTCATTAAAGTTGAACTGTGTACACTCCTACATGGAAAGACATTATTTGTAACTCATGAGACCTTCTTCAGTATTCTGGTAGTTAAAGGAAAAAAAAATATATAGATATATATAGATATATATATATGTGTGTGTGTGTGTGTGCATGTATGTATGGGTATGTATATATTATATATGTGTAGGTATGTATATGTACATGGGGGTATGTGTGTATGTGTATATGTATGTATGTATATATATGTACATACATATATATACATACATACATATATATGTATATGTGTATATATATGCATGTGTGTATGTGTGTGTATATATGCATATATATATACATACATAGACAGAGGTCACAGGGTGAGCTGAATATAAAGGGAGAATACCTAAAAATAATAAAATTTACTGTTGAATTAAATATACCGGGAGTAAAAGAAAGAGAGAGGTAGAATGTAGCAAATCATCTCACATACAAGAAGCAAGAAAGAGCTTTTACAATGGAGGGGAAGAGGGGAGGAGATGAAAGGAAATAATTGAGCCTTATTCTCATGGGATTTGGTTTAAGAAGGGAATAACACACACTCAATTGGAAATGGAAATCTATTTTACACTGCGGGAAGGCAAGGGGGAAGGTGATAGGAGAGGGAAGATAATGGAAGGGACCACAAATTCGGGAAAGGGATAATCATAAGCAAACACTATTGTGGGAGGACAGGTCAAGGGACAGAATGGAACAAATGAAGGGCAGGATAGGACCGAGGGAAATGTGGTTAGTCTTTTACAACATATCTTTTATGCAAGTGCTTGCATTGTTCCACATGTACAATTTCATAACCTATATGAAATTGCTTCCTTTCTCAATGAAGGTAGGTGGGGAGGGAGGGAGAGATTATGGAACTCAAAGTTTTAAGAATGAATGTTAAAAATTGTTTTAACATGCAACTGGAAATTAAGCTATACAGGAAATGGAATATAGAAGTCTGTTTTGTCCCTCAGGAAAATAGAGGGAAAGAGTGTTGGAAGAAAGGTGAGTAATAGAGGGGAGGACACACTGGAGGAAGGGGTGATGGGGTGCATGCTGCCCTGGGATGGGGGCTGGGGAAAGATGGAGAGAAAAGTTTGAATTCAAAATCTTGTGGAAGTGAATGTTGAAAACAAATAAATAAGTGAATGTTGGAAAAGAAATGATGTATCAAAAAAGTTAAAATAAAATATTAAACATATTTTCACATTAGTCATTTTGTATAGAAGAATTAGAATGAATGGAAGGAACCATGAGAAATATAAAAACAAAACAAAAAGAGAGAGAAAATGGTATTCTTTGATTTGTATTCAGACTCCATACTTCTTTCTTTGGATATGGATGGAATTTTCCATCATGAGTCTTTTGGAGTTGTCTTAGATCCTTGCATTGCTGAGGAGGGCTAAGTCTATCAAAGTCAGTCATCATACATTGTGGCTGTTACTGTATTCAATATTCTCCTAATTCTTCTCACTTCACTCAGCATCAGTTCATATAAGTCTTTTCAGGTTTTTCTGAAGTCTTCCTCCTCCTCATTTCTTATAGCACAATAATAGCATTCCAGTACATTCATATACCACACATTATTCAGCCATTCCCCAACTGATGCACATCCCCTCAATTTCCAGTTAAAATAACTGAATTTTAGTATCATTCTTTTCCTTTAAAGCTTAGATCTAGCGTTACTGATGGGGTACAGAATCTAGGAACCTCCTTTAACTCCCCTTTAATCTTCCCACTTAATCTGGTCTTTCGTTGTCTGTTACATCTAGATTGCCCCATGTGCTTCCCACCCAAGCCTTCCATTGTCAACTGGCAACCTGCCAGTTGCCTCCAACTGATTCCCACCCTTGATTACATCACTAGTTACCCTTGTCAGATCAAGAACCAACCTGAGATCCTCCTTCCAGACTACTAGACAACCTGGAGATCTTTCCCATGGTCTCTCTGTATATAAATTCTATCTCACTCAGGCACTCAGATAAAATCCAGCTCAGACTCTGTCTAACTGAGATTCTATCTGACCTGCTTGTCAATACAAGCATCACAATGCTTAGGCTCCTTAAGAGTCAACCCAATATGGAGAGCCTTTAATAAACTTTGTTTTACTTTGGCTAGAAGAAGGTTTGAGGTAAATTCATTTGCAGGACCTAGTATGTCAGTATTTGGGGATCCCAAGTACCCCAAACCTCAACATTATGGTTCCCAGACCTCCACATATGGTTCCCAGACCTCAACCCTATCTCCTATATGAAATATCCTCATGATCTCCCTAATTATGTGTTCGTTTATTCTTTTAGTTATCTTGTGCATCTATGTGTGTGTGTGTGTGTGTCTGTCTGTCTGTCTATCTCTGTCTCTGTCTCAACCTTTCTGTCTTTCTATATCTGTCTCTGTCTGCTTCCCCACTATTCAAATCCTCTCTTGGCTTATTTTTGTATGGCCTTCAAACTAAGAATTATTTTTTCCATTTTTAATACAATGAAACTTTATTTAAAATACAAAAAAAAATTCTTAGCTCAAAACTGATCAAAAAAAGGCAGGGTGACTGAATTTTGTCAATGGACCAAAGCTTGTGTAACCCATCCATCTGGTAGACTGAGAACTCCTTGAGAACAGGTTCTTTTTTGTTTGTTTTTATTGCATTTGCAGTGCTTTGCATACCATAGGTGCTCAGTAAATGTTGATAAGCTGTACCATTTTTCTCCCTGATTGACTCCATTAGAGTCTAAACTCCATAAAGGCAAAGGTTATCTTTTGCCTGCTTTTGAATCCCGTGTATTTATCACAGTATCTGGTATATAATAGACACTCAATAAAGATGTATTGATTTACTGACTAGAACAATACCCACTTTTCTATCATCCTTGGAAGTAGAAGAAGGGAACCGTCTCTCCATGTTTCAACATTTTGTTTTTCTTAACCAATCTTCCAATAAATTTCAAACTTTTAAAAAGAAAGTCATTGGTAAAGAAGATTTTCTCTTTTCTCAACTTTAGTAAGTTGATTAAATTCAGTATTAATTATTGATTAATATTCAGTATTATTATTCTTATTTTCTCCTCTAAAACAATTTAAAAAGTAATGCACCTATTCCAAAAGGCAACTGGGAAATTTGATATATCACCCAGTCCAAAGATTATTGTGTTTACTGGAGAATTTCTCAACATTTGGGAGAATTGCAATGTTTTCAGAGACCTCAAACAGCTTGTTACTGGGAAAAGCCCATCTCCTGAACAGTAATATTCTATAGGATATATTCTATAGGATACTTGGATAAAGTTACAGAGAGCATCCTTTTCAAGTTGACTCTTAACATTAAGCTTTAATGAATGCTAAATATCTTGCCCACCAGATTGCAAAACATATTGAAAGGCAAAAAAATAAAAATTGGCAGAATTCAGGACAATAAAACTTAGTAGAAAATGTTGTCTCAATTTGGACCCCAAATGCAAAATAGAAGTTGGCAAAGTTAGATAATAGTTCACCTTAAAAAAATCTCAGTTTTAGTGGTCCACAAACTCTAAATAAATCAATAGTGAAAATGGCAGTAAAAAAAATGTACCTATCTTGGGTTGCATGAAGAGAGACAAAGTGACTAAGATAGTGATAGTGTCATTCTGCTCTTGCCTGTCAGACTGCTCTAAAGTATTTTGTTCATTTCTGAGTGCCATACTTTGGAAGGACTTTGATGAACTGGAGAATATTCAGAAGGGGGTAACCAGAATAGTTAGGGTATATGGGGCTCTTATTATATAAGGATCAGTGGAAGTGTTGAGCTCTAGGGGACCCTGAAATAGTGACACATGACACATGGGTTCTACCTGAATGAATTTGACCCAAACCTTTCAGCCAAAGAAAAACAAGGCTTGTTAAAAGACTACTAGGTAGGCATGATTCTAAAATTCTACCCTATCAGTCAGACTCTTAAGGAATCTCAGCATTGGCTAGACTCCTAAGGAACCTGAACATTTGATTGCTTCTATTGCTATCTGAAGCAGATGAGCACTGAATCTGGTCACTTTCCTGGAAACAAGATTTCTGACAGGTTTCACATTCTTAGGCTCTGTGTGATGATGAAGAGAAATATCTGGAACTTAAGCTCTCTTCCAATGAGTCTTGATTTATCAAAGAAGGAAAGCGCATCTGAAATCTTAAGTGCTCATTGTTCCTTCTGATTTTCTCAAAGTATTCTTACAAAGTTTCACAGTTACAACTTCTCCTCAGTCTCCCTATCTTGCCCTCTGATTCAAATGATTTAATTCAGAGATTCTGTCCCTAAGTAACTCACCTTTGATTCATGAGATAACAAGTCACTAAATTTCTCCAAAGAAATCAACACTCCTCATTTAATTATTTCTCATATTTTCATTTTTTGAGCATTTTGCCAAGATGACAGAGGAGAAGGACAAACCTACTCCAGTTCTCATTCTATAACCCATAAAATACCTATAAAAAATTTCCCTAAACAAATTCTAAAGCAGTAGAAGCCACATAATGACAGAGTGAAAGAGATTTCCAGGCCAAGACAGCCAGGAAGGCCAACAGGAAAGGTCAATTGCACCAACTTGGAGTGGAGTGCAGCTCAGCTTGAACCATGCTGCATGACTTGGACAGGAATGGAGCAGGATTCAGGGTGCAAAATCACAGGCAGCAGCTGTGGTTCTCAGATTACTCAACACACAAATGCCAAAGACAGTTTCAAAGGTCAGTGACAAAGCTCTTTCACATGGATGAGAAGAGAACACGGTCTGGCCCCAACCCAAGGGCAGCAGAAGTCACTGCTGCAGGGTCCCCTTTTGAAGCCCTCCACCTAAAGACCTGGGGGAATCAAAAAGTTGATCTGAATCTCAGTCCTGAGTGGCAGTACTGGGATGAGGAAGAACACTGTCCTGGTGGAGCTCGTGGAGGATCTGGAGAGGGCATTCTACTTGTGGATCCTGGGCAGAAAACTTGTTGCTCCCAGACCAGGCAGGAGAGGAGTAAATTCCTCTTCCTTGATTGTGCCACCTTGGAGGAACTGAGAACTTACAGGTCCCTGGATTATACTCTCCACTTGACAAAGGATTCAAAAGTCAAGTAACAGGCTGAGCAAATGTCCAAAAAGGGGGAAAAAATAAGACTATAGAAGGTTACTTTCTTGATGAACAAGTATTTTCTTCCATCCTTTCCAATAAGGAAGAACAAAGAATACCATTAGAGGAAGACATAAAAGTCAAGGCTTCTTCATCCAAAACCTCCAAAAATAAATATCTCAGGCCATGGAAGAGCTCAAAAAGGATTTTGAAAATCAAATAAGAGAGGTGAAGGAAAAATAGAGAAGAGAAAAGCGAGTGAAGCAAGAAAATCCTGGAAAGTGAGTCAACAGCTTGCTAAAGGAGACCCAAAAATATGCTGAAGAATATAACACCTTTAAAAATAGACTAACCCAACTGACAAAAGAGGTCCAAAAAAGCCAATGAGGAGAAGCCTGCTTTAAAAAGCAGAATTAGCCAAATGGAAAAGGAAGTTCAAAAGCTCACCAAAGAAAATAGTTCTTTAAAAATCAGAATGGAGCAGATGGAAGCTAATGAGTTTGTGAGAAACCAAGAAATTACAAAACAAAACCAAAGGAATGAAAAAACAGAAGACAATGTGACATATCTCATCGGAAAAACACCTGGATGTTGAGATCCCGGTGAGACAATTTTAAAATCATGGGACTACCTGAAACCATGAGCAAAAAAAGATCCTAGACATCATCTTTCATGAAATTATTAAGGAAAACTTCCTTGATATTCTAGAACCAGAGAATAAAATAAATATTGCAAGAATCCATTGATTACCTCCTGAAAGAGGCCCAAAAAGAAAAAAAACTCCTAGGAATATTGTAGCCAAATTTCAGAACTCCCAGTTCAAGGATAAAATATTACAAGTAACCAGAAAGAAATAATTTGAGTATTGTGAAAATACAGTCAGAATAACACAGGTTCTGGCATCTTCTACATTAAGGGATCAAATGACTTGGAATGTGCTATTCCAGAAGTCAAAAGAACTAGGATTTAAACCAAGAATTATCTACTCAGTAAAACTGAGTATAATATAGGAGAAAAAATAGTCATTCAGTCAAATAGATACTTCGAGCATTTTTGCTGAAAAGATCAGAGCTGAATACAAAATTTGCCTTTCAAACACAGGAATCAAGAGAAGCATGAAAATTAAACAGGAAAGAGAAATCATAAGGTACTTACTAAAATTGAACCATTTACATTCCTACATGTAAAGATAATATTCATAACTCTGAGACTTTTCTCAGTTTTTGGGTAGTTGAAAGGATTATATATATATATATATATATATATATATATATATATATATATATATATATATATATATATGTATGTATGTATGTATGTATGTATGTATATAGACACAGGGCAAGTTGAATAGGAAGGGATCATATCTGAAAAAATAAAATTAAGGTGTTATTGGGGAATATATTGGGAGGAGAAGGGAGAAATGGAATGGGCAAATTATCTCTCATAAAAGAGGAAAGAAAAAGCTTTTTCAATGGAGGGGAAGGGGGAGAAAGTGAGAGAGGAAAAGTGAGGCTTACTTTCATTATATTTGCTTCAAGGAGGGAATAACGTGCACATTCAATTTGGTATGAAAATCTATCTTACAATACAAGAAAGTAGGGGAGAGGGGGAGAATTGGGATGAGGAGATGATAGAAGGAAGGGCAAATGGGAGCAGGGAGTAATTAGAGGTAAACACTTTTGGGGAGAGACAAGGTCAAAAGAGAGAATAAAATAAATGTGAGGCAGGATAGGATGGAGGGAAATAGTGTCAGTCTATCACAACATGACTATTATGAAAGCCTTTTGCATAACTACACATGTATAGCCTATATTGAATGGATTGCCATCTCAGTGGGGAGGGATGGGGAGGGGAGGTAGAGAAGGTAGAGAAGTTGGAACTCAAAGTTTTAGGAACAAATGTTGAGAATTGTTCTTGCATGGAACTGGGGCATAAGAAATACATGTAATGGGATAAAGAAATCTATCTTGCCCTACAAGGAAAGAGAAAAGATGGGGATAAGGGAAAGGAAGGGTGTGATAGAAGCGACAGAATATTGGGGGAAGGAATAATCAGATTACACGGTGTCTTGGGGGGAGGGGAGAGAGAGGGAGAAAATTTGAAACTCAAAATCTTGTGGAAATGAATGTTGAAAACTAAAAATAAATAAATTTTGTAAAAAATAAAGAAAACTTTAAACAATTATGCTATATGCAACTATATATGACCTGCAGCTCTAAGTTCTCAAAACAGTACTTGATCTGTTTCTGTTCTTGAAACTGTTCCTTCATACTTGCATTGCAACCATTTTAAAAAATAAATAAAACATCTTTCTTTGCCTCCTTTAAACTATCAAAGTATTCACATACAAAAAGTATCACCCTATATCTTCTACAAGGTGATTTTAACTGGCTTATTTATAGTGCAGTTCATTTTCTGTCCCAAATAACTCAATTCCAATTTGAAAACTGTAGGCTTTTTTACAGGTATAACTTAACAGTTTGTATTAAACCAAAGCCTTTACCTATTCCTTGCATGACTAGCATCAAATTCTTCATCTATGAAAGGCAAAATGTTATATCCTTAAACAGCTGATATAACAGACACACACAAATATATTCATATATATATATATATACACATACATACATATATCTAAGTATGTATATACATATACATATATATGTATATATAAACCTTTACTTTCCATTTCAGCACACAACTACTCCATATGAAATGGCAGTACCTTAAAGACATAGTACCTTATGCATATTTCCTTACTGAAAAATTATATAGGTAGTCAGGTCATCAGACTGTTACACAAATAAAAAGTACCAGGAATCAGAAAGAGCAATGGTGCAGATATTTTTTCAAAGCCTTAACTCCAGAAATTCTACATAGCTGAAACAGTTTCTGATTGCTTAGTTTGAAATGAAGAATGAATGAGCTTCCTGGATTTATTTGACAATCCCTGTCATATACTGAAAAAAACTATCACTTGTCCTTGGAAACCTGCTTCTCCTATATTTATCCTTAATTCTGGCTAAATGACTCAATGTTCCCACCCAATTCCTTTCAGTCTCTTTCCCTGTGGTCTGACAAAAAAGGCTTATTCCTATACTCCTCTGTTTTGTGGTCCCTCTAGGGATACAATGAGATGCTACATGATAAAGTGGAAAGAACATTGGCTTTGGAGTCAGATGACCTTGGTTCTAATTCCAGGCCTACAATGTGGGTCTTGTGGAACATTAGATAAGTTACACTGTGTCCCTCAGTTTCCTCACCTGTAAAATGAGGAGGTTGAAATAGATGAGATCTCCTCTAGATCAAAATTATTATTCCATAATTCTCTACACTTTAATTTTTGTTATATTCCACTTCCATTTCCTTTTACACATATTAAAAATAATTATAATTTCCTCACTTTTTACTCTTAATCTTCTAGGACTTGTAACTGGACAAATATATACACCTACATATGTGTGTGTATGTATGCATGTATGAGTGTGTCTATATATATTATATATACGTATATATTCCTTTCTATTGTCTCTTTGGTAGTTCTCAAATATTGAAATGTTGTCTTATTTTATTGATCTGTTTATTTACCCAGTTGTCGGTCTTCCAGGTGATTAGATGGGTCATAGTTAGTCTCCTATTCTGTATTGCCTCCACTTGGAAATCCCTATTGATAATATAAAGGAGAGAATAAAGAGCATTTTTTTATGTCTTATTCAATAGTTATTTGAAAGGACAAATAACTAGAGTGTTCTGATTTTCATTTAAAAATTTAAAGGTAATTGAAGGTTATTTTAAATTAAAATTTTCATGAGAATATTCCATTTCCTGTTTTTTTTAATATCATCAAAAATGAAGACCTAAATTTGTACTTTATTAAACACATGTTGAATTGAGCCTCACGACTTATTGCTTATTCATTGCTTCCTTTCATATTTTCATTTATTTCCTGGAAATACAATATTAATTGGTTGGAATCTTTCCCTCCACATAATACCTTTATCCTTTGCTGACTTAACAAGTAGGCTCCAAATAATCTATATTTCTTTACTTCAAAATGAAATTCCAAATTCATTTCACTCATATGAAAAGTTGTTGAAATTGTATAATGCCAGTTATGGCATAAAACCTTATTATGAAATGTAACACAGAGAAAAAAATTATAGGCATATAGTTCAAGCTCCTTATTTTATAGATGAGGAAGCTGAATCCAAAAAATTCAGGTGACTTGCCCACAGAACAAGAACAGAAGTCCCCAGTTCTAGCATTCTTTCTACTACACCACTAGATTATGATTCTTGTTTGCAAAGTTGACAGAGGAATTTGTTTTCAATGAAGAAAATGCATTGTGTTTTGATTTGAGCATAATTTAAGGTTTGAAGATTTTGCAATGGAGTAGCTCTGATTTCCTCCACTCTGAGATTTTACAATTTTCCAATTTTACTACCTAAATGTAGAATTTAGGGATCCTCAACCTAGTGTGTTTATACCTAATGCTTATGTGCAATACCTAGTGTATTTCATTTTCCTGAGGAATAACATCTGGACATATGAAATTATTAGGAAGTGTAGGGCTTTCTATGGAAAACATATATAATATTTGTATGCAATTTATTATCGATCAATTAATACAATCATCACATTTATTAAGCACTTTCCAAATTCCCCTGTTACTGTTGAGCATACCACTGATGTATTTTGGGGTTGCTGGGAATCCCAAAATGTTAGGGCATAGGGCAGTGTCAGCTTGGAATGAATTCACATACTCAAATCTTCCAGTCCAGGGACAATGTCTATTGTAACACCAATAGGAATTGGCAGGGTTTCTAGTGAAATTGAAACTTAATGGGGGTGAGACTGATGCTTATATACAAAAAGGACAGTGAAAGAATATGAACAGGATGAAGAAATGGTAAGTAGTCTGGGGTGGGCCAAGAGGCAGTGAAAGGACTGTCAAGTAAGCTAATTAGGTGATCTAGGTGGGCTAAGGTGAACCAGGTGCCTTGGGCAGAGGTGCCACTGACCTAGGTTGCTGAAACATATGGAAAAATTCAGGGAATTGGTTGCTTTCAAAGACATAATCTTTTCCTTTTAGGGATCCATGTCCCATCACCCCATCACCACCATCATCCCAGATAGACAGAATTTAAACCTCCATGTTAAACATCCTAGGCTCTTCCAGGTCTTTCACCCTCACATTTCCAGTCTGTTGGAAAGTCCTATCCATTTACCTTTGTAACATGTTTCATGTAAGCCCCCTTCTCTCCTCTGGCACTGTGGTCACCCTGGCACACACACTTGTTACCTCTTGCCTGGACTATGACAAGTGTTTGCTGGTTGATCTGTTTGCTGCAAGTGCACTCCAGTTCCCTACTCCAGTCTACCCTCCACTCAGCTGTCAAATTAATCGTGGAAATGTCATATTCTTATTCAATAAACTCAAGTTCAGGAGCAAACATAAAATTCTTTTTTTATAACCGGGTCTTCTCTTACTTTTTCCGTCTTTTTGTACCTTCCTCCAACCCCACTTCTCACCCTCCCCACCCCCATGAACTTGGAGATCCAGTGACATATAACAGCAAGGACCCCAACATATACATGAGGGCCTGCTGCACAGGTTCTTAGATTTGCTTTTCTAAAAGGAAAGCAACTTTTGAGGGGTCAACAATCACTTCAATCAATCACACATACCAACAGAGAAAATGTGTATGTTCATCCTTTGTTGCTGAAGAAGACCATGCCATCAGAGAAATGATGACATGACTTGCATTTGACTTTGTTTTGAGTGAGGGAGGGTTGTGCAGGTCACCAGCCTCACTTCTCCTCCAGAGCCATCTGAATCCAGTGACCAGATATTCATCAGGATGATTGGAGATTACCCAGGATGAGGCAGTTGGGGTTAAGTGACTTGTCCAAGGTCACACAGCTAGTGAGTGTCAAATGTCTGAGGTGAGATTTGAACTCAAGTTCTCTTGACTCCTGCACTGGTGCTCTATCCACTGTACCACCCAGCTGGCAACCAACAGAAAAAATACAAGCAAAGTATATACAGTTGGAAGCCCTGTCTGTTGGTCTTTATGTCTCTGTTTGTATTTTCTCTGAAGTTCAGGGTGCTGACTTTTTGCCCTGAGCTAAATGAATGATACATGTGCTTTATTAAAGGGATTTCTGACTCCTCAAAAGTTGCTTTCCTTTTAGAAAAGCAGATCTAAGAACTTGTACAGAAGACCCTCCTGTGTATGCCAGGGTCCTTGCTGTTACATAGACATACCCATACAGACATATAAATATATGTACATATGTCTAACATATAGTCAGCTAGTCACATATATATGTATATTTAAATGTGACATATTTATATATAACATATATACACATGTACATGTTTGTCACATTATTTAAATTACAGAAATGTGAACTAAATAAAGAATTAAATATGGAAAATTTAGAAGGCCCAACAGTACATAGAAAATAATCTTATTAGGAGGCGCAATTATTTTCTCCTCATATTACTGGTTATAACTTACTTAATGTCATGAGAAAATGACTTTCAACTGCTTATCTAATATATTGCTTTTAGCTGAGACCTGATTGTTTTCTTCAAATGTACTTCCTGAAATTATTGAGGAAGATCAAATTTTTTCAGATAATAATGGCTTAACAAAGGCCCAACTACAAAATATAAGTTGGTAGGGTCTCTCAGATGTTCCTTGAATAAACCCTGTTCATTCTCACCTCTGCTCATACTATTTCCCAGCCTAAAAATATCATTCTCTATCTTAATCTCTTATCCAAATCCTACCTATTATCCAAGAATTACATGTCATTTCACTTATCCAAGAAATTTTCCATAATTATTCAGGTCAACATGAATCTCTTCCCTTAATGAACTCCTAAGGCTCTTATTGCTTTGTCCTCAGGATATATTTAACAATCTAAAGTTAATTTTTTTTATCCTATTTACACACACACACACACACACACACACACACACACACACTCATATACAGCCTTGACAAACTACTTTTTATGTACTCTTTATATATTGTAATTTTAATTTGCTTATCTGTGAATATACATCCACTCCTCCCTCTGGCCCTCCCCCACAACACTAGAATGAAGTTACTGTCAAGAACTGTTCATTTTTGTCTTGTATCACCAGCACTAACCAGAGTGTCTGGCACGTAGTTGTTGTGGTTTGTCCTTCCTTTTCTAAGAGTTTCAATAACATCATGGATGATGTCTTGACTTGCTCATGAATTGAATTTAAATGAGGCAGAGTTGCACTAAGCTGTCAGTTTCATGCTCTTCCAGAGTCATCCAAGTCCAGTGGTAAGACAAAAGTCAAGACACCTGGCAATGGCCCAGGATGCGGTGGATGACCTTGGTGTATTTGATGTCCAACCTAGAGCTAAGCATTCCCTGAACACCCCATACCCTGGCACATAGTAGTCATCTAAAAAATGTTCACCAAATTTTATTGCCTGACTCCCCACTGAAATTGTAAATTCCTGCGGGTCAGAGACTAATCCATATTTCTTTGGGCCCCTATCTATCAAGGGATAGAATAAGTGGCATTTTTCACATGTGGAATTCTGATAAAATAAAAAAAAGGGGGGAGTCGATTTCAAATGCCAGGGAACATCCCTGGTGTGTGGGGTGTTCAGGGAGGAGTAGCACCTCTGGTGTGAGGGTTTGCTGAGCACTTTTCAGGGAAGCTTATCCACCTTTGGGGTCCACCTTCACCCAACTCTCATCTGTGGCTCCAAGAAGCTGTAGCATGCACAGAAGCTCACTCTCAGTAAAACCATCGTAGCAGGTGATGGGGCAAGGTTAATCAAAAGATATCAGACATTTAGATGAGTTAAGGGAATGCTCACCCCAAGCACGTGAAGACCTTCCCTGGTATCCGGACAGATTAGAACAATTTGTTCTAGAGATGATGGAGGTGGCTGAAGCTGGGGCTGTGGAGCGCTCAGAGCTTGGTAGACATCAAGGACACCAAGATCATCCACTGTATCAGGGGACATTGTCAGTCTTCTTGACTTTTGTCTCACCACTGGACTTTCATGACTCAGAAAAAGAGTCAGGCCGATGACTGTGCAACTCTGCCTCACTTCAGTTCAATTCAAACACAGATCAGTATGTCACCTATAGTGTCACTGGCCCTCTTCAGAATCAAAGGATGACCAGTAATGATCCAGAAGCGATCTTCAAAACTTAAATGGAAACTACAAATGCTTCATCGCATCCTGGTGCCAATGATGTATAAAATTTTATTTTGGGTACAATTTCTCCACAAAAAGAAACCTTAGCCAGAGGCAAGCTGGAGGAGCAGATAGAGTACTAAATTCAGAATTGGAGGCCCTAAATTTGAATTCCATTTCTACCTTTCTTGACTTTTGTGGCCTTTATTGATTTCTTTGGATCTCAGTTTCTTCTGTAAAATGTGAGTCAGACTAGGTTGTCTCTGTTTCATTCTACCTTTTATCTTTAAGTTTTCTTCTACTTTGTACTCTAAAAGTGTACTCTAAAATGTGCAAATATTTTGTCTTTAAATAGCGTTTATTTCAAGTTAGTAGACCGCTACAGGTGACCATGTAAACTTCATTACATGTACTTTTTAATGGACTCCTTTCAGAAGCATTCAGTGGTCACAGTCCTTTCCTCATTTGATAGAGCTGACAATAGACAGAGCTTCTAACATTATATCCCTGTGCCTTCTCATTTGGTTCTAGGAAATGATTACTGAACAATGACCACACAGCATATTTGACAAAACAATACTACATTAAGTTTAATGTGGAAATGGTATTTTGTCATATGAGGTATTCCTGTCAAAGGTCTTAAAATATAGTCATGAGTTAAAATGCACCAAAAAACACATCTAAAGACCCAGGCACCTTCCATGCTAGCTGCTGATGGAGAGACATCACAATTTCTTATTTCTCAATATGTTCCATATGTCCTATGGGACATAAACCTTCCTATCCCAACTCCCCTTGTTCCATTAAAAGCATAGGATCATAGGATCTCTAGTCCAAACTTTCTCCACTCATTTTATAGGTGAGGAAACAGATGTCCAAGGAAGTTCAGTGGGGTACCCAAAGTCACACATATGGTATTCATAAGAGTTGGAATTTGACCTGAGTCTCTCTGACTTCACACATAATCTTTCCACTATACCATGCTGATATCAGAAACAATATACAAGTAATAGACTACTAGGTAAGAAAAACAGGCAAACATTATTCTTTCTTTCTTTCTTTTTAAATAAGAAGGGGAATAAACATTTCCGTAGTACTTACTCTGTGCTAGGCACTATGTTAGATTCTTCTGATCCTCACAGCAACTTTTCAAGGTAGGTGCTGTTATTATTGCCATTTTACTGTTGGGAAAACTGAAACACACAGAGGTTAAGTGACTTGACCAAGGTCACATAGCTAGCAAGTGTCTGAGGCTAGATTTTGACTCAGATCTTCCTGACTCCAGGCATAGCATTTTATCCATTATGCCACCTAACTGCTATTTATTAACATTAAATAAAGTGCTAATAGTCTGACTTTGAAGTGTTTCTGTATCAATAGAATTCAGAACTATTGCTGGGAAATAAGGTTGGTTGAAGGGGGAATATCTGCCATCTATCTATCCATCTATCTATCTATCTATCTATCTATCTATCTATCTATCTATCTATCTATCTATCTGTCTGTCTATCTAGATATAGAAGTGTATATATATACATACACACATTTACACATGCATATATGCACATGCATCTACATATGTACACATATGCATGTTTTCAGGTTTGGAAATTATTTTCCACTTGATGTTTCATGGTTTTTATTATTCCTATTTTATAGATGAGAAAACTGAGGCTCAACAAGGTTCTATGGCATAATAAGCATTTAGAAAGTTTGTTGGCAGACTGACGATTGACTGACTTGTCCATAGTCAGACAGCTAAGAAGCATGTGAAGTGGGATTCGACCTTAGGTCTTCCTGACCCCAAGTCTGGTGCTCAAGCCGGAATGTCTGGCTCTGTGGAGCAGTGTCTGGAACATAGTAGGTAATTAATGGATCCTTGTTGAATTAAATTGAATTGTTTAATTCTAAGTAGATTTAGCTTGCTTTCAAAGTTTACTGTCTCAAAGGAAATGGAGTCACTGCAAGAGAAAAAATTCACCCACAGAATGAAATTGCCTAAAGCAGGAAAGGGATTTGAAACCCAATTTTTACAGACAGATACCCATCGTAATGAAGATGGGCTTTGGGTACAGTAACCACTTCACATACCTTAGAAAGTCATATGATCAAGGCCTAGTTTCCACCTACATACTATGTGACCACTAGCATTTAATTAATTTGTTTTTCAATATGGTCACTGAGTTGGAACAAATGGCTGTGTACACACACACACACACACATACACACACACACAACTGTCTCATAGCTATCAATGAATTGATAATTAATAGATTGTGCCCAGATAGTGTCACTACAAATATATCTGGTTCTAGTAACACTTTCCAAAAAAATATAGTTACTTTGGAGATCACAGCTTTTTTCCCTCTGGTTCTAGCACTGTGGAGATGCCATATTGGTGGTGGATGTGCTTACCTTACATCATCATGTTAACTAGCATATATATATACATACATACATACATACATACATATATATATATGCGTGTGTGTATACATATATAGTATATATATATATATATTTTAGAGTGGGGGAGGAGAGAGTTCTAATAGTCAGTTCAGTTTTAAGCTACTGAAGTTTAATTAATTTCTTTTTAATTAATTGAAGCTATTGAAGCTTAAAACTACGCTAAGATTTTGGACAACCTTAAAATTCTTTAGAGTTTTCACAGCCTGAAAATTATCATATGCAATAAGTATCATAGGTATTATTATTATCCCCATTTTATAGATGAGAATACTGATGGTCAGAAAGAATAATTGACTTGAGTGAGTGTCAAAGGTCGGATGTGAACTCCAGTTTACCTTAATCCAAAATTCTTATCTACCACACTGGGCTCCCTGTCCATTCTAGCATATGCACCATTTGTTAAGTGACTTTATTTGAAAATATCTCACATTTTATTCAAAGAAATTTCATAAACAAAAATGTTTCCATTCTGTTCATGTCACATTCCAGATTAGCTTTTAAATATAGCTTTAAAATGCCAACACACACAACTCACATCTGATCAAAGAAGAAGAAATATATACAAATTTAAAATTGCAAAAATAGGCACATATTTTTCAACATTCATATCTTTAATCATTCCCATAAAATAAGTACTTACTAATAATTTATGGGAACTACAAGCCTGATTGGCTTATAAAGCTAAAGAAATATATTCTTAATGAAGTTTCAGAATTTAGATAGCCCTAAGGATTAGACCCTACTGTTCCCTTTTCAGCCATATTGACCATCAACAGATTCTAAATTATATTCAGTGACAGGGGGAAAACCTTGACTTTTGAGATCATTCCCATGTTGAGTCCGTGACATACAACTTCAAAGCTAAGGAAACTACAATGTAAAAGTATTGTTTCCATTTAAGATTATATGTGTTTTTAAAAATGTGGATAGTTATACAAAGACCACACATGTTATATGCACAGTATCTGAATCAAGAAGTATTTATTAAGTACCTGTTTTGTTATATGCACTATGTTAGGCACTATGGATACAAAAAAAAAATGAAGCAATACTTCTTTTCAAGGAGTTTACATTCTAACTGTCAATGTCTCTGAGGAATTAATGTTTAATATGCTTATGTTTAACACTTGATTGCTAACCCCTTGAAGTGAGAGGCTAGCTCATATTTTATTTCCATGTCTTCAGCACATAACACAGTACCAAGAACATAGTCAGTACTCACCAGCTTTTAAGCAATATGAAAATATAATAATATCACCCTGCAGTACTATATTTTCTTTTTTAAGTAGCTCATTACTTTTTCAAATTACAAGTGTTTTATTAATTTTTCCCTCTCATCATCCCAATCCCATTGGGCTATTAAAAAGAAAAAGGAAAACAAATTCCTCAAAATATGTCTACATGGTCCAACAAAACAATTTCCATGTTAGTCATGCATGAAAATGCATGTTTCTTTCTACATTTTAAGTTCATCACCTCTTTCTCAGGAGGTCAGTGGCACATTCAATCTTTTCAACTCATGGTCTATCATTGCATCGATCCATGTTCTAAAGTCTTTCAAAATTGTTTTTTCTGTAGTATTATTATTATATAAATTGTTCTCCTAGTTTTGCTCACTTTGCTCTGAATCATTTTACAAACACCTCCTCACGTTCCTTTGAAATTGTCTTTTTCATCATTATGACACAATAATGTTCTATTACATTCATATTTTGCCTAGCCACTCTGCAATAGGAAGACATTGCCCCATGCCCCTGTCACTTGATTTTTTATCTTGAGCTACCACAGAAAGACCTGTTACAAATATATCTGCATATTTCATAATTTTATATAGATAATTTTATACAGATAATTTTCATCTTTCTTTGACTTCTTTGGAATTTAGAGCATTTTTCATATGATAATTGATAGTTTATATTTCTTACTTTCAAAAATACCTGTTCATGTGATCAACACGATGGAAGACCAGACATTTTCTTTGAGCACCATGACCTCTCAAATTCTGTCACCATTGTCTAGAATGCCAAATTCCAAATCACAGACATTTGCCAGGCTATATTAAGGACCAGGAGAGGAGAGCAGGGGAGCAGAAGGAAAAGGGCAGAACACATGCCTACACTTGTGAAAAAGCTCAATGCCCACTCCCACATACACACAAACCTCTCCTTCCTAGTACAAACTTCAAACAGAAGAAGCTAAGACCCTTTGAGATCAAACCTCCAGGGAAACAACTGGCAGAATGTTGGGAGTCAGAAAGTGAGCAATACGGGGAAATGAGAGGAAAAAAGATGTAAATTAACAAAGATATCAGAAGGAAGAAAGGAAAACAAAACTGAAAGACTTTAAATATAAGCAGATAGACACAAATGGCAGAAGGGACTATAACTTCCAGATCTAATAAACCAGTTCATATGTCTATGAATAGTTGAGGAAAAACAGGGAAATGATTTAATACCTGATGAGGCAAAGGGCCCTATGGATTTTCAGGAGAAATTGAATTTGTTTTTGAAAATTGACATTGTTCTTGAGTGGTTTAAAGGAGAAATAAGAATTGTAGCAGGAGAGTTTACGGTCTGTACATCAGAAATAGTTTGCAGAATAGAAAAAAAGAACTTGAATCCACAATGCTGTCTTACCAAAGAAACAGAGGAGAGGGCAAAAAGGAGTGAAAGACACTGAAAAAATAGAAGTAACATGCAATGTCATTAAAAAAAAAACTATATCTATAAGTAAAACGGAACATTGATCTCAAAGACAGAATGAGTCAAGACATCTGAATGATCACAGGCCTTTCAGAAGAACATGACGAGTCAAAAAAAAATAATAATGCCACTATGCACAAAATTAGACAAGAAAACTTCTCACAAAGAAGCTGTATTTTGTTCTATTGAGTCAATATTGTAGACGGACAGACAGACAGGTAGGTAGGTAGGTAGATAGATAGACAGGTAGGTAGGTAGATAGATAGATAGATAGATAGATAGATAGATAGATAGATAGATAGATAGATAGAGATGTTTATATGTATGTATGTACTATGCATGTATGTGTACATAGGTATAAATTTTATTATAGAACAATGGACATTTCCTTACATATCCTCTTATTTCCTAAAAACAGTATTAGTACTATATGTCAAAATTAAAAGACACAGCTCTCTAGTTTAATACTTAATAAATGAATACCAATATCTTTTGCATTTCTACCCCCATTGTTCCTCATCTAAATGCTCTCTGCTGTGTTTCTCCTGCTCTACTTTCTGGATTTCTATATTTGAATCTATGATTTTTAATATAAAATGCTACCTTACCCTCTCCCAACCTACCCGCTTGGCACTGAGTGTACCTAACAAGGTCTAGTATTTAAAGTACCCTTAAAAAAAATAAGTGTAAATTCAATGAAAGTCAATAAGGTTGTTGAGTCCTGAGAATCTTATTAAAAGGAAGGGAAAACTGCTAATGCATATCCACCAAGCTAAAATACACAGAGAGTGGCACTCTGTGTAAATTAACAAAGCATTAGGGATAGCAGTTCAGACAACTTTCTATTTGAAAATCCATTTTAGAATTTTGCTAGGAATAAAATCAAGATCACTGGCCCATGATTTTCAGGCTCCATTCTCTTCCTTTATCTTTTTTTAAAATAATGACCACATCTGACCTCCAGTATTGTGGCATGTCACCCATACCTTGTGCCATTTCAAAAATCGTTAACCATGCCTTAGTAATCAGATCTGTTAGCTCTTTCAGTACTCAAGGCACCATCATGGGGCCAAGTGACTTAACTCATCAAGATCAACTAGTTCCTTTCTTATTAAATCCTTTCAGGACTGTTAACTCCTTGTTTGCCATTTTTGTTCTGTTCCTTTCCACACCAGAATTATTCTCCTTCACAAGGAAAGCAGAAACAAAATAATAATTAAGTTTTCCTTGTCTTTCTCAAGAATTGTTACTTTTTCCTCTACCCCAAGCGGCAGTGCAATTGTCTTTGTCATGTCAACATGACTAAAATGAAAAAATAATCCTTTTTTATCTCTGAATGGAAGTAGCAATAGCTAGTCTTTGTCAGTCATATTAATATACTCAAGAATACAGATAAATTTACAATGCATTTTTGGAAGGTCACGATAATAATAACAAATCATAATAGTTCAAATGTTTAAAAGTTTATATTGCTAAAAGAGATAAACTTCATATAACTAGGACACTCTACTAGATATCTCCTTCTAAGCCATTATTGAATGATTGGGTCTGAGGATTCATTAATGTCATGCAATGATTCTGCTAGGAACTACTGAAGTGTTTCGGACTGTATGCCCCTGCACTAAATGGTCCCAGGTTGCTATACCTTTTATGTATTTCTGTATGCTTTGTGTAATTTTTCTTTCCTTTTCCCTTGTTAGACTGTCAGCTGGCCCTCCTTATTATTGTATCTGTTGCTGCCTCCAGCAGTCTCTCCTTCAAATGGATTATGTCCAATCTGCTGTGGATTGGGAAATAAGATGAGAAATCTATTAAACATTATGTCTAACCTAATACAAGGTAGAGTTAGTTACTTTTGGGGGTAGGGTGGGGTAGGGTATGGTGTAGGAAAGCAAGCTCCTTGAGAACAAATTATGTTGCCTTTTTTGGAATGCCCAATGCTTAGCAAAGCCCCTAGTAAATGGAAGTAATTCATATATGTGTGTTGACTGACTGACTAATACACAGAGAGGGGGGCAGTTGAATTGCTCCATCAATTCTGGCAAAGAAAAATGTAATTATGTAAGAAAATTCACTAAACTGTTCATGTACTTTGGTTTTGTGATCTTTGTGTGACCTATATCCCAAGAGGAAGGGAAGAGAAAAAGAAAGACAGAGACAAAGAGAGAAATGCCAACATATTATTGGCAACATTTTTTGGTGGTAGTAAAAACTAGAAACAAAATGGAATCCAGTTGACTAGAGGATGGTTAAAGAATCAGGCACATAAAAATTCATAAAAACATAGTAGATAATACCTTAGACAGAGGTTGGGGGTGAGTGGGTGGCATGTCTAACATGCTTTCCTTATAAAGTAAATAAACTTACTTCATAAAGCATGTGAATCATTACTTACATTTTTTGAACACCTGATTTAGCTGCTTGATCAGCCTTTTTGTTTGTTTTCTGGGACTTAAGACTGCTAGATAAGTACCCACCATCAAATGAATTGACTATGATCTTAGAAAATGATGTGTCATTATTTTAATCAACCAAAAGTTCTTCCTATAAGCATTCTATAAGGTGCCTTTGGTGAATTCTCCTTCCCAAAATAATGAGTAGTATTTGCCAAAATTTATTATTGCTAGGTAATAATGGCAACAGTTAGTATGCATTGACTCATGTTAATATCCCATCACTTGAAAGGACAAAATCTTCCTAAGCATCCCCTGCTTATATTGCAACATATTGTTTCAGATTCTCTTTTGCTTTACTTTGGCTCTATTTTCTAAAATTTGCTTCCTTTATAGTCTTTGAATCTTTGAAAGAACTTTTGAAATATCATTATTTCTCTTTATTTCTACAAATATGTCAGCCCATACTAGAGCTGTTTTCTGAATGTGATTAACACAAAAACAAGCTGGATTGACAGCGAGGTTCATGCTTAGGCCTGGCATAGATGAAATCACACATAATCCTTGTTGTGATCAACTCTGTTTATGCAGAGAGGATACTGACTGGATGCATACCCATTGAAGTGAAGTTGTTGTCTTAATTTACCTATGAAATGCGTAATTTCCCAGTTAACAAAGTGTTTTCATCCTGACACAAATCTTCTGTTTTCCAAAAATGTTTAACTATGCATAAAATTAAGTTAATAAATTCATAGTTTAAGGAAATCATTCCGCTTGAGCAGTCTTTTAAACATCAGCCAATGCCATCTCCACCCAGGCAGGCTGCCAGAGCTGCCTTCTTATGGGAACAATTCCAGAAAAGTAATACCTATCAACCTGAATGTAGAAAAGTTTCCAGGATAAGACTATCAGGAGAATGCTGATGTGGACTGCCATAAAAGTCAAGTAATACTTTAATGAAAGAGATAATACTAACGGATATTGACTAAATAGGTGAACCAAAAATAATGAAGGCCCCAAGATGGGAGGCTATGTTGGGGTAAGGGTGAGAGTATTCAGCAGGAGCCTGCTTTCTCTGCAGTCAGAGGATCTCAGATCAAATTTTTGCTCCATTATTTACTACTGGTCTAACTTTAATGTCTGTGGGCCTTGATTTTCTTGTGTTTAAAATGAAGGGCTGGTGTTAGGTGGCCTCTAAGTTTCCTTCTAGCTCTAAAAATGTGATATTGTGATTTATTTAAAATTTTTTTTTCAGGTCAAAAAAGTTTTTTATTCATTCATTTATTTACTTATTTATTTATTTAACTTTTTACATTCATTTTCACAAAATTTTGGGTTCCAAATTTTCTCCCCTTTTATCCCCTCCCCCCACCCCAATACCCCAAGCAATCTAATTTTCCCTATCTCCAATCTGCCCTCTCTTCTCTCATCCCTCCCTTCTCTTGTTTCCATTTTCTCTTTTCTCCTGTAGGGGCAGATGACTTTCTATTCCTCATTAACTGTATGTCTTCTCTCCTAGTAGCAACAACAATACTAAACAATTGTTCCTGAACTTTTGAGTTCCAAATTCTCCCCATTCCTCCCTCCCCACCCACTCCCTTTGGGAAGGCAGGCAATTCAATATAGGCCATTTCTGTGTAGTTTTGCAAATGACTTCCCTGATAGTCGTGTTGTGTAAGACTTACTGAATTACCCTCCATCCTAACCTGCCCCTCATTGTTTCTCTTCTGTCTTTTGATCCTGTCCCTCCCCAAGTGTTAACTTCAAATTGCTCCCTCCTCCCTTTGCCCTCGCTTCCATCATCCTCCCTTGCTTATCTAATTCTCCCCCACTTTCCTATACTGTAAGATATGTTTTCATACCAAAATGAGTGTGCGTTTTATTCCTTCCTTTAGTCAAATATGATGAGGGTAAACTTCTTGTTTTTTTTTTTGTTTTTTTTTTTCTCAGCTCTCCTCTTTTTCCCTCCACTAAAAAGTCTCCTACTTGCCTCTTAAATGACATATAATTACCCCATTCCATTTCACCCTCTTACATCCCACTACATTTCTCACCATTTACCTTAATTTCTTTTAAGATATGGTCCCATCCTATTCAATTCAATCTGTGCTCTCTGTCTCTGTATGTGTGTGCATGTGTGTATGTGTGTGTGTGTATGCATGTACATGTGTGTGTATGGATCCACCAACTACCCAGATACTGAAAAGTTTTAAGAGTTACAAATATTGTCTTTCCATGTAGGAATGTAAACAGTTCACTTCTGGTAAGTCCCTTAAGACTTCTCTTTGCTGTTTACTTTTGCATGCTTCTTCTCATTCTTGTGTTTGAAAATCAAATTTTCTTTTCAGCTCTGGTCTTTTCATCAAGAATGCTTGAAAGTCCTCTGTTTCATTGAAAGACCATATTTTCCCCTGAAGTATTATACTCAGTTTTGCTGGGTAGGTGATTCTTGGTTTGAGTCCTAGTTCCTTTGACTTCTGGAATATCCTATTCCATGCCCTTTGATCCCTTAATGTAGAAGCTGCTAGATCTTGAGTTATCCTGATTTTATTTCCCATTACTGGAATTGTTTCTTTCTAGCTGCTTGTAAGATTTTCTCCTTGACCTGGGAGTTCTGGAATTTGGCCACAATGTTCCTAGGAGTTTCTCTTTTTGGATCTCTTTCAGGTGGTGATCGATGGATTCTTTCAATGCTTATTTTGCCCTCTGGTTGTAGAATATCAGGGCAGTTTTCCTTGATAATTTCATGGAAGATGATATCTAGGCTCTTTTTTTGATCATGACTTTCGGGTAGTCCCATCATTTTTAAATTGTCTCTCCTGGATCTATTTTCCATGTCAGTTGCTTTTCCCATGAGATATTTCACATTCTCTTCCATTTTTTCATTCTTTTGGTTTTGTTTGGTGATTTCTTGGTTTCTTGTAAAGTCATTAGACTCCATCTGTTCCATTCTAATTTTGAGAGAACTATTCTCTTCAGTGAGCTTTTGAACCTCTTTTTCCATTTGGCTAATTTTGCTTTTGAAAGCATTCTTCTCCTAATTGGCTTTTTGAACCTCTTTTGCTAATTGAGTGAGCCTATTTTTCAAGGTGTTATTTTCTTAAGCATTTTTTTGGGTCTCCTTTACCAAGGTATTGACCCGTTTTTCATACTTTTCTAGCATCTCTCTCATTTCTCTTCCCAGTTTTTCCTTCACCTGTCTAACTTGCTTTTCAAAATCCTTTTTGAGCTCTTCCAAGGCCTGAGCCCACCCAACAATCCTCTGGGATGTCTGGGGTACGGAGGCCCCGCCCTCCACGTCTTTCCCTGATGGCAAGAATATGTCCTCGTCCTCGTCAGATCCGAAAGTCGGGATCATTTGCATCTGTTCGAAAAAACTCTCTATAGTCTTATTTTTCTTCCCTTTTCTAGGCATTTTCCCAGCCAGTTACTTGACTTCTGAGATTCCTGTCCACCCCCACCTAGATCTGCCCAGCTAGTGCTTGGGGTCTGAGATTCAAATGGGCTTTCCGCGCCGCCCAGCTGCTAATCAATTTGAGCTTCAGTTCTGGTGCTGGGGTGGGGGCAGGGCCATCTCCCAGGCTCAGCTCCCTCAGGGGGTTTATGCAGAGACTCTCAGTAATGAAGATCCTGCCTGCTGCTGGCGGTCCCGGGCCGCCACCGTCGCTGCTGCCTCCGCCGCCACCCCCGCCCCTGCCTCTGCCTCCACTGCTTCCTCCCAAGGGGGCCCAAGTCACAGAGACACTCTGCTCCCCCTCTCGTCCGGCCCAGCATCTCTCTCTCACTGACCTGTAGCTTCTGTGGGCGGAGGGACTTTCCCGGCTGCCGGAGCTTCCGTCCCTGAAGTCTGCTTGGATCAGCTTCTCTGGGGCCACGGCCAGGGCAGCACTGGGGTGGGTTCCACTTTCTGGGGCGCGACGGACCCTGGGGACGGCTTTCCAGGGCTCTCTGGAATGGAAATCTCCTCCACTCTGTTTCTGCACACCTTTCAGTGATCCAGAACTTCTGTGGAACTCTTCTTACATCAAATATATGGGCTGTGGGTCCGGAGCTTGCAAACGTGCCTCTTTCTACTCTGCCATCTTGGCTCTGCCCCTGTAAAAAAGTTTTTAACCAAAACCTTTTCAAAAATTCAATCTGTGTTTTTTTAATTCAATTTTTCTTTCATGTATTTAAATGTTAGACTCTTAAAAGAAATTGTCTTTTATTGGCCTAATGGATATGAAGGACCCAAAATAAATGAAGAAAACCACATACTGATTATTTATTGACTTCCTGTCCATACAACAATAGTGCCATTTAGGCTGATTCTATTTTTTAAACTGTCTCCATTCATCGCTTTATTTCTTTGGAACCTGCTATTCTGTGGCCAAGCTTTTTTTCCATTCAGACAAAAATTCTGTGACTTGACCAGATCCTTATCCATGATACTAGCTATTTGAAAATACGTAACTTCACTTACATAGGAAACCAGATGGCAGTTAAAACTGGCATTTTATAGACCTTTATATTCTCTAATGCACTTTTCCATCCATTATTTCATTTGATCCTTTTCAGCTGTTCAGTCATTTCAGTCATGTCTGGCTCTTCATGACCCCATTCAGGGTTTTCTTGACAGAGACACTGGAATGGTTTACCATTTCATTCTCCAGCTCATTTTACAGATGAGAAACTGAGATAAATAGGGTTAAGTGATTTGCCCAGAGTCACACAACTAGTAAGTGTCTAAGGTCATATTTGAACTCAGGAAAATGAGTTTTCCTGACTCCAGGCCTGGCACTCTACTGCATCTAGCTGCCTTTAATTCTTACTATAGCACCATAAGGTAGTCATCTAGATGTCTAGCCATGCTTGGAACATTTACAGGAGACTCTTCTAATAGGGGGAAGCAAGGTCACGTGACTTTATGAAGAGTGGAGGTGGAACAAGAGGTTTAATAAGGAAAAATATTCTTTATCCCTCCTTTGAGATACATTTTTAGACTGTCTTCAGGGTTGACTCCAAACAAGACAAAGTGAAAGACTGTCTTGCAGAGATGTAGGTTTCTCAACATATTGCTAATTTCTAACACATTCCCTAGAGACTTCAGGGAATATCTTCTTGGGTAAGGTTGGGGTCTCCAAGTTAATTGGAGCTGTCATTTCACTTCTCTTGAAAGAGATCATTCAGGGCGGCTGGATGACTTAGAAGATAGAGTATTGTCCTTGGAGTCAGCAGGATCTGAGTTTAAATCTAACATCAAATATTTAACAGTGTGATCTTGGACAAGTCCCTTAACCTTGTTTTCCTCAGTTCTTTAACTGTAAAATGAGCCACAGAAGGAAATAGCAAACCCCTCCAGTATCTTTGCCAAGAAAACCCCAAAGTTGGGTCATGAAAAGTTGGACGTGACTGAAACAAAACAGTAAAAATAAACTGTTCATTGACTCTTCCATATTTCCTGATAACTTCTTCAATTTCTATTTGTTGTTCACTTGGATAAGTGGATTCCTTTGCCATTAATTATGCAATGATCTTTTTCGTATCCAGTGTTTAGTGAAAGGGACCCAAGATGGTGAGTTAATCTTGAGATAGAAGAGCAGCTTTCTATTTTGAAACAATAAGGATTCTAGACTAGCAATATTTAAATAAGCAGATAGACATAATTCCAGTCTAGGGTGAGAACCTGAGGCCTCAAGACCACATGAAGCTTCTAGGTCTTTGGGTATGGCCTTTTGATTGAGTCTAAGTTTCATGGAACGAAGACTTTTGTTAAGGGGATTCGTTCTGTGAAGTTTGGAATCAGACAAAGGGGCACACCTGAGGACCTAAAGGGCCATATGTGACCTTGAAGCCACAGGTTCCCCACCACTGCTCTAATCTAATATTCCTTTCTACATGGGTGGGCAAGATCCCAGAGATAGATATTTCCATAGCTACATTTAGACATTCATAACCTACAGTGGCAACACATATCTTACAGAAGGTAAAACATTTCTGGACTAATAAAAAATGATGATAAATATGATAATAGCAATATAATAGCAGAAACAATTCACATTTCTATACCATTTTCAGTTTACAATATGCTTTCCTTAAATCGCTTTGAGATAGATAATTATTTCCATTTCACAAATGAGGAAAGAGGGGCTTAGAAAGTGACTTAACCGTGATCATGGTTAATGAGTATGTGATTAAACAGATCTTTTGACTCCAAGTTCAGTATTCTTTTCACTATACTGAGTTAAGTAGTGTTATTAGCCCAATCTTACAAATTAATATTCTTTATTGTAATGTTCAAGAAAAACTACAATATTGCTTAAATCCAACCCTATATGATTAAAGATTGTCTACATGCAGAATAAACTCTCCAGTAATACTGGAGAAGACTACAAGATACTTTCGGTTCTCTACATCAGAGGTTCCCTAACTTATTTGGCCTATCACCCCCTTTTCAAAAAAAATAATTACTCAGAAACCTGTGGAAATAGATTTTTTTAATGTTTTTTTTGAAATTTCAAAAAGAAAAAAACTTTAAAAATATAAAATATTTATTATAAATTTATGGAGTTTTTCTTGCATTGAAATTTTGATGAGGCAATATATTACATCATATAATTTTATAGAATTGTATTGTAAAAAAAAAGACACATATTCCTGCTAATGCATGCTGGACTCCCAGACAAGGCACTACATGCTTGCATGCCAACACTTGCTTGTTAAGACCTTTCTCCAGACTTGACGTGTGTTTATTTGGAAGATAATGTACTCATTATTGCTTTTAACTCTGTTACACAACAGATGAAACATGTAGGCGCAATTTTTCAAAATTTTCTTCTCTCGTTTCCTTCTGCTTCCAATGCATCTTTATTTTTATTCAATGCCCTCCAATTGCCCCCAAAGCTACCACTACCCTGTATCATTCCAGGGCCCCTAAGGGGACAGTATTGCTGACTTCAAAACCTCTGTTAGGTCTTGGATCCACCCAAAGCACTCTTATTTTGTGTTACCACACCAAGGACTTGTTTTTGATCCACCCAAGATGATGTTTTTAATTCCCTTGTGTTTGGCTTCATCTGAATTTTTTCTCAATCTATTTTGCTTTCAAGTTGCCCTCCAATCAAAAGTGTTTAACTGTACTGGTTCCTATGAGGGCACCCTTCTCTAAATTCTGTATAATGGCAATTTTCCAGACCTTGCAGGAGAGGGAGCTACACCTCTTTTCTGGCTAACTCTCCTCTACCAAATGACTTAATAAATACCTTTTTAAAACTATTTCAGATTTTGGGGTTCGTTCCTGTGAACAGGCGCACTTTTTGTTGCTCAGTCATTCCATTGTGCTCACATAAAGTAGCTGCTGCAAGAATTAATATCCCATTTTTTAGATGAAAAGCTCCCAGAAATTCACACAGAAACAATCAGAACTATACAGTCAATCTAAGTGTTGTCCTGCTTGTTTTGTCCCCTTCCCCCGCTTCCAGTTCTTCCCCCTCTCCCTCCCTCATTCTTCAGTTCATTGGCAGTGAGGGCCTTATGGAATTGGCTACAGCTTTATTTCTACAAGAAAGACCGTAACTGGAAATTCACAAATGATGCAGTATGGGTTTCTGGGAATCCCGGAATGTCAGGGTACAGGGTGGTGTTAATTTGGAAGAAATTCATGCTCTCAAACCTTCTTCCAGTTAAGTGGCAAGGTTTTTTGCAATGCCAATAAGGTGGGTGAGATTCTTAGGAAAGGTGTAGTTTAATGGAGGTTAGACTGATGCTTAGATACAAAAAAAAAAAAAAGCAGTGAAAAATTCTGGATGGAATTGAATGGGACATAGTCTGGTGTGGGCCAGGAGTGACAGTGAAAGGAATATCAAGTAGACTAGTTAATTTATCTAATTGGGATTAAGCAGTGGTCAGTATATGCAAGATGGCCCAGGGGTGGGCCATGAGACACTGTTAAAGAAATGTCAGATAAGCTAATTAAGTGATCTGGATGGGCTGGGGTAGGCCAGTTGCCTTTGGCTGAGGCCCCCAGTGATCTGGGCTGCTGACATGTATGGGAAACTTCAGGGACTGGGTTGCTTTCAAAGACATGGTCTTTTCCTTTTAGGGGTACGGGTCCCATAACCCCATCACTATCATGGGAAATTAGGGAGAATAGGATTATGGGATTGGTTTGAAAGATCATATTAGGATCTAAGCCAGAAGCAGAAGTCAGAGCTCAGCACTAGCAGGGAACATAGCCTAAGAAATGAGGGAAATTGTGGTTTGGGGCAGGCTGAAGGATTTGATATGGGTATAACAAAGAGGTTCTTAGATCTTCAAAGAGTTCACATAATCTGTAGCCCCATTTGGGTAGGTATATTTGCATGTAGTTAATGACCCGCCATATGAGGCCAGTTCTATTTCCCAGTTTCCTCTAAATTGGCAGTATCTAAAAGGCTCCTGACCACTGCTAGACACATACTAAGGAAATAGCCACTGCTAGACTTTTAAAAGATACACAGGTAGCTCTTTTTCTCCCTTTCCAGTGTGTTACAGTCCCAGTTCAACTCATCACCATTATTTGAGGATGGGTTGGGAAGCGTAATTCAAAGTACCGTGGCCATAATTAGGAACGCTGAGAGATCAACTGGTGGGTCACAAAGGCTGAAGCTATTGCCAATAACCCTGAAACTGCTTGTCAGCAGGTTCTGAAAGCCAGCTTAAACCAGGGCTCTGCCAGTTCTTTTGTTCTAGTTCTCATGCTGTGGAATACACTATGTTGTCCATCAGGAGGGAGAGCAGATCCAGGGGACACCTCCCTGTAGCACAGTATTGAAGCCCTGGGGAGTCTGGTTACCCCAACAGCCTTCCCTGTGTTGTTCTGCATCCTTGGGTGTGGCCTGTGTCCATGCTGAATGTCTCATGAAATTGGCAAAACTGCAACCTGGCTTTACGGTATAGCCTGTGACTAAGGGCTAGAACAGGGAAGATGCTGGACCATAAGGTCAGTGGCAGCTTTGCTTTTGGCAATCTTTCTAAAACTTTCCTTATTTTCTCAGGCATTTCTGGGTCACAGCCTGCAGGCTCCTGTTAGAGAGAGTTGATAGGACCTAGAAAGTATGTTTTGCTAAATCAGTAGCATCCTTTACAAAAAAGTATACACATTTATTCCCTGAAAGACAAATATTTCCAAGATGAACATTTTATCAAAATAAAAATACTGTTTTCCTCATTTTTATAATTTGTAAATGAAAGTAAGATAATGTTAACCTGTTAATTACTTGCTATGTCCCAGCATATACAAAGCCTAAGTTAGGACTTTGGGGTAATCTGGTACAGACTCACTGACAACCTCCAAGAGACTTTTGCCTATAAAATGTCTTGAAGGAATCATTTTGAAACAGAAGTGGTAATGAAGGGATAAAAGTAGTATTAGACTTTAGGTGCTGCTATTCTCAGTGCAATATATTGAGTTATTCCCCACTGAAATGGCATTCTTGTCAATAGACACATGTAATGTCTACTGAGACAACCTGCGTCCTTATCTACACTTCACAAAATTTTGTATTGTTATTACTTCTTTTCAATCAGTCAACAAATATTAAATACCTCATATGTGCCAGGCACAGATGTAAATTTATATAAGGCATTTTATTGTCATATAAAAATGTATCAACCCAATGTCCCAAGAGCAGTTCACTAATATGTAAGTACTGGTGTCAAATAACAAAAGGTAAGCTTAAGTAAGTAATCTAGAGCCTGAACGCATGAGTTTTGTTCTTCTAAAGTCCCCAAATCAGGGGAAACTTCACAGGAAAATTCATCCTACTCTTTACCTAGAGACATGAACTAAGAATTGTGGGGGTGGTTTTTTCTCAACTAGACTTGTTTCTTCCATATTTGCGGGGGAAAGGATTCAGCGTGGTCTAATGGAAAAAGTGCTGGTTCTAGAGTTAGATGGCCTGAGTTCAAATCTTGCATCTGCTACATAATACCTGTGTGACTTTGGGAAAATCAATCAACCTCCCTGGGCTTCAGTCTCTTTATACAGTGAGGATAGCAGACTAGAAGACCTCAGAGAACTGAATTACATTCCTGTGATTCTCCCCTTCAAACGTTTTCACTATGCAATTGCAGAAAACTAAAAAATTGATTTCTATTTTTTTCAGATCTTGGAAGTCATCCTTTGTTGTCATTCAGTAGTGTCTGACTCTTTGTGACCCATTTGGGGTTTTCTTTGCAAAGATCCTGGAGTAGTTTCCCTTTTCCTTCTCTTGTTCATTTTATAGATGAGGAAAGAGGCAAACAGGGTTAAGTGACTTGGCCAGGGTCACACAACTAGTAAGTGTCTGAGGCCAGATTTGAACTCCAGGAAAACGAGTCTTCCTGACTTCAGACCCAGCACTTTCTCCACTGCACCACTTAGCTGCCCATCATCTCAAAAGAGGAAGAGACTAAGAATTTGAGAAGTAAAATTACTTTGTCCAGTGTTATCCGGTAAGGAAGCAGCAGATATTGCTTACACTCAAATCTAGCTCTCCAGTGCCTTTTCTTCTACATTATTTCTCTATGTGTGAGACATACACATACCAAAAAAAAAAAATGTGTTATAGCTGAAATCTAGATAAAAACTAATATCACTTCAGAAAATAAAATATGACCTCTCTTCAGAATCTTGCAATATGATTTTTGGGAGTTCAGGTGAGCAATAGAGTTAATATCTTTATATGAAAAAGGGATTACCTTATGAAAGTTGCTTGCTTTTTATTTAGTGTTCTTCAGTTCCTTCAAGCTCTCCTGGAAACTACTGTAATTTAAAATATAGATTTCACAATCAAAAGCCAGAGCTCAAATCCATGTTTCTTATATTATTAGGGTTGTCAATTCTTTGATGATTTCTTGAAGAGACTATCTTTAAAAATCTACAATAAAGTTATCATTACAATTGGTAGACCTTTGTTTCTCCATAGATACAATTCTTTCCTAAGATAGAAATTGAAGTAATATTTAATGAATGCATGTTGAATTTGTTTTTCTTCCATTTTACATGCATTATTGCTTTTAAAAATTCATTGTTTTGTTTTTGCATCATCTTCATTTCCAAATTTTCCTTTCATTCTTTCTGCTTATCAGACATCCCCTGTAACAGTCACGGGCTCTTCCTCTCCTCTTTAGGCCCAAGTTACTTGATTGTTAGTGGCATAGATTTCATTTCTTGTCATTGTGGTGTTGTCCATTTGTGTTTTAGTCTTTGTTTACGTTGTCAGCCTGCATCTGCTTACTTCGCTTTGCATCAATTCTCATAAATTATCCAATGCTTCTCTTTATTTTTTCTATTCATCATCTCAAATGCCACAGTATTATTCCCTCTTATTCGCATATCACAAATTATTTAGTCATTCACCAATCGGTAGGCCTTCTGTCTTTGCTTCCAATGTTTATTGTTATAGAAAACCCATATATTTTTACTTAAACACATGTGCTCCCCAAATCTGCTATAAGAGTTACATGGATAGAATACAGAGACTTCAGACTACCAGGAATGGGGAATCTGTGGCCTCAAGGTCAGTATGGCCCTTTCACTGGATCCAAACTTCATAGAACTAATCCCCTTAATAAAAGAATTTGTTCTGTAAAACTTGAACTCATTCAAAAGGCAGCAACCAAGGACCCAGAAGGCCACATGTGGCCTTGAGGCCGCAGATTTTGCACCACACATCATACACACACAGTGCACACTTAAAATGAACAATTCACCTGTCTTTGCTTTCCCCCAGCTTGATTCTCCTCAGTCTAATGTACTCAATTGTGCTAGCATGTTGAACAAATGTAAACAAAAAGCACCAATAATTTACTTACAGCCAATGTAGTATATCTCTCTTCGCTGATTCGGATGGCATTTAAAATTTTATCTTCAGCAACTTTTCTATTCAAAGGTGGGTATAGTGGAGATTTTTACATACCTAAAGGATTCCTAAGAGATATATAAAATCAGATATTTAACTTCCCTTGAGTTGCTACTATTGGAAAATCTGGCTTCACATTGTATAAAATCTATAAAACACAAATCATCACACAAAAGCATGATGTGAGACATATGTATTCCAAAATGTCACACTTTGCTTGTGTTTCATTTTGTGGGTAAATTTATTTGATTTTCAGTTTCAGATCTCCCATCTTTCATGATCTTACACTGCCTCAGAGGTGCTTGAAACAGACAAACATTCTGTAACAGCTTTACTTGCTCATTACCACCCCCTCATCCCCAGTCCCTCCACCAAATACTATTTAACATGTACCTTATCACAGCCCTCCAGACCAGCTCCCAAACATTCTGACCACATTGCAGAATGTTTACCCTACCCCCACAGGGGACTCTCTTAAGGGACTCAATCAAGGTCTAACACTTAGGATTTCTTGGCTTGCTTTTTCCTAATAAATTGAATTAGCTGGAATGCAATTTACATTTGCTTCTCCTGTAACATGAAAGCAATTTTTCATTCTGACTCTGCAGCTTAACTCAGATTTGGCAGGGATGGATGATGGAGGCTATTTGAGATATACTTTTAGAAGCTGCTTTCTGTCCCAAATTCCTGGGAATTTGGTTTTGTCTTGGATCCTAAATGCTTCAGTTTAATTTCTGTTATTATTGCTGGCTGTTAGGAATGTGACTACGATTATTTTTCTTTGTATTATTTCTTTGTACCCTACCTCCTTATTCTCAGGGGAAAAAAGTCCCTTCCACCTCCTTCCCCATCCATTTATGTAAACAAAGCCCTTTCTAGACATACCTGCCTAGTGCAATTGGGCTATTACTTTAGAAAGGTCACCTCGCTTCAGCTGGCTGCCTTCATTTATTCGTCTCTCCTCATCTATGGCTCCTTGCTCCCCTTCCCCTCCCCTCATTTTATTAGTTTGATTTTGTGCTGATCTTTGAGAAATTCTCTTTGGACTGAGGACTATTATTTATTTGACCTTTTATTTTTTTGTCCTTTATGTTCTGGTTTTTTGAATTCGTGGGGCCACCCATCTTTGGAAGCCACCCTGGGTGCTTGGCTAGTCTTTTCCTCTACTCTGGCTATATTGTACTGTATGAGATATTAGATCCTTCAGTGCCTACAGCCTACTTGTATCTAGCTAGTTTTTATTCTCATCACACGTTCTTCATCTGTCCAGTAGCAAATGGCACAACTTGAAAGGTGAAACAAGTCACCCAAGGAAAAAAAAGAAAACAAGCCTTGTCATTTATCCTTGCAAGCTTCCTGCACATGTCAGCTGTTAATATGAGCTATGACCTTTCCTTCCTAATTGAATCTTGCAGGCATTTTTTTTGGCAAGCTTCTTCTCTAGTGAATGCTCACCAACTGCTAACTGGACAGATTGGGGGAAGGGGAGGATGGATCATGTCTTGCCCTCCTCCCCAACTATGCAGAGCTAGTTGTCCATTTTTAACCTGTTTTTTAAATCCTTCACATAGCATTTCTCACCTCAGAAACACCTCACTTGCAGCTGGTTGCAGATGATAAATTATGTTTATATTACTTGTAAAGGAAAAAACCTTTACATTAATTATGATGAACATATCAGATAAAAAGAAAACTATTTTTAAAATTGGAGACTAGCCTCCTCTCTAAAAAAGGAGCTGCTGTTTTGGATAATAATGTCTTAGTTTTGAGTATTTATTTCATGTACCTGATCTATTTCAAGTGTTTTAATTGTGCTCTTAACTATATTCATAGGTATTCTTCATAAATTTGCTTTCAGAGTAGAATCACAGAGTTTTAGATGGGGAAAGGGCACCTAAAGACAATTTTAATCCCTCATTTTAGAAGTGAAAAAAGTAAGCCAGGAGAGGTAGAATGAGATGCCAACAATTCAATGTAACAAATCTTTATTAAGTATTTACTTTGTATAAAGCACTATGATAAGTGTTAGGGATACATATATATATATATATATATATATATATATATATATATATATATATATATATATATATATATATGCACACACACAAACCCATGAGTATGAGTATGTGTCTGTGTATGCCCGTGTGCACAGACTATGCATGATTTCATTAGTATAAGTAACTCAAGTTGAAGAAACTCTCTCTACCAATGCAGATCCACAATCATTCTGCAACTCGTAAACTTAAAAAATTGCCAGGGACACAAGAGGTAAGGGATTTGCTTTGGGTCTCTAGTCAGTATGTCAGAGGCAAATTTGAAGCAGGTTTTTGGGATCCAAGGCTGCTATCAACTGACATGCTGCTTTTCACAATGTTGGCCATGTAAAAAGAGGAGTGGAAGGGAAGGAGAGTTATACCCCACCTTCAAAGAACACAATATGCGGAGGCGTGGGGGGAGGGAAGGAGGGGATATGGCATGGATACAATAAGTGATACAGGATAGAGTAAAGGAGATATCCAGACAAAATGATTAAAGAATATTTGAATGTCAACAGATCATTTTCTCTTGGAGAGAGCAGGTTTGGCGTAATAGAGGTTCATGAGCTGGGCCTTAAATGAAGTGGTAAGGACAGAATGCAGGAGAGGTGGAGAGGGAGGGAGAGAGAATGAAACTATAATAGCTCATCTCTTTTTTCTCTAAGACTTATTGGATTATGTCCCTCCTGAAAGTAACTTTGTATATATTTCTTAGAGGTATTACAACTGCTTTTTCTTCATAGTATCCAACTTAACCTCTCAATTACAAAAGTTTCATAATACTTGTTATATAGATTTCCATCTTACCTTCTTCCATCCTCCAACCTCTAGACACAGATTAGGATTGTCCTCTTCCCTTCAGTTTCCTTATTTCCTCCTTGAAGTTTTTCTTCTTTCCTTTCAAGGATGAATTTGTTACTCACAAAAATGTGAAGAGTAAAGATACATCGCTCCATCCTTCTCACTTTCTCCTCCAGAATGGAGACCAATCATTTCTTTGTGTATAAATAACTACTATTTCAGCATTGGACAGAATTGCAAATAGGGAACTTGGTATTTGATGGAAGTAATATCCTCAGTTGTTTGTAGCGTGTAAGGTTGACCTTTGTAATTACCTGTCTATCTGCCATATCTATTCTTTGTACTGAAGTAAGTGCCTTACCCTAGGTAATATGTGGTGCCATTAGAGAGCTTAGGATTTAACATCTATCCCTCATTAGGCACTGATGGGGGGGCAAAAAAGATCTCAAGTACAAAGTGGTACTTGCATTGTTGGAAACTGAGGACTTAAGAAGGGAAAATGAAGAGGAAATCCATTTGACAGACTGTTCCCAAGCATGGTGGAGGGAGATGAAAAGTCATAGACTTGCTCTGTTTCTCTCCTTGGTACTGAAGTTCAGATGGTCCTTTGGTTTCCCTGTCTGCTGCATCTGGTTTAGCCTGACAGAAAACCTTTCTTATTCTTTTGGAATTCCTTTTTCTTTGAGGTAGCTTGCAAATTTCTCACCATTAGCCTTTACACTTGTATCATCTCTGGCATGGATTTCTGTATGTGTTTGGTCAAGTTCATTTATCATTTTGGACTCCATCTCAGATTTCATATCAATGTAAGGGGGGAAAACAACTTCCTTTCCTTCAAAAGTAGAGGAATAGAGCAATAGAATTAGTGACAAAATGAGGCAGAACTTGGTACTGAAGCAGAAATGAAGGCAAACTTGGGATGAAACGTTCACTCTTTATATTAGAGTTCATTATAGAAGAGACAAAAGACAAACACAGTGGAGCTTCCACCCAAACTTTTGGACTGTACATTTCAAAGTGTTCCAAAAAGGAAAAAAACAAGAAAAAGAGGAGTAGGGTCAGATTGAAGAGAATTCTCCAGGAAAAATGTATATAAGGAGGATCAGAAGCTCTCAAGACAGAAATTCCAAGGATGCAAACACAATTCTAATTCTAATTGATAAAACAAGGAGAAACTAAAGAGAACTGTGCAGATTCATAGTGAACTGATCAATTGATGGAAATATTTTTAAAAATAAGGTGAGGACAAGAGTAGGTGCCTGAAGATGTGTATTGGGCATGGTTGCTAGATGGCGAGAATACAAAGAGAAAATTTAAACAATTCCTGTCCTTAAAAGAATGGCAGGACCCTGAAAAGATATTTATTGCCAGGAATGATAAAACTAAAATCGAGATGAGGCTGGCAATGAATGCTAATAACACAAAAAAGCTATTTTCACTATGTTGAATAAAAAGGAGTCAGATAAGGGATAAGACCTCTGACTGGTACATATAAGATAATAATGAAAACAATCAAGGAAAACTACCTAACTTTTGTTTTTCTTCCATTTTCTCTGCTAAGAAAAATGATATTTGGAATGGAAAGGATGAAATAGAGATGGAGTTGAAAGCGAATTATTGTAAGAGAACACTGAACTGTCTTTGGTGAGTTCAAGTAATTGTGCCCAGACAAGCTGCTACCTAGGATACAAATCTGTTTGTTGAATGCAATTCTTGAGCCATCAATAATGAATTTTATGAAATTGTGAAAAATAGGAGTGATAGCACAGAACAGGAATCAGATAAATGTGACAACTTTCAAAGAGTCTAAGAGATAAAATTTTAAGATTCCATGCAATGAGATAGATATTGATTTCTGCCAACATCATATATGTATTTTTATCAAATTTTATTCTTTTTTGCATTACCTGTTTCCTGATGTATTCTTATCCTTCTTCCCAGAGAACTATACTTTAATATAAAGAATAAGAGGGAGAAAAATCAATTCACTGACGCTAACTAATAAATTAAAAAAGGATCTTGTATGCAATATTGGACATGTATATTCCTCTATTTCTGCAAAAAGGCAGGAAATCACTTTTTCGTATATCTTCTCGAGGTTAAGCTTTATAATTATAATTTTATAACATTTAATTTCAATTACTTTTGTGTAGTTATTTGTATTTATATGTTGTTTCAGTTATTGAGGATACTGTTTTCCTGGTTCTATCTTCTTCAGTTTTGCTTCTCTGTAATCTTCATATTCCTTATTTCTTACTATCGAATATCATTCTATCACATTCACATATGACAACTTGTTTAACCACTCCCAGGCAATTTGAATTTATATCATTTCCAGTTCTTCCAATACAGAAAGTGCTATTCTAAATATTTTAAAGTATATCATATTACCAAGGACCCTAGCAGTAGGGAATCTGGATCAAAGAGTATGAGCATTTTAATAGTATTTCAGCTAATTCATAACTCCACTAATCTTGAATTAGTGTGCCCACCTTCCCACAAGTTCTTCAGATAAAGAGAGGATTTATAATCATTTAGAAAAGGAAATGATGATACTTAGGATCCATGATGACTTCATTAAGAACAGGTCATACCAGAATGACATAATTTCCTTTTTTCTTATGTTTTTAAGATTGGCTGATCAGGAAAACTCTGAATATATAGTACATATGAAAATGAACAGAATTTGGTAGTCTCACATGCTCTCCTTGTGGATAAGGTGAAAATATATGGCCCAAATGATATTGGTTAAGTAAGTTTGGAACTTCTAGAATGAATGAACTCAGTGGCAAGTAATAAAGTTAATATGGAAAGAAGTCACTACTGAAGATTTCCAGAGATTCTTCTGGGCCTTATGCTATCCAGTATTTTAATTAACAAACTGTGTAGCATGTCTATAAAATTTACAAATTATGAAAAACTGAAGAGACAACACATTGTATGACAGATTCAGTTTCCAACAGGATTTTGGAAGATTGGAATGATGGGTCTAATATAATGAGAAGAGATTGAGCAAGATTAGATGTATTCCAGGAGTTCAAAACATCAGCCGTAAAAAAACAAAACAAAACAAAAACATAAGATGTGGGGATCCCTGTATACACAATAGCTCATATGAAAAGTGTATGGATGTTTTACTGGATTTCAAGCTTTAATATGAGCCAACAATGTTATATCATATCTAAAAAAGCAAGTGCCTGCTTAGGCTTTCTTAATGGAAGTATACTGTGTAGAATAAGGAGACGACAAGTGGGTAAATGCTATTTTGAGACTAATTGATGGGACTGAGGTTTAAGCATGGAGAGAAGATTAAAGGTGTGTAAAGTCACTTTCTTCAAGTGCTTAAAGAGCTATAAGATGGAAGAGGGAATAGATTTGCTTTTCTTGACCCCAGAGAGCAGAAGCAGAAGGAAAGTATGAAAGTTATAAAGAGACAGATTTCAGACTGTTGTAAGGAAAAACATCCTTATAGTTAGCACTGTATACAAATAGAATGGGCTGCCACAGAGGTAATTAGCTTCTTCCTCACTGGAGGTTTCTAAGCAGATAATGAATGAGCACTTACCAGAGATATTGTGGAGAGATTTTCAGCTAAGGCATTGCTTGTAATAGATGACCTCAGATATTTTTTTCAACTGAAATTGCATGAGTATTCTCTTACAGAGTTTTGGGGACTCAGGTATCCAAATGGAGAGATTCCATTAATGTTACTGGAAAATAATGGATTGTCTTAGAAACATTGGCAACCTCTTTTATTTCACATCTGTGGATATTTTTGTCCTCCTACTTTCATTTATAAATGCTTTGAAGATTATCTTGCTTTCTCTGATCTCATATGAGGTTGTCTGCAAGATTGTTTTCCTCTCAACTCTTTTTTTTGCTATTTTTGGAGATAATTTTCACATTATTTTAAAAAATAAATGAAATTTAAAATTTTTAAATGCAATGCCATTGCCTCTTTGCTACGGAAACATTTAAAACTGCAGAGGTGAGTCTATAAACATCTAAAATTTTGTTTATCAAAAGACTTTTTAAATAGAAAATTATGCGTGAGATATATCCATGGAACTTGGAAATGTTACCTATCTGGAAACACTGAATTATTTCATAATTAGTTGCATAATACTATAATAAAGTACATATATGCTATAAGCATACAAAGGTAGTATATGTGTATGCACACTAAGGGAACTAAGGAAACTGAGATGCGTGGTCTGACTGTGAGCTGTGAGGGAGAAGCAAGGTAGAGTAGTAAAATGAAATGTAACACCAAGAATCAAAGCCTGGTAGACTGAAAAGTGAATGAAGACAGGTAAAACCTAGAAAGCTGAGTTCCAAACGTTTCCTCAGAAATTCATATAGACCTGCACACATACAAGTCAAATTTATTGCTATCACTATAAAGGGATGTTAAAGAACAATGATTGCTCTTGCATGTACTAGAGATAGGAAGAAAACCATGACTGCTTATAGAAAAAACTGGAAGAACAAATATAAATGAAATGGAATCAGTCAGCCAATATTGCTTTGAAAATGTATTATCAGTGATGATAATGAAACTTTTCATTTGAGCTCCCCCACCATAGTACTAAATGGACAGTATCTGTAGGGTATAAGTCCCTATACCTGCTAACAAGTACTTATACTTTTGTCCCCTGCTAACTCAATCCTATCATTCCTCTGTCACTTTCTTTCTCTGTATGCCCTTTCCTATGTGCCCTCTGGAACCCTCATTCAATCATTAAGAAATTTCCCTATTGCTATCTGTATACAGAGAAAGAGCTGATAAATAGAGTATGTATTGAATATACTTGCCTAATTGTGTTGAAAGGTAGCCATCTTTAGGGTGAGGCTGGGGGAGAGTAGGAAAAAAAGAAGAAAAATAAATGTACACAATAATTTTGCTGTATATTTGAAAGAAATAGCCAAGTTGTGCTTACTAGATTTGCAGTTTCATGTATAGTCATCTTTTCTATTGCACTGTTATAGAAATGCTTGTTTTATTCCATAAATATATAGTAACAGAAAAAAGAAAAGAAAAAAGAATTTGTCCTTATTTTCTATCTTCACATACTTTCCATCTTTTGGTATTCGTAAACATTTGTCCAGAACATACTACATCCCTGGCTACCTTCAAATGTACAATTGTCCTGATATCCTGGTCCAAGAAAAGCAATTGACATTTACCTTACTTCTCATGCAAAGTTTTGTCCCTCCTATCAGCCGTTCTCACTCCATAACATACACTTCGTTAGGACTCATTATATTTATATATTGGGCACCTTACTGGTGTAGTGGATAGAGTCCTGGGTTTGGATTCAGAAAGGCTCATCATTCTGAGTTCAAATCTGACCTCAGATACTTACTAGTTATGTGACCATAAGCAAGTCACTTAACCTCGTTTGCCTCAGTTTCCTCATCTATACAATGAGTTGGAGAAGGAAATGGCAAATCACTCCAGTATCTTTGCCAAGAAAACCCCAAATGGAATCACAAAGAGTCTGCCATGATCAAAAAGACTGAATCAGCCAATAATCATCTATTTTATCCAGTCCATACCCTTGTTTTGGTGATTTGTTAATTTCCACTTGGTTTTCCTTCCTTTACTCATGGAGTATCACATCATTCATTCTCCCCAACCCAATCCTTCCCACATACTTGAGAACTTCAACATATACAGTAATATACCATCAAGCACAAGCTCCCCAATTATGCAAACTTCTTCTCCACTCACAAAGACGACCCTAGTCTAGATATCACACAGAAATCTATCTCCATGATTATGAACTCTGAAATTCCCCTCTCTGATCATAGTGTCCCAACCTTCCACATTTTCCTCTGCCTAATATCTCCAAACCTATTCTCTGTCCCACCCCAAGACCTCCCATCCCTCCACTTCTTCATGTCTTCTCAGTAGTCAAACATCCATAACTTAGCTCCACTCTCATCCTTTGACAGTCTTGACTATATATCTAATAAATTCAATTAGACATTGTGCTCCTCTTTGGCTTCCTCATCACATTATCCTGCATCTGTTCATGTCCTTCCATTCTTTAATTTTGGATACATTTCTCAGGTCACATTCTGAAGCTGGTAAATGTTTCTGGAGTAAATAACACCATGGTAACAGTGAGTGAAATACAATTCATATTATCCATCCTTCATTGGGTCTACATGACTTCCTAGCAAAATTGCTTTATTATTCCTTGACAATCAGTATAACCCATTCCACTCACTAATTATTGCAAAGCTTTTTTAAAAAATAACATTTTACAAGTTTCTTTTTTCTTAAAAAATAATGTCTTTACCATATTTCATTGGGAAAATCAAAGCCATTTGCTAAGGACTCCCTTTTATTCTTCACTCTCAATCCCTTTACATTATCCATCTTATCCTTTTTTTGTCTCTGAGAAAGATAGGACTCTTCCAATTGACAATGATCATGATGATACATTATACAGTGCATTCTACATGCCAGGCATTATGCTTAACCACTTTACAATTATAATTTCATTTTATCCATACAATAACCCTGGGAGGTGTTATTATTATCACCTTTTTATAGGTAAGGCTAAGTTCAGAGGTTAAGTGACTTGTCCAGGGCCACACAACTAGTAAATATCTGAGACTGGATTTGAATTCAGGTCTTCCTGACTCCAGTTCCAACACTCTATCCACTGTGCCACTTAGTTGCCTAGGACAAGGACAAACCCTTTACCTCGGCTCCGAATTCCTAGCATGGTTTCCTGGATAGGATGCTCAACTTGAAGCCAGGATGGTCTGTGTTCACATCCTACCTCTGAGAAATACTAGCTGTGTTACCCTGAACAAGTCACTTAACCTCACAAAGGTCTAAGCAACTTTCTAAGATTAGAAATTACAGAAAAGCTACCTGCATTAGTAGAGAAGATTACATACTGAGAGTTTCCCATACCATTTCAAGAGATTTAAAATCCATATCCATAGCCCAGGTTCCTCTCTTTTCTCATCTTCATTCTCTATGTGTCTACAGGTTCTTGTCCCAACTGCCTGTTATTTCTTGAATCTACAGCTATTCTTAAAAATCATTGACTCCTCTTTCCTCTCAAATGTCTTAGACCTCTCTCTTTTTACACTGCCAAATACCTGGAAAGAAACAAAAATATTCCCTAATTGTGCTTTCTCACACTCCATTAACTTCTCTCTCTCACTAGGTATATGACTCCTAATCCCAATATTCTACTTAATTGACACCTCAAGGTTTCTGACAGTCTGCTAACCTCTAAATAGCATGTTCCTTCCCTCTAATCCTCTTGACTTTGTAGTTTTTTTATACTATTGAGTATTTCTAGATACTCTTTCTTCTTACAGCTTCTGTAACACAATCCTAGTTCTCTTATTAAGCTATCTGACTACTTCTTTGTATTCTGCTTGGCTAGATCATCATTCACTTCCAACCTTGTTAGTATGGGGATTATCTATGACTCTGTGGTAGATCAGGTTCTCTTTTCTCTATAACACAAGTTCTTAACCTGGGATACATAGACAGATTTAAGAAGTTCTACCAATTTGCATGGGGAAGAAATACATATTTATTTTCACTATCCTTTAAGTGAAAATGAGTAATTCCTTAAATTATTAAAAAAATACTCTAACGAGAACTCCATTGGTTTCAACAGAATGCCAAAAGTGCCTATGACACAAAAAAGATTAAAAAACTCTCCTCTACATTCTCTAAGAATTTCACTAGCGCACAAGTTCATGTCATATATGTATCTTAAATCTGTAAATTTATTTTTCATTGTTCTCCAGAACATCAGTCACACACTATCAACTGCCAACTGAATGCCTACTTCTGGAGACCCAGTGGGTATATTGGCTATGACACACCTCACAAGATTATAGAGAGAAACAAACTATAAAATGTGTATAAAGAATTTTTGCAGATTTAAAGTGTGATGTATCAGTCATCATCAACAACAATTTTCATCCATCCATACTTCCATTACCCCCTTAAATCTACCCATTCTACAAATTTTCCCACTTATGTTTAGGGTGCCACCTCCTAATCACCCAGGATTGAAACCTCAGGATTATACTTGTTGGATCTTCATCCCTCTCACCTCTATAGCTAGTCAAGTGCCAAGTCTTGACAATTCTACCTGCATGATAGGTCCCTAATCTATAGCCCTCTCAGTCACATGACCACCAACATAGTTCAGTTCTCACAGACTACTGTGATAATCTCCTTATTTGACCTATACATGTCCATGCATTTTATGCACCATTGTCAAAAGAACTTTTGTAAGGCACAGTCCTCAGTTCTTTCCTGCTCAAAAATCTTCAATGGGTTGGCTATAAAATATAAACTCCTTAGCCTATGTAGCATCAGCATGATATTCACAGTGCCTACAGTGGCCATGAATATCCTGGTGCAATTTTGAATGGCAAAATACAACAGACTCTCCATATAGAAGACAGAACCAAAACATTTATTCAGACTCCAGAAAGCCAAATCCATCATAGTAACAACATCTATACACAATAACAGGGCAGAGGACAACACCATCCTCAAGTCTTCCCCTGCTAGACTTCTCACAGACAAGGTCCCTTAAACAAAATCACAAACACGTTCTTTCACTCTCACTAGCTAACTGCCTGCATCCTTCCTAGCTCTGACTGTTGTCATGACCAATTTCCTCTTAGCTCTCCTTAGCTCTGCCTTATCCTATTCCATCCTTCCTGTCCCACCCCTTCCTGTTCTGTGTGACTTAGACTCATGTGACTCAGGCTTCCAGGTGACCCCGGCAGGTCACGTAAGACTATTAATGAATGGGAAAGATCTTCCTAATTAAGTTGCCATTACCATTTCATATTTAAAACTGGCTACAATACAATTTCCACTTGTACCATTTTAGTCTTGTTTCATGCTAATTGCCTTCATGAAACTTTAATTCCCGGCACATAATCAGTGCTTGATAAATGCTTCCTAATTTGTTATTAAATTAAATTCCAGGCTAAATGGACTAATGTTTCATCTTCTTTCCCTTCTTTCACACACCAAATTTCCTATGTCTGGAATATGTTCCCTCATTATTTCCTCTCTCAGAACTTTTCTTGAAAGGCTCAGCTTAAGTTATACTATGTAAATAAAAACCACTAATCTGAGGCAGAGTCAAGGTAGCATGTTAGGGGTAGCCAACTCTGCTGTCCCAATATTCCCTCCAATTTAAATTAATGTGTCAAATCACATTTTAGAGCATCAAAATCATCACAGGGTCAGGGTAAGACTTTTTATTGACTTAAGAAAGCCTAGGAGGTCAGCAGGAGAATTCTATGACAACAGGGTAGAGGCCTGTGACAACAATGACCATAGCTGTAGTTTCAGGAGTTTTAGCCAGAGAGAATATGGAGGTCAGATTAGTCAGAAAGAGATTAAAGAGGACTCTTTGCTGGCCCTGGATCCAGCCAGTGTTGATTGGCAATTCTATTGTTGTGCAGTTCTTGGTTGGAGTTCCAGGGAAGAGATGAGTGCTAGTGATCAGTAACAAGGGGGCTAAAGCCCTTGGGCACAATGCCAAAGCAAAGAGAAGTGCCAACTTTTGTGGTTGTGGGGAAAAAGGAATGCTTTCTGGATAAAGACCAAGAGAGGAGTGACCATACCTCTCCCAGGATCACACCAGTTTGGAAGCACCAAAAACTTATAGACCCCAGAATGAAGACTGAAAACAGTAGCACAAAAAAGCCTGAAGTTTGGGATAGTGTCTCTCCACCCCAATGTGATCAGAGCCCACTTTAACATAAAGTTCAGCATCAAGAAAAAAGCTAGAAAAAATGAGCAAAAAATAAAAAAGAGAGAATTTGACCATATAAAGCTACCACAACAGCAGGAAAGACTGAGACATAAACTCAGAAGAAAACATCAATGTGAAAACAGCTTCGATGAAAGTCTTGAAGAAAAATGTTAATTGGATCCAAACCCAACAAGAATTCCTTGAAGAGACAAAGAAAGACATGAATGGTAGAGGGAAAAATGAGGGGAAAATTAGAGTGATGTAACAAAATTATGAAAAGAGAATTAACAGATTGGTAAAAGAGGCATAAAAAATATTGAGGAAAATAGCATCTAAAAAACAGAATTGACCAAATGGAAAAAAAGAGGTACAAAAGTTCACTGAAGAAAATGATTCCTTAAGCATTAGAACTGGGCAAGTAGAAGCTAATGATTCCACAAGGCATCAAGAAATAATAAAACAGGATCCAAAGAATGAAAACAAAATAGAATAAAATCGGAAGTTTCTCACTGGAAAAGCAACTAACCTCAAAAAGAGATTGAAAAGAAATAATTTAAGAATTAATAGACTACAATAATTGGACTACTTGAAAGCCATGATGAAAAGAAAAGCCTAGACATCATATTTCAAGAATTTATCAAGGAAAGCTACCTTCATATCATAGATTCAGAGGGTAAAATACAAACTGAAAGAATCCCTTGATCACCTTCTGAAAGTGATCTCAAAATGAAAATTCCCAGGAATATTATAGTCAAATTCCAGGGCTCCCTGATTAAAAAGGAAATACCTTAAACAGCTAGAAATAAATCATTCAAATATCCTGGAACTTCAATGAATATTACACAAGATTTAATGACTTTCACATTGAAGAAGAGAGGATATAGTATTCTGGAAAGCAAAGGGGTTAGAATTACAACCAAGAATCACCTATTCAGCAAAACTGAGTGTAATCATTCACAGGGAAAATAAAATTTAATGAATTTAATGAAAAATTTAATGAATCATTCAGGATCGATGAATTCTGAATGTCTATTGAAGTATAATTTTCTCATTTTATTTTTATTACATTTTTTTCAAATATGGCTAATATGGAAATGTGGCTGGCATGATTTCGCATGTATAAATATACATTGATATATTGTTTACCTTCTTAGTAAGCTTGGGATAGTGAGAAGGAAGGAGAGAATTTGCAACTAAAAACTTTAAGAGATAAGACATATTTGAAATAAAATAATAATAAATTGAAATGGTTTTTTAAAATAACTTCCCTTTTCCTTCAAGCTCTTAGATTCTCTCTCTCTCTCCCTTCTAAATATTTTTTCTACTACTCTCCTTTGCTTGTATGTTTTAATCCTATAGTAAAATGGAAACTCTTTAAAGATGTCAACTATTTCATTTTGTGGCTTTGTATTCCCAATACCTAACATGGTACCTTGTACAGAGTACCTGCCCAGTCAACATTGAATGTTGCTTGTTCATCTCCATTCCACTGAAGACAGAATAAGAACTGAGTTCAAAGAAACATAGTAGAATTTCCCAACATTGCTATTCTGCTGTCAAACAAATTCTTGCTGAGGATGGCTATTGGATTTCTTTCACCAAGGGATATTGAAAATAGGCTCAGTCATTCATTTATCTGAGATGGTTTAGGAAACAACTATATGAATAAAGAATGTAATAGGTGAGCAGTTGATATCCCTTCCAGGCCAATGTCTCTGTCAATTTATATCCTTCCAAGAAAATTCCTGTTAATATGGGAAGCTATTCCATCTATAATGTTTTAGGTTTGTTGCTAGAAATAGAAGTCTCAGGTCACTTACATGGTGAATTCCCAGACTCTTTGAACCCTCTTAGTTATAAAAATGTCTCTCCTTGAATTTAATAATCACAAAACTAAAACCCACACTATAACAATTTAACAAAACTCCAATATGATAAAACAAATAAATGCACTCCATCCATATGAAAAACTGACATTGATACCAATGGGATTTCTCTTTGTAAAAGGCACATGACAAATAAGGATGGGTACTTCAAGCATCTTTCCATTAAACATCTACTATTATTTGAAACACTTCTAGGCATTCCAAAGTAGAAAGATAATACACTAAATATTTGGTTCTTATACTGGACCCAAATATTTAATGTGTGTAGGCATAATAAAATGTTTTTTTCTCGCATACTTAAAATATTACTAGATATGAAATTTATGTCCTATATAGTATATGTATTTACCATAGAGACTACAGTATTACTGTATTCTAAATCCCCATTAGCTGCTAACTTATACATCATTTCTATACTTACTGTGTTGGCAAATTAAATGATGCTTTCATGTTATGTTAAATTATATTGTAAATCTTCTAGTGGAGTCACTCTTAATTCATACTTGTGGTTGATTCAGCACTACAGTTTAATACATTTTATATCACCCAAATTTTATGGGCTAAGTCTGCTCATAAATTGCAACCTCAATGACTTTTCTCGAGACTTAACAGCCTGTTTAGCTAAAAGGGATTCCTAGAGAATATAAAATGTATCTTAATACTAATGCTTTGGTCCCTCATGGCAATACAGAAAGTAAAATCTGCCAGAATAATTAAGTTTCTTTCTCTGACAAAATGCCAGTCCATTGCAGTCAAGGCAATAATTATAACATATCAGGTCTTGAATAAAGCTTTTGATTCCATCTCAACTAATACTTATGTCACCAATCTAGGATGGTCAGTATTAATTGCATTAAATAAGTGAGTTGCCAACTGACTGCAAGGACTCTACTATTGTTGCTTATGGGGAGTGTTGATCAATTACACTATGATCTTATTCAACAACCCTATAAATTTCTAGATTAATGCACCAGTTCCATATGTGCTTTGTCTTCCCCATTAAAATTAAGCTACTTGAAATCAAGGACTATCTTTACCTTTGTACTAATATCCCTAGAACTTAGCATAGTGTGTTTCTCACACACTAAGTTCTCAATAATTGCTTTTCATTCGTTCATTTGAAGGGTCTAAGTTAACATTAGCACCTTCTTAAAGAAATATACTGGGATGTCAGTGGAAGCAGTATCAGCATCTTTTTCTATTATATGGCTGGATTTTTCTACAGTTTACAGAAGAAATTAAGATTGATTCTAGGTTTCCATTGCCAGAATTATATCCCCAAAATATTATTTAAAAGAAAATATGTGAAAACAATTCACAATAGTCATTTTACAATAGTAAATTAAAATAGAAATAACCTATAACTTCATTAGTTGGAGAATGAATAAATTATGCTTTACTAACAATAGAATATATGGTACAATTTAAAAATATGTATCTGTTAACTTAGAAAGACCTATAAGGTGATGCAAAGTGTACCCAGAAGAATGAGAATTGTATACACACTGATTGTGTTCTTTATTTGCTTACTTTCTCATAAATCAGAAGCACAAGACAGAAGCAATTTTTAAAATTTGTTATTCATTCATTTGGTTCTGCCTTATTAAAGGCAAAGAATTTTTTGTTTATGTGGTTGTTCATTTTTGTTAACAGTTATAAAGTTTATAATTTAAAAATATTATTATTTATTAAAGATTGAGACTCCACAGACAAAAAATGAATGAGACTAATCAATTGTCCTATTTAATGTGAGCAATATATGAAAATCGTGCTCTGTGTGTACATGTAGAGTGGAATGATTTCAGTAAAGTCCTTTTCCAATATATCGTGGAATAGAGGGAGCCTTGAGTTCTCAAATGTCATGCTAATAGAATACAAATTCTAGCAAGTTCTACCAGACTAGAAAACCTTCAGCTATAGGATGGTATGTGTATTGTTAGAGAAACAGATTGTCCACATTAGGAAATGGTTATCACTAGGTGATGAATTTTTCAGCGTTAGCAATTCTCACAGACAGTCTATGATGGATTTTGGGACAAGGAGTAACCTGGTGGATAAAATAAGATTCTCTTTTTTAAAAAGTAGTGAATTAAATCAAACCACTTAAAAGATAAAAAATAAACCATTTTAGGTTATCCAATTTTGTGTTTATATTGATTGAATACATGAAATAATTCCTGGATCTCTAGCAGTTTTCTACAGACTGAACAATGTAGAATTGCTAAATCCTCAGGTGAGGGGTGAGGGGAAGAGGTGGAATTCAAAGAGACTTTGAATGATCAGACAAAAGCATCTTAAGTTGTATCTGTTTAATACCAGGACAACTAGGAAAGGCAACATAGAAAAGTGCTGGATTTGGGGTCTCAGGACTTGGATTCAGAACCTAAGTTTTCTGCTTTCTATGTTTGTGACCTTGGGCAAGTCACTTAACCTGCTTTCTCTTCAGTGTTAACTGGCCAGTGTAGAGGCAGAAAAATCACTTAAACCAGGTACCAGTTAATTCAGTCAGATCCATGCTTCATAAGACAAAGCCTTTGACCTAATAAACCAACAAAAATACTCAAAAACAATTGCAAAAGAAGATGTTGCTGAGACAAAAGCCCAACTTAAGGAGATCCATAATGAATTGCTGATCGCCTGTAAGGTAAACCAGAAGTTAATTATTCATTTTATTTTTTACTGAAGTTTATTGATACATTAGGGCAACAAGGATAGTGTGCCAGACCTGGACTCAGGAAGACTTAACTTCACGAGTTCAAATCTGGCCTCAGATACTTACTAGCTGAGTATCCTTGGGCACATCACTTAACCCTGTTTGTCTCAGTTTCCTCATCTGTAAAATGAGCTGAAGAAGGAAATGGCCAATAATTCTAGTATCTTTGACAAGAAAATCCCAAATGGGGTCATGAAGGATTAGAAATGATTGAGAAATGACGGAACAACAATAAGAAGTGATAAATTTGTTTGGGCACATAAAACACTCCTCCTCCACAAAACCCAATTGAGTATGTTTTTTTTAATGTGCATTGTACAAACAACAGTTCATCTGCTAGCAAAGGAAAGGAGGAGTTCCAGTCCTTACGTTTGACAATATGGTCCTAATGCTATCATATGTGAATGGTGATTTGACGTTTTTAGGGTGACTTTATTTACTTGTTGAAATCCTTGTGTATATTATTCTAATGGCTCTGCTTTACTTACTCTAAATCACTTCATAAGTCTCCCCATTTTTCTGAATCTTTCAAGTTTATCATTGCTTTCAGTTTAACATACCATAATTTATTCAGTCATTCCTCAGTCATTGCACAGATCCTCTTGGTATGTAGTTCTAGTAGTAGAATTTCTGGATTGAAAAATATAAATAATGCAGTAAATTTTGCGTAATTCAAAATTATTTTCTATTGGGCCAATTCACAGCTCTACCAGAAATGAATTAGCCTACTTTGTCTTCTGATAGTCTCATCAACGATTTTCAACATCTTTTAGCATCTTTGCTAGTTTTATATATGAGTGCTGATATCCCAGGGTGTTTTTTGATTAGCATTTCTGTGTTTTAGGTATTGGATATTTTAGGTAACTCACATTTCCTCCTTTGAAAAATGACACTTGTTTTGTTTGTTTTGGCAATGACTCTTTATTAAGGGGCTTTTGGTCAGTTACCTATATGTTTTGATTTTTTACCTCCTATCAGTAATTATTTTTCAAAACCATGTACTTTTCTGATTATAATAGCTCTAACCTAATTTATAAAAAATTCTCATTTGAGATAATAAAAAATGTCAAATTTGTCTTATCTGATGTATTCTAAATTAATTCTAAAATTCTAAAATTAAAAATGCTTTCCAGTTCCAAAAACATGAAAAATATATGTCTCTCATCTTTAAATTTTCTGCCTAATTTTACATTTTGAAGATTTACGTACTTGGAAGTTAGTGTATTGTAAGATATGAGAGCCTAAGCAAAGCTGTTTTACATTTTTCCAAGTAGTTTTTGTAAATTAGACCCCCCTCACCTTATATTTTGTGGATTATCGAACAATAGAAAATTCTGCACATATTTTCTAGTCTTTTTTTCTACTAGTCAATTTCACTGACCTAATTTTGTATAGTTTATCAAAAACAAGACAATTTTGATAATCCCTGCGGTAATAATTACTGCATATATTTTGTGGTAGTTTGAGATATGGAAACACCAAAACTTATTCCTATTTGTTTTTTCATTGTATCCCTCAATATTCTTGAGCTTTTACTCCTCTAAATGATGAATTTTTGTCTAACTGCATAAAGTAGTTTTTGGCCTCACACAAAATCTGCAAGGTGATTTAAATAGTTTTATAACTTTTATTTTGTTGGAATGTCCCAGTCACAAAAAAAAAATCCTCTTCAATTTCATAGTTCTACCTTTATTTAGGTTAAAAAGTTTTATAGTTATATTGATTTAAGTACTGCAAGTTTTTTAGTATGTTGATTCCAAAACATTAAATGTAATTATTTGCATGGATGAAATTTTTCTTCCTATAGTTTTTTTCAGGGTCAACTAGACTTTCTAAACCAAGTATTATAAGTATTTGTCCTGTAGTTTAATTTGTTTCAACCTTAATTATAATTAAGTATAGTATAGTTCCTTCTGGTAATTTCCCTTATTTTCTCTCTATTCATTGTCAGTCCTCCTTTTGTATTTTGTTAATTAGGCTTTTATCCTTCTCCCTCTCCCCAAAATAGATCTAGTCCTTTAAACAAGCTGTTAATTTTCCTTAGTGGCTCAGTAATTTTTGTTTTCAATTTTATTTATCTCTTTGATGTATGAAATGTAAATTTGTGGACTTCTGTTATCATTTATTTCCCTAAATATGTGCTCAATTTCCTGTTCTTGTTTAATATAAATGTTTAGATTTTTTTTCTCTAAAGACTGCTTTAACTCCATTACAAAAATCTTAGTATATTTCTATATTGCCATTATCCATGGGGACTGGACCTGCGATTTCACTGGTGTAGGGCAAGGGTGGGGAACCTGCAGAATTAAGGTGACATGTGGCCTCTGAGGTCCTCAAGTGTGGCCCTTTGAATCTAAACTCACAGAACAAACCCCCTTAATGAAATGATTCGTTCTGCAAAACTTGGACTCAGTCAAAAGGCTGCACCCAGACCTACCCAATCCTGGTGCAGGGAATGCCTTATTTGGTGCAGATAGTCCTATTTTCTGTACCTCAGCATCATAAAGAGTCATTTTAGCAGGGAGTTTAAATGACTTGTCCAAGGTCAGATATCCAATTTGTATCAGAACCAAGACTGAAACCCTGGTCTTCTTGGATCTAAAGCTAGCTTCATAATGGGGAAAATAAAATGTACATATGAGGTCAATTTTTGTAAACTTGTCACATGAGGATAAAAAATTCTTATTAATATTCCTATTCTGTAAGAAGGTCTATCATACCTAATTTTTTCTGTCATTTTCTTTCAGTACTTAAATTTTTTGTTTATCTTTGTTATATTCCTCTAAGAATGAAAGACATATTGAAATGATTGAAAATTATTATCTTACTGCCTAGGTCAAAGGTTCCTAACCTGTGGTCCACAGAGCCATAGTACATGGATGGATTTTCATGAATTTGAATAAGAAAACATAATATCTTTACTTCAATATAATTATTTCCCTTTTTAGTCCTACTTATTTTATTATATTCATTTAAAATCATTATTCTGAAAAGGTACTTTGAAAAAAAAATCTATGTCTTCCAATAATTAGGTTAGCTTTTCCTTCAGAATTTTGTTGCTAAGCCATTTATTCCGTGTGTGTGTATATGTGGGCATGTATATGCTCACATGGGTGTGATGATAGGTATTAATATAGATATTAAATGAGACTCCTGCCAATCTCTTTTGACCTCTTGCTTTGCCTTGGACTCAATCACCTAAAAAAAAGACTGAAAGCAGGAGATTCTTACTTCCTAAATCCCAAAGAGTAGACCAGCTAGCTACCTGGGAATTTAATCTATGATCTAGTGTATGTAGCTTGTTGGCACAGTGAATTGAATATTAGGCCTAGAGAAAGAAAGACCCAAGTTCAGTTCCAGCCTCACACACTGACCCTGGGCTGTTGTCCCAGTTTCTTCATCTGTAAAAAGAGAATATTAATAGCAGCTACCTTCCAGGGTTCTTGAGAGTATCAATTGAGTTAATATTTATAAAGTCCTCAGCACAATGCCTACCACATAGCAGGTGCTATATAAATGGTGGTTATTATCTGTTGGTTTATTTCTCTGTCTCTCTAATCTACGGATCTATGGGTCTATCTACCTGAATCATATTTCGAAGCCACATTAAAAAGGGAATATTGTGCGACCATGTTGCTTCTTCACTTCAGACTGTATCTTTACTGGAAATCCTAGCAGTGAGTTAACCTTGAGGAGAAAAAATAATCAGTCCACACTATTCGCTGAAGTATTCTTCCAATTAACAAGTCTTCTAAAAATAAGGGTCTATTTCTAATATCACATTCAAGATTAAGATTTCAAGTATATTTTAAATATTTGATAATAATCCTTAGTTTCTTTTCAAATGTTGCAGCATGAGAGTTAAATAGAAAAAAAAGAATAGTAAATAGGTAAATGTTTATTTTGCAACATTTTTTCCATTTGAGTATGCATTATTATATAATAAAGGCTTGACATGCTTTACAAACTCTAATGAAATGTAAAAGCAAGATAAAATTTCTGAAGAGGCAAAGGCAATGGGGATGCAGGGCTATATTTTCCCTTAAATCTCAAAATTGGCGTGTTATTTATATAACTAGTAGCTTACTTAGGATCTGGGGACAACTATTGTAGTGGTGTTTTTAAAGCAACTTAGTAAGTTTTAGGTTCTCATGAGATACGTAAAGGACTTAAGTAAAAAAAAAAAAAAGCCCAGCAAAACCTGCACTGACTAGAACAAGGTTAGATAAGATATATTATGATTAATTGTTTTAGTTAATTCAAGTTTAACAAACAAGGACATTTTAGTTTCAGCTATTCTTGTTCTTACTGGGGGAAAAAAATCTTATGCTTTCGTCACATCTTAGGACATTGAAAAGCGTTCTAAAAAGAATGATCACCGCTCAAAGGAATTTGGTCTGACTATCCTCCCAGGAAAATCTAAGTGCGTAAGAATAGCAGTTTACTGGACTGTGTGTGATATGCAGATTATACAAACCCTTGGTCTATCTGGGCATAGACTGGACAAATATTGCAGAGGGACAATGCACAAGATCCAGAGCTCAGCAGGAGGAGAGTCAGCTGGAATGCTTTTGTGAAATTGTGCAGGACTTTTAGTGACCCCTAAGCTCCTCCCTGAAATAGTTATACCACATGGTTATACCACAGTTCCCTGAGAATGAGAGGCATAAGCCACCTAAATTTCAATGAGAACATGTATGGTAAGTGCAAGTAGACTATAGTAGATTACCAAAACAGAACTGTGCGAAAGTGATATAAAAGTATATTATGTTCAATGAAATGTATGCCATGAAAATATGGTGGACTGCTCAGGTATTGAGAAAGTCCATATGCTTCATTAGCACTCACATAGCATTATTCTATCTGGATGAAAACTTCCAGAACTTTGAGAAACCCCCTGGGGAGGATTTATGGATGGACATGGTCCAACATCATGTACTATGGAACATACACATACATCGTACATGTATATGTATACACACATGTGTGTGTTTATATTATATGCATCTTCGGAGACAATTCCAACATCAATCAGGCTGTAGGTCCGACAAAGTATCCATGCAAATAATACTTACTTTGCTAGAATCTGAGTGTACAAATACTAAAGTAGAACAATATCTATCCTGAAGGATAGATCATCAACATCATTGATTATTTTTAGGATAATAGATACCAATGCAAAAAAAAAAATAGAAATTTTGGCTCACCTCTAGGATGTACCCAAGAATTTATTTTAATGAATTAATCTACAATATTAGACATTCTAATTGCTTTAATATTAAAAATTCCATTTCTCTTTAAAAGAAAGTAGCTAAAGGATTTAGATTATTTGGACTTTCTGCTCAGATGAGTTTGAGTTAAATCAACATTTAACTATTTATCCTTCGGATGAAATGATTACAAGACACAGGATTTCTTTCATTGCTGTGGGATTCATATTAGGAAGTATTAAAGGAATAAGTCACATACTGTTGAATCCTCCATATCATGTCTTCCAGAGCTAAAACAGAGAAGCATGGATTATCAGAACCCCAATGAAATGTTCCACACTTTCATTCATCTGCCTTCACAAGAAAAATTCTAAAGGAGAGTTTAGACAGTTCATACGCAACCACAGATTGGGCTTCTGGTAGACTCATAAACTAGGCTTAGTTTGGCCACTGATGGGCTGTGTTTAACTAAGCAAATCTCTGGGAGCTGCTTTGCCATAAAATTGGCACTTCAGAAAGGCCCTTTGCTAATATTCTTCAATAGCCAAATTTTGCCATTAGCTGAGAAGATAGCAGAAAAATCTTCTGTTGAATTCTTCACTGGAGAATTCCTTATTATCTCCTGTATGCAGTTAATATCTTTGATTCTCTGTGATGCAGGGTCAAAGTGCCATGGATAATTCAGATCTTCAGATAATACATAATGCATACAATAATTTTAACTTCCTCTTCCAACTCAAACTTAGCAGAGCTCTTAATAATTAGGTAAAATCTTGGATATTTTTAAGTTTTGTAGTTGCAAAAGGGCAAGAGAATATCAGTAGGAGGACGAGAAACAAAAGATATGAAGAAACCACAGCCAAGATATCTAGTCTCTAAATAAGTGCTAGTGAATGTTCTCAATGACACGAGGAACTCAAGAGAACATTCCATTCAGAAAACTGGCTTTTATAATCAATCCCAGAAACTCTTATTACAGTAATGTTAAGAGGAAGGGGAAACATAATAACTTAAAAGCAAATTCATTTCTCTTTTTAAGTCTTCAATGTAACTTGGAAGTAGGGATCATAGAATATATTGTTGGGGGCTGAATGTTTACTTCACTGATGCTTAAAAGCACAGGTTGATATCTGTAGATCCTTAAATTTCTATCAGTCCTTTTCTTGAAATTCTTCTCCCATAATCACTAGTTCATGTAAAGTAACTGGCACTATGCTCTCATCGCTATTGAGGCAAAGTTTGAGAACATATTTTGCTCTATTCTCTGTGTGCTTGAAAATTGTCAAAAATTGGGTGGTGGGGGAGTGGAATTTTTATTCCAAGTAGAAAACATCAAAAGCCAGTTACTGCAACTTTACATCTGGCTAGTCAACAGTCTTCTCATTTCACTTACAGAGTGCTATACAATCATTGGCCTAAAAACCAAGTTCTGGTTTAATTTGGCTCGCCTAATAAACACTTTTTTCTGCTTTGGATGGCAGAACTAGGGCTATATTCCAACCAGTTTGAGCAAAAATAAGCCAGCTTCAAATGTTTCTTGTTTCCTCCCTTGCTGGCCTTAACTTAGCTAATCCAGTAGCTCTGTACTCTTAAGACTCTATCTCTTGCCAAACTTTTCTTCCAGCCCATCTGTTAACAGAAGTTATAGAAAGATAAAGAACTAGAGAGAGAGAGAGAGTGTAGCTATGTTAGTTCAATGTGCCTATATCTATGGAATAGGAATAAGCAGCATGGTTTTAAATTTATGATCTTGCTAATGTGTTTCAGAAAGGCATCATTGCTCTTGTAAGCTATACATATGTACCTCTTTCCAGACTTTGTAGTCTACTACTATAAAGGCAAACATTCACCATTTGAAAGCCCTGTGTTGGTTGTTAGGTTATATAATAATGATTAATAAAAATGATAATAGAATGGTAGAGCTTTCTTATTTGTAAGGGTGGGTTTTTCTGTGTCAAAGAATGCTATCACAGAAGGCCAAGACAGCTGACTTCAGTGGGTCCATTAACCAAAGACATAAGTGGGAGGAAGTCCTCAAGTTGTGATGTGAACAATGAATGAAAACAGGTGATTTCACTAGCACATGAAATGACTTCTGACTGACTGACTCAAGGAAATAGATTCACCTCCGGGTCTATATATTCCACAACATCCTAGATGAAATCATTAACTCCAGCAGCTGAATTATGGCCAAGTCCAGTGGTGTTCTAATCCAGTCATGAAGAATTCATGAGCAGGAATTGAAGAGTTGAGTGACAGCACAGAAGAGAGATTTTTATTTCCCAATAGACAGGGGCTCATGAGCAATAGTACTAGAAACCCCAACCCAGTAATTCTCATTGCTCTCTGGGAACCCAACCTGCTAGTACTTGTAGAATTCCGAGAGCAAGCCCAGAGTGGGATCTATACTACTTTTAAAGAGTGTCTTTAAGTAACTAAAATATACAAAGGAAAATATAACAAAAGGACTCAATCTTTCCTTAAACCTCATTATCAGTTTTATATTCACACTGCTTTATCTATAAATGACCAAGCCTCTTCCTCCCTACCCAGAGTCAATATCTCACTTTCAGTTCAGATCAACAGGCACTTAACATCTACCCTATGTAAGATACCATGGATAGCCAAAAACAAAACAAAACAACCACACAAACCCAGAACCCACCATTAAAAGAATTTGAATGGTGTAACGTTCATCCATTTGTAAGTTCAAGATAATTTCATGAAGCAGAAAGTACTCACAACTAGGAGGATCACTTGTCTTCTGCTAGAGGGGCTGAGCCTTGAAAAGGTGCTAAAGCAGGGGAGAGGAACCTGAGGACACAAGGTCACATATGGCTCTGTAGGTTCTCAAGTGCAGCCCTTTGACTGAATCCAAACTTCACAGAACAAATCCCCTTAATAAAAGGATTTGTTCTGTAAAACTTGAACTCAGTCAAAAGGCTGCACTTGAGGACCTAGAAGGACATATGTGGCCTTAAGGCTGCAGGTTCCCCATCCCTGACTAAGGATTCTAAGATACAGAGATGAGGAAGTGCTTTTATATCATGAAGAACCAAAAAGTCAGAGAGCAAGAAAATGAAATGCCAAGTCTGGGGAATGGCACATAGGCCAATTTGGCTGGCATGTGAAGTGCATATATTCATGTGCTATAAATCTAGAAAGTTACCAGAATGTGAAGGTCTTTATGTACTTAGCTGAGAAGGTTGTATTTTATCCTACAGTAAATGGGGAACCATGGAACATTCTTTAGTAAGAAAATGACAATGAGAAGTTTATTTTGGCAGCTCTGGGGAGGATTGATATAAAATGGTAGGAACCAAAAATCAATAATGAGAAATAATATTTTAATATTTAATATTTAATTATTTATAAATTTATAAAATTTATAAATTTATAAAATAAATATTTAAATAAAAGGTGCTTTAAATATTTGAAATCACAAGCTATGTAAGGAAATAATGAGTAGTCTAGGTGGCTACTGCATAGGATATATGCAAGGAAAGTGTGGGGAAAAAATCTACAGAAGTAAATAAGGACCAATCATCTGACACAATTATTAGCGTCCAAAAGTGAAAGTAGAGTGTATCTTTTCAATTTGTCCTAATTAAGATTGTTGGATCTAGGGATAAAATAGATATGAGAGATCATTTAGTTCAACACCCCATTTTACAGATGAGGAAACACAAATCCAAAGAGGATGTCATCCCAGCCCATGCACATGCAATGTCGTTGCTTATAGACAATATGGTGGAAGTATTTAAAATTATTTTTGCCATCACTATTGCTGAAAATTGTTAGCAAAAATCAGAAGCAATTGCTTTTAATAGGAACTAGGTTAAGAGTAGGGAACAAATTAAAGGCACTCTAGGTCATATGCAGAGAAATATTCTGCACGTTATTACTACTTTTACAGAATTACTAACATATCCTTTTTTGTACTACTAAATTTCTACAATAATCTCTCTTACTTCATCACCCTCTCAAACCTCAGTCACTTGCAGTAGGATTTTTGTTCTCCTGTTTACTTAAACTCCTGCAAGTCAATTTACTTAAATACTCCTGCAACTATTCAAAATTCAACAATGATCTTATTGTCAAAATAAAAAAAATATTTCCTTAGCCTTCATTATCCTTGACCTGTCCACAAAATCTCACCCAACTGACCAGCTCCACCTCCTTCATATCCTCTTCATTTTTGGTGATCCTAGTAGCGTGCTCATGGTTTTCTGAGTACTCCCTTTATGATTTATTTACTATTTTTTCGTATTCCTTTTCCTCCTCCAAATCCATTAATTTATTTGTTCCTCTTAGGTATTATCACTGGTTCTCTCCTCTTTTGGTGATCTTATTCATCTCTCAAACTTCAACTATATAGGTCATCTCTAATTCAAACCTACTTAATTATGATTCCAGGGTCCCATCCTCATTATATCTAAGGATAAATTCATCATTTCCCCCCAAAAGTCTGACCCTCCCTTGCTCTATTAGAACACCGCAATTTCTCCAGTCATTTAAGCTCAAAACCCTGGAGGCTTCATTGATATATCTCTGTCTTGTACCTATATCCAATTAGTTGCCAAGTTCTGTTTGTTTTACTTCCAAGATCTCTCATATTTTTTTTTTCCATCTTTGTCCAACTTTGTGCACCTTAGCCTTTAATTCACATTTTAATTGCCCCTTTCATAGAGCCTTGTAATGTTTATCTGACTGGTCTCTCAACAGCGCATCATACATACCACTTTCCCATTAATTTTCCTAATATGAAAATGGCAGAAGATACGATATTTGGGTCTTAACACTTGGTCCCCAAAATATTAGAATATAAGCTTTTTGACCTCAATGACCAAATTTTATTCATCCCTTTACCCTTTCTGTACGATGTGAAACATTAAAACCCTCTTCATTGCCAAAAAGAAAGAAAGAAAGAAAAAAGTCAAGGTACACTAATTTAGAATACAATAATATAGCAGTCTCAAGTCAATGCTAAATATTTAGGAAATGGCATCCACATTCATTGCTGGCGCATGACTCTTGACAAGTCTGGATTTTCATTTTTCTCACTTGTCTAATAAAATTAGTTACCCCTAATCAACTTCACTGATGACTTATAGGTTATTAAGCCTTTCTTTTGCTCAGATCTGACAAGGCCACTCCTCTACTATAAAGTACTCCAGTAAAGTATACCTTCAGTATGGATTTCAAAACTGCCTCAAATCTGATGGCACCTTATTGTTCCTGGTTTGTACTACTCCTAACCATGCACTCTCTCCATAAGCCAAACTGGACTACCTACTGTCTTCTAGATATTGTTTCCTGGACCTAGAATATCCCTATCCCTTATCTTCACCTGTGAAATTCTATGTAATTTTGATAACCTAGCCAAAGTATCATCAGCTTCATGAATTCTTTTCTGATTTCTTACTGTGATAAATTTTCTTTCCTTCCTCAGGCTTCATATAGAACCTTTAAAATAGCTCTTATATTCTTGTCTTATTCTAATTAGTTTTGTGTTTGTGTTATAACCTCCCTATTTGGAGGCAGTGTGATTTAGTGAAAATAGAACTGGTCTTGGAATAAAGAGATCCTTGGTTTGAATCCAGTCTCTCACATTTGGTAGCTATGTGACCGTGGAAAAATGAGTTTTTCTTTGAACCTCAGATATCTTATCTATAAAATTAATAATAGTACCTCCCTTACAGTGTTATTGTGAGAATCAGTTAAGGTAAATATAAAGCACTCTGCAGACCTTACAATGTTAGCTATTTTGACTGGATTATAATCTCCATAAAGGTAGAGAACATATTATCCTCTTAGAAATCAACTTTTGTGGAGAAAGGGCTAGCCATCCCTGCCATCTGAAAAACTCTTGGCACCTGTGGCACAGGCAAGCCATTCCAGCTGAAGCATCAGGACCCTTGAGGGAGAACCAGCGGGTAGCATGTGCCCAGGAAGTCTAATTACTACTACCACCATCCCTCAGATCCTGGTGGGAATAACTCAGGACAGCAGATACCCAAGGTATCATCCTGAGCAGCATCTTCTGTGAAGATGTGTGGTGGTGACTGCTTCTGCAGGTGCAGCAGCCACAGCTACTGAAAACTAGAACACAAAGTTCTTGCCCAGAAAACCTCATGGTCAAATTGCCTTAGAAACAGATATCTCTTTAATAACAGAAATGACATTTTAAAAGATGTGTTGTCATCCATATAGCTTCTGCAACTTAAATATCATGGGGCCTTTCTATCTGAAAGATGGAACCTAGGAGTGGGGAACATATGACCTCGAGGTCACATGTAGCCCTCTAGGTCTTCAAATGCATCCCTTTGACTTCACAGAAGTTGGTCACAGAGTAGTTTGGATTCAGTCAAAGGGCTGCACTTGAGGATCTACAGGGCCACATATGGCCTCAAAGCCACAGATTGCCCACCTCTGGAAACCTATATGTTATCTCCCCCAATTCAAATGTGATCTCCTCAAGAAGAGCAACTGTCTTGCTTTTCTCCTTGTGTACATAGCTTAGCTCAAGGCTTCTCATGTAGTGAGCACTTAAGGAGTACATTTTATTCATTTATTCACCTCTTATTTGCTTCTGTTTCTCCCCCATCGCTTATCATAGTGATTTTCACCTAGTAGGTGGTTAGAAAAGAGTCAGCAAAGATTAAAAACATTTCAAAGAACCTGACCTACGTACTATGGTAGGTAACAAAAAACCAAAAAATCCCCATGAAGCCAATACTAGTGAATATTCCTCAAATGCCTTAAGACTACTATCTCTTTAAAAGCTAAGCCACTTTAGTCTTATGCTCCTAAATAAGAAGCTGTAATCTGTGTTCCGTGTGATTGCTATGCCAACTGAGGGAATGTTTATTGCCACCTGCTATGAGCTACAAACTTCATTTTAAAGACTTGGTAAGATCTAAATTCTATACAGTGAAGTTCAAAACATCTGCTGTTTTCTGTTGTATCTGCCTTCTCTCAAGTAAGTCCTCACATCCCTGATTCCAGATGTGTCCCACCAAAGAAAGACAACCACCTATTCTCACATCATCAACCAGCTGCAAGGGCAAGGAAAGACATCTGAAAATTCGGAGACTGTAAGAAGAAATTAGGCTTAGTTCAATTCTACTGCTGACTTTATATGTATCTTGGGAAAGCCACTTTGAACTTACATGGTTTCTCCAACTAGAAAATCAGTATTGTCATATATGTAACTGCCTTACACAAGTGGAAAGGCATTCCAAAATCAGTTCAATTTGAAGCTTTAATGGATCTTTTAATAAATTTTTAATTGATTAATAGATTTTTTAATAAATTCAGTTTCTTTAGTAGTTTCATTAGCTTAAGATTTGGGGCACCCTGTTGTCTGCCTTCCTTCACTTTTTTCATGTACTGTATGATGACACTGAATCCACTCACCAACTTCTCTAAGATGTATGCATTAAATTCTTTTTCATAGTTAGGGTGGGTTTGTTGATATTTACATGTTATTTTAGCACCTTTTTCCATTTTTCTGACTCTTCATGTATTCAGTTGTGTCAAACAAATAGAAATGGATTGCTGCAGGTAGCATACTGACTTAGAAAACCACAAATTAACATTATGTTTTTAATTATTTTATTATACATTTCCTAATTATGTTTTAATCTAGTTCCAGTCTCCCTGAGCTTCAAGTTTGACACTTTTGTATATGATACCTTATATTCATGTGATTCTATAATGGTAGTGTTTTCAGATATATCTTCTTTGATCTTGACAATAATCCTGTGAGATGGGCAGTGAGAATATTTTCAAGCCCATTTTATAAATGAGAAAACTAAGGCCCAGAGAGATTAAACAATTTATCCAATATCACAGTGTCAAATTGAGATTCAAACTCAGATCTGATTTCAAGTACGATACACTTCTATTTTGCTTCTTTTTAAACACAGCAAAACTAACAGTCTTTTTTTATGAATTAAATTTAGGACTTTGGTTACAGACCATGACCGAGCCATCCAGACAACTAATTTAAACGTAGATGATGTTGCTATATGCCTCAATTAAAAATTGGACACTGTATGGAAACTAAGTAATATTGATTATAAACACAATCACTATTTCCCTTTTTCTTTATTTCAAACAAATGCTACTTAGAAATTAAATTACATCTCTCCCCTCAAAAGACTAGTAGAGTTTGATGAGGAGTTTTAACATCCATCATATTTTTTGCTTTGTTTAAATACGAATGCTAAAGGTCTCCAATACATATACTTTTAGTAATGGAACCTGAGCCATAAAGAGAACAGAACTCAAACAAATTAGAAATTTAAAATATCCATTTCATTTCACTTTAAATAATTAGAGAACAAACCTTAATTTTCAAACTCTTCCCTTTTTTTCCTTCTAACTGCTTTGTTCTTGTTTGGTGCTAATGACAATTTCACTGGAGAAAAATGCGAGTTCTTTTTCAGTTGACCTTCTGTACTATCATTGACATCTGTGATTAAAATACCCGTTGCTAATTTAAAGCTCAGAGGATTGACGACACTTTTTTTTCTGTCAACATGTTTCAACTAGAACAATTCAGAACTCTTGTTATAAGATCTGAAATGACATGGAACTCATATTGTGGCAGGTGCAGGTTCAAATTTTTCAAGTACCCATATTTAGCTTTTAAATTGTTGAGTCTATAAATTCATTCTAAAATGGAATTCAAATTATCTTATTCCATGTACATGTACAGATTTCAAGAAAATAAATTTCTCTATTTTCTATTTGTAACTATTGTTCTTTTCCAAAAAGCATATGATATAGTGGAATATGATAGTATGTCAATATGTCCTAGAATGCTGTAGTTTCTGATAATCAAAGTTCGGGATGCTCGGACAATGGTAAGATGCTTGGTGGGCATGAGTGGGCTGCAATACATTCCAAATCAGTAATTACATGGGTGAAGTGGCATAAAAAATGTTGTCAGAAAGATGACCAGAATACAAGAAAGATGACTGAGCTTGTAGCAAAAATAAATGATTACCAATAGACAGCTCTCATATACATTTGGTTTCCACTAAATGAAAGAGAAAGTTAATAGAAGAGACTTTTGGTAGGGAGTTTAACGAATGACATGGACAAGAGTTGAATAGAATGGGCAGGCGTGAATTACATTCCACATACTTGTGGTAATATCCATATCAAGGAGATCAGAGATCAAAGCCCTCTGTCTCATTTGACATCCTCTGTGACTACTGAAGACATCTGAATTCTGAGGGAACACTTGTCTCTATTTCTTCCATTAGAATGTAAGTACTTTATAAGACTACAAGCACTTTTAGTCCCTCAGTTGCTCAAATGTTTTTACCTTTCTAAATTTTTCTTGGCTTCTTTTCATTTTGAACTTTCTACTCCTTTATCAGGAATACTTTAAGGTCTTATATTCCACTAAAATCTATTTTTTTCACTAGAGGATTAAACTCAGTCTTGCCAAGTAAAGTGTTCTTGATTGTAAACCTTTGTCTTCTGCCTCACTATATTCCAAGAATTCTCCCATTTACAGTAGTTTCTCCCAAGTCTTGTGAGGTGCTGTCTGTGGTCCCTTGATACTTAAGTTTTTTCTTCTGGGCTGCTTGCAAAAAAGTGTGTGTGTATGTGTGTGTGTGTGTGTGTGTGTGTGTGTGTGTGCAACCTAGATACTCTTTAATTTAATTATGACATTCATGGAAATTTACTTTTTTGGAGCTTCTTTAAGGTAATATCTGGTAAATTCTTTCTCTTTGCACTTTGCTCTCTGACTCCAATAGAGTCTCAAAGTTTTCATTAATGATATCTTGAATCATGATTTGAGGTGATTTTTTGATAATTATTTTAGGGAGAGGTGAGGTGGTGAGATTTTCTTCCTTCTCTTCAGAGTCACTTATTCTCCTTCCAGTCTTTCTTCCAAAGCACTTATTTCACTTGTAATTTTCTTTTTAAAAACTATTCCTTCATTTCTTCCAGGTAGTACTATAATCCTGATGGCCAATCCATTTTTTTTTTAATCTGAGGCTCTTAATACAAACATTTTTGCCGATTTCATCACCTATTTGGTGTTATTCTTGCACCTACAAAACATATGATAAAATTTCATGACTAACTTAGCAAACTCTTATTCAAGCTATAATTACTCTACCCATAACCTTCAGATAGAAATCTATATCTTTGGAGATAATTCCTGTCTTTTTCATGGGCCGGAAGTGGAAAGTATTGAACTCAACAGAAACCTGCTTAAAGTTTGGTTCTATATTTTAAATGACTTAGATACAAACTGTGCTAGTCAACTGGTGCAGGTTTCTGAGGAAGAGATCCATTGCCAATATCTTTGATAGGATCAGTCACAACTGCCTTTATATAAAAATGTCAGAGATAAATATGCCTTGAGGGCATATAGCTCCATGCTACATTGTTTATGTTATTGTATACAATAGGCAAATTTCTGAAAGATCGTGTGTAAATGTATTTTTGGGGAAAAGAAATTCATATTTTGAGATTTCTAAATAAGTTTTTAAAAAGCCTTTGGTCAAATTCATTTGTAAAGCAAATGATCCTTGTCCATGAATAATAATAGAGTTTATTTGTTTTGCAAATATAAATTTTCATGTCATTTCTTCAAATCATAGTAAAGTAGAGGTCTTTTTCGCTCCACTGAGTACTTGAGTGTATCAAAGGATTGCAAAGACCACTTATCTCTCTTACAGACATTTTCTACCATGCACCTAATCTATTTTTCATTGGATAAAAAAATTATAGTGACTATATTTAATGGATTGATTTCTGTATATTTAAAAACTACTCATATACGTCTGAATCTTAAGTTCTGAACGTACTTTTACACACCACACATGATCTGTGCACCATACTTTGTCAAAAACCTGCAAATCCAGAAAATAATTAAGGTTTATTGTTGTTATTGTTTTTAAATAATAATTTGATGATGCAGATGGGGGAAAGTTGCTAGCATGGGAGCTCTTGTGAAGTTCAGGTGAAGCAGTGAGTTTGGATAGTAAAATAGAATTTAAAAGAAAGAAACTAAAGATAACTCAAATGTTTCTTCTTGAAGAATGTAAAATGGCTAATAGACTGAAGCTTGAATATAACAAAAAAAAACAAAAAACATCTCCCTAATGTATTTCTAATTTAATTCCAAGGAAACATGTGTTGCCTCATTATTATAAAAGGAAAAGAAAAAATAAACGTTCTTATTTTTGCACAGACCTAATTACTTTACTATTTTCTTCTTAGTTCAAAGTATAATGGACAATATACTTTTACACTTCTCACACACTCAAAAACTGGTGAGAGGACCCAGTGTATGAAGGAGGCTAATTCATCCTACTTTATTGCTACTACTAAAATATACTTCTTCATATGTCAAAAGTCAGATTCTGACTCAGAATTTTCTCTTCACCCTCATTTTGAAAAGTGCTGGTTTGCAGAATTGTCAGTTAGAATTGAATCCTTTCCATATACAAATAGATTTCAACCTTTGGGAGCACGTGGTAGTACATATTATTTAACTATTATGGAAAGAGCTGAGGCTGCAGATAAAAGAAGGTTCTTCATAGACCCTTTGGCACTGACCTTGGGGAATCCAATGTGAAACTGACAAACTTTGATGTGTGACCCTGGCAAGTCATTTACCCTTGTTTATATCAGTTTCCTCATCTGTAAAATGAACTGGACAAGGAAATGGTAAACCACTCTACTATCTCTGCCAAAAAAATCCTCAACAACCCAATACCCAAATGGGGTTATGAAGAGTCAGACATGACTGAAAAATGACTGAAAAATAAATTAAGTGCCATTGTAAATTGCTTTGGCTCTGGAGCATTTTCTCCTTTACTTCTGCATTTGTGTGTCCAGACAGTTACTGCTCCAGATGGAGCAGATAGAGGTCAGACTCCTCTGATTAAGACTATTATCTATATATGGTATTTATTAAATGCATTGCACTAGGGAAGATATAAAAAAATTAGGCACAGCAAAGTCTGCTGTCGTAGAGATTATATTTTTAGTAGAGAAATAAGACACATATTCTGAATACAAATCTTTAACTGACAGACTAAGTTTCTGGGCTCCTACAGGGTATAAGTTCATTGAAGACAGGTGGGGTTCTATTTTTTGTTTGGTAGTTATAACCCCTTGCCAAATGCCCCTCACATAGCAGACATTTTTATAAATGCTTTCATGAATGAACTTTACGTTTTCTACTTATAAAACTTCTACCTATCTTTAGGATAATGTAAAAGTGATTTTTAATACCAGGGCTTAAAGAAAATATAGACTTTCCTCCTCTCATTAGGAAAAATCATTGACTATTTGTTGCCTTTTTTCTGGTCCTTTACACGTGTAAAGAAAAATCCCAGAAATCTTTTAAATAGTACAAAAGCAACACTTCTAATTAAAAAAAAATTAACAGGCACAATACCAGACTTATCAAGGGAACAGTTTTGTTTTCTTTGTCCACCAGAGTCATAATGAAAGGTACAAAAATTATAATTACAATAGAAGCAATAGACTCTAGTTGGAAATTGATCTGATGAAAGTTGTGAGATTACCATACTCTCTTGTATTACCATCAGCTCTGAATTATTCATACATAGCAACAAAGAAAATAACATCTCACTAATGTATTTCTAATTTAATTCCAAGAAAATCTGTCACCTCCTTATTATAAAAAGGGCTTTTTTTTGCATAAGCCCAGTTAATTTCTGATTTCCTCCTTATTTCAAAGGGTGATGATTATGAATCTCCAGTCCACTACTGAATGTCACCAGGTCAGCATAGTGTATGATTTTGTACAAAGCACAGAAAGACAGTACTGAAAAGGTGGAACTTGTTCTACCAGTTACTGTCTTGTACTTTCTCAGACCTCTATTGCTCCAATAGAGGAGCCTAAAAGCATCCCTTTGCTCTGGTATTGATAGAGAGAAGTCCTGGGTTCTAGTGGAAATCCACACTAAGTAATCAGAAAAAGTGGGTTATGACCAATTTCTCCTGCATAAATTTGTTCTCAAATCATATGTCTACAGCTGCATATGTAAGTTCCTATAGTATCCCTGAAAAATAAGAGAATGCATAGGGAGAAACTAATGGATCCATAACATAACCTTGAGTCTGAAGGACAATGCTTTTTCATTAAAACAATTTTTCTTTTTAGACATTATTGAGTAGATGTTATTGTATTTCTGTATGAATATATAGTTTTATCATCTATTTGTAAGGTTGCACTATTATTCTCTAACATTTGAAATACCCTATTTAGACTCTAAGGTAGGCACCTAGAATCTTATCCTTTGAAGCAAATAATTTATGTTTCCCTTATTTTGGAAGTTTATTTAAAGAATCAAAAAATACTTAAAATCAAATTCTGTATTTAATTTACTTAGGCAATTTTGCATTTGGCTTTTACCAACGTAGGTGACATAATGAAAAAGGACAGTGAAAACTAAGGAAATGGAAAATAGAGCAATTTCTCAAACAAGTTTTACATTTCCAGTATTATTTTTCTTTGCTTTGTATCAAGAGCAAATGTGTTAGAAGAAATCAACTCTGCCATTGATTGTGAACTCAGGTCCATAATTTTGAATTCCTGAATTCTAATTGATACAGCCATCAGATTTAGAGTTTGAAGGGATTATAGGACTTGCCTAAGCCAACTTTGTCATTGAACAGATGAGGAAAACTAAGACATAGTTAGGCTGTGACTTGACCAAGGTCATAAGTAATAGAGTTAGGATTTGGTTGATGGTTGGGTGGGGAGAAGTTGGTGGGGATTACGAAATCAAATTAGTGTGATATCACAGTACTCAGGACAGTGACTGACAGAGATGGAGAATGAGTTTAGACAGTTTATAATAGTCCCATTTTATAATGTTCTGAAATGCAGCTTATCATGGCTCAATTCTCTCCTTTTCGGTGTAACTTGTGTTCAGATACTAAGCAGGATTTCTTAACCTGGGGTTTGTGAAATGTTTTTATGTGTTAATAGCTATATTTTAACAGCACTGGTTTACTTTGTTATACATATGTTATATTTTTTGAATTTTAAAGCTTTATTTTCAATAGGGGCTCATCACACTGCCAAAGGGGTCTTTCAAACATATATACTATAGAACCTCTGTTCTATGATACAATGATACCCAATGATACAACTATAGATCACACAGATGAAATGGAAAACACAGAGCATTTGTGCTTCAGGTTGTCTCTCCCAGAAGATCAGTAACTGTGTGGACACACAAATGCAGAAGTAAAGGAGAAAATGCTCCGGGGCCAAAGCAATTTACAATAGCACTTTATGTGCTCTTCAGTCATTTTTCAGTCATGTCTGACTGTTCATAACCCCATTTGGGTATTGGCTTGTTGGGGTTTTTTTTTGGCAGAGATAGTAGAGTGGTTTACCATTTTCTTGTCCAGTTCATTTTACAGATGAGGAAACTGATATAAACAAGGGTAAATGACTTGCCAGGGTCATACATCAAGTGTCTAGGGCTGGATTTAAACTCAAAGATGAGTCTTGTTGATTCAGTACTCTACACACTGTATCACCTAGATGCTTCATCGTTATACTATTCCCACAAATGCCACCTGGTATTTGCCTGCCTCTATTTTCTCTACAAAAGTATATCTATAGGCCACCCCACAGAGGTCAGTTTGATTAGCTAACTACTTGATTTCCAGCATTTCCCCGCTTTGCATTCTCTATTGGGGTCAGAAGTTTCCAAGGCCACCTCTAATCATACCTCAGCATATGTGTCTCTGATAGTGGCTGGGGGAGGTCAGCTCAGCTCCATGAATAATCTGTAAACTGTGCTCCAGATGGAGCAGATAGAGGTCAGACTCCTCCGATTAAGACTATTACTTATATATGACATATGTATTAAATGCATCGCACCAAGAAAGATATAAAAAAATTAGTCACAGCAAAGTCTACTGTCATAGAGATTATATTTTTAGTAGAGAAATAAGACACATATTCTGAATACAAAATAATGTAGAAATCACAAGTAATTTAGAATTATCACAAATTGTGTAGAAGATCACAAAATAATGTGGAAGAATAATGTAGAAGGTCACAAAGTGGTATTTGAGGTCCAAGGAAGGAAAAGACCTTTGCTAACTGAGGGTTGACAGGCTTTTAATATGATTCTTTCCCAGGGCTTCCAGTAGGATCAGTGTACAGATGGCGCTGGGCCCTAAGGTAGAAAAATGTAGGTTCGCTTGACCCAAGAAGAGATTAACAGACAGAGAGTGATGGGGCCGGGGGAACAAGCAGTTCCTGACGTTGTCATGAATTATATGAACTTAGAGAGAACGGAAACTCTTATGAAAAATCCTCTCCCCACATTGGAACCTTATTCAACTCAAGCTCTCATTACTAAATGGAAGTTAGGTGGCAATATTTAGGAATATATAGTTCTAAATTATTTTGAATATTTGAGTCCTGGAGGTAAATGCCACAGAAAATTGGACAGTGAATCAAAAGTCCATATAAGTAATGGCACAGTCAGACTCACCATCTGAAGACATAAATCAAGCCTGTGACAAATTCAATCCAATCTTCTGAACAGAAGGAAGAATATTTTCTTGGCACAAGCAAAAATAGGACTTCACATTCTTTAATAGTGAGCAGTGAGGATGGTAATTAATAATTAATGTTTAAATACTAAAAGCTCTTTCCTTTAACTCCCAAAAGTTTGAGATGAGAAACCACCGGCTTTAATCTTTTCACCTGCAATTAAGGGCAGCAGCAATCTTTAACTCACATTCCATTTATCTGTCAATAATTTTCACTTGTATAAGTCATCCTTTTTCTCCAGGCCCCTCTCATACAATGAAGTGTGATGTAGTCTATCTGCATGTAGTTTTAGTAATCTGCTGAAAAATCTGATAGAGTCAATGAAAGTCCAGAGAAGGTCAGTTCAATTCAAGAAGCATTAATTAAGTGCCTGATTTGTACAAGACATGTTGCTTGGTTCTGGAAATAAGAGGATGGAAACAGCTCTTATCTATCATTAAAGAGCTTACATTCCAGGGGGTTGTGATATGATTTAGAAAATGTAGGCTACTGAGGTAGGGTAGGATATCATATGAGGAAAGACTAAAGAGGTTGGGGAGGGAGGCAGGAACCCATTGCAAAAGCATTATGAGGAACACATTTCAGGATCTTATATTGTACATTTCATTTAATATAAATACTAAAGTGATCAGTAAAGTACTTTGTGTTATTTGTCACATAGTTAGAAAAAGAAGATTATTTCTAAATGCATTCCATACACCAGAAAATTTAAATCTTTACCTCAATTCCTGTCATACGTCAGATCAATGGAGGAGAGGTTAGCGATGAACTGTGGGCCAATGCCTGCTATACAGATTTATAACATGTAAAAGATTAAAGAGGTCATACGTCAGAACTGGGAAGAGGAGGGGAGGTCTAAACTAACATCCAAATGGATAAACAGAAAGTCATATTGAGTTGAAGCCAAAGGTTCTAAGGAAATGGATCTAGAGAGAAGACTAAGAAAGAATTTAAAAAACTGAGTCTGAGAGCAAGAGATCCAGACTCAGGGAGAGGTCTACATGGAGCAAAATCAGACAAGAGTCCTGCAAGGGGAAGCAGAAAACATTATTGTCAGCTACTTTTATCATACAAAGAATGAGTTTGAGACAGTGTGCCAGTCATACTGTTCCTCTCATTCTCTTCTGCCTGATTTATTCAACTACATTAGCACAACTGGGGACCCAGACATAGGTCAGCTTATAGCTCTTCATGCTCCAAGGGTTGATGCAGAATTAAAAGCAATACAAGGTTTTAAAGAAAAGTTTAAGCTTATTTTAGAACTCCATAGCTGCTTTTGAACTTTATGTCAATTTGAAAGTCATAATTAGTCTAGCTTGTTTGAACATTCTGGGGAGGTGGGAGTGGTGGCAGTGTACTTAAACAGCCCTACTCTATTATAATGTGTCTCACTGTACCATAGTCAGAATCAAAAGACTGGATTGGTTGGGCCATGAATCTGTGTGGCGGAGTTTTAATGTTGTGTTTACACAGGCACTAGTTTTAAACTCCAAAATGGGTTAGAACCAAAATGGGTTAGAAGCCTGGAGAATTCTCTTATAGATGCCACTCTCTGTCCTACAGTATACCTCAAGTTTGCAATCAGGATGAACCGATTTCTTTTCAGGCTCTTCTCCACTTTTCTCCCCACTGGGCTAGTCACTACTCCTAACCCCACATGGTTTTCTGCCTTTTTGAACACGTGCATTTTCAATCACCCACAGACTATGTACCAACCATAGTGCCATTCATCAGGGAAATTATTAGAATTGTAATCTCATGGGAAAAGTAGAGTCTTGATTAGTAGGCAGGTATATGTAAATCAACAACCAGTTAGGACTGGAATTAGTGTTCCTTTACATAACCTCGCTGAAGACAGTCTGGAACTGCTCTTGAGGTAGAAAGAAAGAAGAAAAATCTTTCTCCTACTAAGCTCTCATGCCAACTCCACCCCTCATGCAAGCACACAGCAGATCATTCTCTCTACCGATTAGGAGAGTCTTATACACATGCCATGGTTGTGGACCACTGAATTAGATTTTGAATACCAAAATCCAATAAACTCAGATAGAAGAAGGAAGTCAGGTGAAGAAATAGATGCATACCAGAAGCTCACATATCAGAAGAGTAATCAAGATACTGGAAATATTGGTGAGATAGTTGCTTATATCAGTTTCTCAATTCTCCAAAGTGTTAACCTTTCTTGGCAAAGGCAAGAATTTCCTGCTCCTACCCTGTGCTGTCATGTTGGCATGGAGAGGAAATTTATCTCCCATATTATTTCATGATTTTAAAGTCATGGACTCAGACACTATTGTGTTTTAGGTTGCTAAAATTCTCCTACATCAGCAGAAGAGAAAGGTGAGTGTTTGGGGTCAGGCCTATCTTAAGTCAGTCTGGTGACTTCAGGTTTAGGATGGCAATGAAATGAGACACTCATAGATGATAACAACATTTAGCAAAATTTCACTTAACAGGAGCACAAAAAAAATTTTCAGCAAAGAAACAACTTAACTTAGCTGGACATGCAACCTTCACCTCCACACTTGACTGATCAGAAAGACTGAAAGGCTAGCTGGGAAGAGAGTGTATTCCACACAAGGAGAATAGACAATAAAAATTCATGAAGACCAGAGATGGGGTGTTTGACTGGATCACGAAGTTGGTGAATGGAAATCTCTCTCTCTCTCTCTTTGTGTGTGTGTGTGTGTGTGTGTGTGTGTGTGTGTGTGTGGAGAATTCTCTTATAGATGCCACTCTCTGTCCTGCAGTATACCTCAAGTTTGCAATCAGGATGAACTGATTTCTTTTCAGGCTCTTCTCCACTTTTCTCCCGACTGGGCTAGTCACTACTCCTAACCCCACATGGTTTTCTGTATAGTGTATATCTATATCCACACACACATATATATATATATATATATATATATATATATATATATATATATACATATATACACATGTATGCTTATATACATATATGTATGTTTATATCACATACATGCCAATATATATGTGAGCATCTCTAAAAAGGCTGGGAGTATAGGTTGGAGCAAAATTGTAAAGGACTTCAAATACTAAACAGGGGATTTTGCACTTGATTCTGTGGTTAAAAGGAGGTCCCAAGGAGGGCAGTCACATTGGCAACTGGGTAGAGAATGGGCCGGAGCGGAGAAAGACTGGAGAGAGAGAATGGCAGGGAAGCTATATGGATGACCTCGAACACCTGATACAAAAAGTAAAGGGTTTGGACTAGTGTTCTTTAAGTTTTCTAGCTCTAAATACCATTTCTTTTACATCTACATATGTATGTATCTATGCGTGTGTATCATTTTCACTTTATGTGGTTTCAGGAACACAATAATTCTATTTTTTATTATTTCTTTTGGCACAATCATTTTCCTTATGACCCATCTCTAACAGCTTGATCCTTTATCCTAGGTCTCTGGCTGTCTTACTTTTTATATTCTCTGGTCCCCCAAAGAATGACTCCTTTCTTTGAAGTTCTTTCTTACCTTGTATTTCAGATCTGGCTAGATTTGGAAAGAAAAAAAATTAAGGCTCATTTAGTTCAAACATTCATTTTTCTAGATAACAATTAAAACTCTATTTAAGAATTTAAAATGGAGTAGACACATTTTGGCCATTTTCTTCAGGTTTCCAAACATTTCTGAGAACAGGATTGAGCTTTTTTTCTTTCTAGTTCCTGTTGGCAGAGTGTGAATGCTAAGCAGGGATACCAAAAAGCTCAACACAATTATCCTGCTCAGAATTGCTTCTGTGTTTTAAGTTAACACTATGTGCCACCAACTAAACTATATGTGTGTGTGTGTGTGTATATATATATATATACACATATGCATATGTATATATATATATATATATATATATGTATGTATATATGTATTCCCCTGTGTTTTTATGCTGATCACAGTAAGGTAGAAATTTTATATCACAAAATATATAATAGTAGAAGAGTAATATAATAACTGGTAAACAATATCACAGGTTATTTTCTCAATTCAGTGCTATCCCTTATGACACAATTTTTTTTAAAAAACCTCAGTTTGACACATATGGAGACTGAATTAATGAACAGTACCTGGTGCCAACCTAACGCTATAAAATGAGTTGCTCTTGGACCTTGAAAAGTTGAAGTTTCTTACTCCTCAACCCCATTGACAGATTAGACAGAAGTGATTTTGCATCTCAAAGTACCTGTTTCCTTCACTAGAGACCTAGGAGAGTACCCTCAACTTTACAGAAGGGAAACTGACAGCTAGGTTATCTCACACAGACGGATGTATAAAGACAGCTTGTAGTAAATCACTGAAGCAAAAGCTTTCACAAATGTGTGAAAATGTACTAATATACTGGACTGTAAGTTTTGAGAAAGCCAGAACTTATGGCACAATAATGGATTAAGGTTATTTCTATAGTAATCAGCAACATCATCCCCTACCTTAAATGAACTTCTCTTAATGGATAATATTAGAGAGTGATTGCAAGCAGGTTCCACTTGTGACTGGTTAGCAGAGGACCCTCTTTGTGTCTCTACATTTTTCATTTTGATGAGCTTTTATCACCATAGCATGCTTGTCAATTCTGTCAGGAGTCCTTGACACTTTTTCACTATACATCTCAAATGAAAATGGCAGCCCCCTCTGGATACCCTGAAGGAATTCTTTCTGTTCTCTTAAAGTAAACTTCTGATGCACCTCCTCTTCTACTTAATGCAAAATGTCCCTCTGTTTTATTCTCCATTTAGTGAGTATTCTACTTCTATCTTGGTGAGCATTCCTACTTGTCCTCCATTTTAGAAATAAAAATCCCTCTCTACCACCTTCCCCAAGTTGGAGCACAATATTTACTTTACCAGGTTAATTTACTTAACTCAGATTAATTTATACCATCACACATTTATTGAGCATCTGCTATGTGCAAGGGACTGTGTTATTAAGGATTGAAAATACAAAGACAAAAATAATATAGCTCTTGCCCTCAAGGAGTTGATATTCTACCTGAGAGATATAATACGCACACAGATAAAAGGTAATTTGGAGAAGGAGAGAACATAAAGAGCTAAGAGCATTAAGGAAGGCTTCATAGAGGGTGATACTGATACGCACATCTATAAATAAATATTCTGATATAAATGAGGAAGGCATGGGGAAGGGAGTGGCTTACGTACATATCCAAGGAAGATATAAGATGTAGGTTGAGGGAACTAAACTGAGAAGGGGTCAATGACATATACATATATATGTACATATGTATATACAAACACATAGATATGCATATATACATACATCCACATACATACGGGGATGCAATATCATCTGAAGAAAATCAGGTTCCACTGAGAATCAGAAGATGGAAAGAGTGTGAATTGAGGAGATATGGGATAGAAGCAAGTTTCCTAAGAATAAAACAATTTCCAGAAGATGCACAGAACAAGAGGGCATATGAATTGTGGTGAAGGCAGGGCTGAGACAAAAAACTCTCCAGAGTCTTAGTAGAAAGAGATTCTTTGTCATCTCAGCAAAGAGTGGGTCACAGGGAATGGAAGAGGGGAAGTGGGAGTCTGCCCCTGTAGAACTAGGAAAGTATCAGCTAATTAGGGCTTCCTCTTTGAGTGATGATTATGGGGGTGGAGAGTAAGGTTGTTGCTCCAGATCCTGTAGTTCTACAGGTGGAGACAGATGCAGTTCTCCTTGGGTGCTGGGGTCAAGAAATTCCTTGTCATCAGGTCTCCCAGAATATATTGAATTTACATTTGGTGCCAGCTCTATTACACTCCCCCATCACTTCAAATTAATGGAAAATGAGACAAAATTAGAAGATAGTACACATGCTGAAGAAGACTTCAACTCCCAATTTCTAGGTCCCTTAAAATGCAGGCTCTTTTATACCTTTGGAACCGTGAGGCTCAGATTCTCTGACGTATTCATTCAAGATCTCTGATGGATAGGTGTCCCTTTCAGAGAAGACATTTACTACTTCCATATGCACTTGACTACCTCCAATAAGATTGACTCATATTGTATGAAGATGCTAAGTTAAAATATAATTTGGTATTTTTCCTTCTGCCAGTCAATAGGCATTTATTAAGCACCTGCTGTGTGCCAGGCACTGTGGTGAATGTAAGGGTACAAAAATAGGCAAAGATGGCCCTTTCCCTCAAGAAGTTCACAGCCTAATGGGGGAGACAACAAGTAACTATGTGCAAACAAGCTCTATATAGGAAAAATAATTAAAAGAAGAAGGCACTAGAATTCAGAGGAATTGGGAAGGGCTTCCTGTAGAAGATGGGATTTTAGTTGGGACTTGCTTGACTGTTTGTCTTCCATTCTTAAAGAGTACTATGACATCAAGGAGGTGATGCCATTTCATGCAAGTGAATTGGATTTAAGTAATTGAGGGCTGTGCAAAGTCACCAACCTCACTTCTTCTCCAGAGCCATATGGGTCCAGTAACCGTATAGGGATCAGGACAACTGGAGATGGCCCAGGATGCAATGGGGAACCTTGGCTTTTTAAAGTTAAGGTCTGTAATGGATCTCAATTTGAGTGAGGTGGCCTCCATTCAGTGATTAAGGTTTAAATAAGAAATGAGACAAAGAATGGGCTCTAAAAAAATAGATCTAGGAGGAGAAGATCCCCAAGGTTTCTGGCTAAAACAGAAAGGATTGTTATTTACATTCATTCAGAGCCAATCAGGGCCCAAACAATGACCAAGGAGGGCTTGGCATGGGACCTATTGTTGCCCAATCAGTGACAGCCAGAGTGATTTGGGGTGAAGATTGGAGTTCAAGAGAAAAACAAAAACAAAAAAAGTTTTAGAGATTAAAATTTATATTCCCTTTGGGCAGAGCATCTGCTAGTCAGGGTGTGATATCCTAGAATGAGGGAAAGAAAAGGATGGATGGAAGGAAGGATGGAAAGAAGGAAGGAAGGAAGGAAGGAAGGAAGGAAGGAAGGAAGGAAGGAAGGAAGGAAGGAAGGAAGGGAAGGAAGGAGGGAGGGAAGGAAGGAAGGAAGGAAGGAAGGAAGGAAGGAAGGAAGGAAGGAAGGAAGGAAGGAAGGAAGGAAGGAAGGAAGGAAGGAGGGAAGGAGGGAAGGAGGGAAGGAAGGAAGCCAGGACATAAAAGAAGCCAAAGGAATCCATAGATGGAGATGAAGAAGAACATTCCAGTCTTCCCTCGGGGACAAAAGAGCAACAGAAGATGAGGGAAGGGAAGATAAGTCAAAGGAAGGTCCTATTCCTCTTATCACCTGAAAATATAGTGTAGGCTAATGCTTCAGGAAGAAATTCTAAAGTTATTGACCACTTTGAAAGCCTCACCAAAAGTGACATAAGAAACCATTGTAGGTCAAGCTAGATTGGACCAGTTTAGTAGCTCAGCTTTGAGAACGGAACAGCATGAAACACTAAGATTACCTAAGTGTTAGCAAAAGGAAGTTTGCTTAACCATAATCTTGAAAAGAACATTCAGAAAATATACATTATTGGTTCAGCTGGATCCCTTTGTGATGGCCATGTATTGTGTTCATCCTTTGTTGCCGAAGAAGACCATGACATCAGAGAAATGATGACATGACTTGCACTTGACTTTGTTTTGAGAGAGGGAGGGTTGTACAGGTCACCAACCTCACTTTCTCCTCCTGAACCATCTGGATCCAGTGACCAGATATTCTTCAGGATGACTGGAGATGACCCAGGATGCACTGGGAGACCTTGCCCAGTCAGAAACCTGAGGGAGGAACTGTTGACTCCTCTCTGTGCTAACTTTTAGTACTTAGGAGATCTGACTGGTCAACATGGTAGTTTCCTGAGCCAACTAAGTCTCTAGTACAGTTTCAACATCTTTTATGGAAAAAGAAGCCTGGCAAATATTGCTTTTACCAAAGAAACGCACACAGACACAACCACAATTGAAAAAGGTAAGAGAAGGAAAGATCTGCAGAGTGCATTCATTTACATAGGCTATGGCATCAGTTTAAGTCAGATGCATAACTTACAATGCAGTTTTCACAGGTGTCTTTCACAATTGTAATACCTGAAGTTAGAAATATATTTTAAGGGACACCGGTGGTAGAGTAGATAGAGCACAAGCCTTGGAGTCAGGAGAATCTGAGTTCAAATACAGTCTCAGACACTTACTAGCTGTTACTAGCTGTGTGACACTGGAAAACTCACATTAACCCTGATAGTCTCTCTCTCTCCATATATATATATATATATAATATATATATATATATATATTATATATATATGCAGTATATATATATATATACACATACATACACACACATATATATGTGTATGTGTATACACACCACACACACACACACACACACACACATATTTTCCCCAAGAAGCTTGTGGTTTGTTTTCTTAATTCTTGAGAATTGCTTTGGAAGCTAAAAGCATTACATTCATTTGCTTTTTCCCATCACTAGTAGCTCTTCAAAAGATCTTATCATCACACATAACAATCAGCCACATGAACACTCTCATGAAGGACTCAAGGAACAAAAACCCAAGTTCATGCCATGCTTTCAAATGCAACATGGTTCTCATCTTAAAAAACAAACAGTAGAAATGCTCTGGCTCCCTAGCAGTCTTAATTGTTCAGGAATGATTTTGATGTAAAATAAATAGTTGTGGAAGTAGTAATAAGAAATATTTACACTAGGATTGCCACAGATCCCAAACAGTGTGAACAGTCACAAATGCACAAAGAAACCTATCACGTCAGTACAAGGGATTCTAAATCAAACTTTGAAAGAATTGGTAGTAACTCCCAAGGCCGTTGTCATCATCCCCATGCCTTACGTTGATATAACAGCTGATTATTTTTAAAATCCTTTCACTTATAGACGGTGAGATGGCATGACATAATGGATAGTGTTGGAATTGAAATGAGAAACACCCAGGGACAAATGCCACGCTGACACTTACTAGATATGACCATGGGCAAATCATTTCACCTCTCATCATGTATAAAAGGGAAATGATTTAGGGTGTCCCAAAAGTCAATGTATTGTACTAGTGCTCAAGAAACATTAGTTATGGGGTGGGAAAACTGTAGCCTTAAGGCCACATGTAGCCTTTTAGGTTCTTGGGTGTGGTCTTTTGACTGAATGCAAGTTTTTACACAACAAACCCTTATATTAAGAGGATTTATTGTATGAAGTTTGGATTCAGTCAAATAGCCACACCTGAGGACCTAGAGGGGCACATGTGTCCTCAAGGCTGCAGGTTCCCCACCCTTGCACTAGTTTCTACCTCACTGGATTGTGGGCTTCAAACAAGACATTTTAAGCAATTTGTGAACTTTGAAATTCTAATAATTAACATCCAATATATCATATGAACTTATTAAGTACTTCCTATGTGCCAGTCACTACACACTAGTTGCTAAGCAATGGAGGTAAAAATACAATTGTCAATTTAAAAACAATTGATGCTCTTAACAGTCTTCTGAAATATGCAGGACAGTTATTATTAATTCCAATTAACAGATGAGAAAATTTAGAGCTTAATGCTTTTTTGTGTCATGGACACATTTGGCAGGACTGATATAGCCTATGGATACCTCAGAGTAGTGATTATTTATACATAAGATAAAATGCATAGAATCACAAAGGAAAGCAAAGGTTAGTGGAAATTAACATAGAATTTTTTTCCCCATCCAAATTCACAGACTTCCTGAATCTATTCATGGTCCTCTTGTAGGAGAAGGGCTGTTGACTCCAAGTTAACAGCTCCTGATTTAGAGGGCAAGTCATATAGCTAGTAAGCAACAGAGGTGAGACAAGAATTCAAGTGTTCTCGTTTAGTAACTGAAAGAGCTCAGTGCTCCTTTAATTCAGTTAAATTTAATGTTTAAAGTGAACATGTATTAAGTGTATGCCCCTGGGATAGCTAGGTGGACAACTAGGTGGGGAGAGCACAGGCCCTGGAGTCAGGAGAATCTCTCTGTTTGACTTTGAGAAAGTCATTTAACCCTGACTGCCTCCAAAAAATCCCAAAAAGTATACACTGCTCCTGATCTGAAAGAACTTACATTTTACTGTTTACATTCATGATCAAAATCTCTGCTCTGCTCTTCCTAATTAACAAATTGCTAATAAATAAAATTAGAATTCCCTGGGTATCTAATGTTCAGTGTTCAGTAAAACTCTTCATTTATGTTGCTGTATACAATAGGCTTCACTTCTCTGGGACCTGAAAGGAACCCACAAAGGCTCCTGCGGGGGTAATTGAATCAGCAAGTCTCTGGGAGCAAGACTGGCTAAGCTTATATTTGGAATAGGGATGAAGCCAAGCAACAAAGTGGGAGACAGAGTGACGGGTGGAGAAGAAAGGATTTGGGTGTGGCACACTCATCATCTGTTCCTTCTCCTTTTTTCCTTTTGTTTGGCTTGGTCCTTATGAGGACTTTTATTTAGCTATGCTTTTGTATATGGTAGAATATTGTTTAGGGTAAAATATGTGAGTACCAGGACCTGAGACTTGATCAGCTGTGAATAGGACTGTTGACAAGCACTAGAAACTCCACTGGAGCAAGAGGGCCAGTGAAAGATGATTGGACTCTACGGAGTGGATTCTAACAACTTTCATTTTGCTTATTCAACCAATCTTGGAGACACAGCATGGCTTGCCTGTGTAATATAAAAATAGATCAATTGTACTGAAGGAAATTATTCATCAGTGACTGAATGGTAGGGGAACCACATAGAGATTTCCCTAGAATTTTCCACTAGTTTGTTTTTATGTCTCTGGATCAATTGAAGGTGAAATTGTTGGTAAGTGGAGGAACAATGTGAATTTTTCAGGCCAAGCACCACTTGGTAGGCAATGAGGATATAGCCTCCTTTAAGAAGGCTCACAGTTATGGCCCTGAAAGGAGGCTCATGGAAGTGCTACATTAGATAGACTTTGATGAAATCACTTTCATCATGGCTGGTGGCTGGAGTGTTTTGCCATCTGGTGGAAAAGAATGCATATTACATGACTTTGCTGATTAATAAACTAATTTATTGAAGACTGTTTTCTGAATCTTAATGGAAAGTTGGCTACCAGGCTGGCATGAGCTGCTATTGCTCTTACTGCACCTAATGTTGGTTGAGATTCTTATCAAAGGTACAAAGTACGTCCACCTCTACCACATGATATGTGGCTTCATGGAAGAAGGCCTTTGATTACGTGTCTCTACATAGAATTTAGGGGTGCTTTTTCATACTTCCTGGAGAATGGTTTAAGTGACTGGGGTTGTCTTTCATAGGAGGGACTACCCAACTTCATATACACATATGGAAATTAACACATTGCCCAGCAACCCCCTGCTTAGTTATTGAAGGAATTAATGTAAAGAATCAAGTAGCTGATAATTTTATTAAAAAGTAAGCACAGAATAACAAGGAAGAAAATATAATGATGTTATATGAGTTTCAAAGATAGCAGTTTATTGAATGAGAAATGAATGTGACTAACACTGTCCACAATATTATGAGAGTTGGTTGTGAATTAGGATCATAGATGGAAATGGGCAGTACTTTCCCTTCCATACTTAAACTAAAATTAGCAAATGGACAACTAGTTACATCTTATTGGTAGATTTCTATGTATATTTAATCTTTAGAGAGGCAATGTTACATAATAGTAAGAAAACTATCCTTGAAGTCAGGAAGAATCTTATTCAAGTGCTCTGCCTCTGGTATAGATTAGATGGGAATTTTAAGTCACTAATTATTTCTTAGATTCCGAACTCCAAGATTCTAAGTCAGAAAATCAGAAGTTCTCCATCTTTCTCTCTTTAATCTCTCCCCACCTCTCTCTCTCTCTCTCTCTCTCTCTCTCTCTCTCTCTCTCTCTCTCTCTCTCTCTCTCTCTCTCTCTCTCTCTCTCTCTCTGTCATAAATCTCTTTGGCAGCCTCACAAAACCTATGAACTCCTCAGAATAATGTTTTCAACACGTAAAATGAACAATATTTTAAAAGAAACCAATTATTCTGAAGTATAGTTATCATCATATTTTTCTCTTTCAGTTTCCTGGACACCTCTTAAATCTCTCCACTGACCCTTGTGTGACCATGGATTCAGGGTTACAAACCCCTGCTCCAAATTGTATGTATTGCTGATCTGCATTAGTAGAGAGAGTTTTTGTATGCTCTGATTTTTTTAAGTTTTATTTTTAACTTCTGGAATAAAACAAGCATGTCTATAACATAGTACAATAAAAAGATGATTATGCATGAAACTGTAAATCTACTATATACAGCTTGCCATTCCTTTCAAATATACAAAATTGTCATGTTTTCTTTCTTCTTTTCTCCCCCTTACCCTAGAGATGACCACCATTAGACACAAATGCTAAAGAATATTGTATGCTCTGATTAAATATGATTGTAACCCCCACCCAAAAGCAAATGAACAAACCTTTAACGATGATAGAGGGCTGTTAGTTTTTTGAATCCAAGGAAACCAAGTTATCTCACCATCTGTTTTTACTTTGCTCTAACTGAAAAAAGAAACTCCTACACCAAACTGTACATTGACCTAAATTAATTCTGAAAACTGAATTGACATTACATGATAGTTGTTTGCCCTGCAGCCAATTATTGCACTAAAATAATCTTAAATGTCAATGGAATGACCTTTGCGGCTTATTTTTTTTAGAGCTGTATTTGTGTGAAACCAAATCTCTTGAAATGAAAACTGAAAAATTTATCCCAAAAGAAAATATTTCCAAACATTTACATACTTAAACATGTGTAGGCCAACTATATTACTTTTGTCAAGTTCATTTCAACTTTTAAATACTTTACATTAATATAAGAATTTATCTTCGTTTGTCAAAGTGAGGAATAGCAAATTTTATTATGATGAAAAATGTTCCATTAAAAACTATCCTTTATTTTAAAATTTGATATTTTAACTCTTCAGAATAAAAAAAAAAATTCATTGAGGCCCTTTTTTCTGTAAGAAAATGGCAACCAATGGTAAATGAATCATTAAAGAAATTGTTAGTCAATATCTAGAAAAAGAAGTAATATTTACAAAAAACTCAGCTTGATTTCTTCAGTGACTGGCTTAAGAAACCATTTTTTTAAGTAGGTTACTAAAATAGTAGATCGAAGGGTGTTGTTGACAAAGATGATGTTTACTTAAATAATTTGATAAAACTGTTCTAGTAAGAAATGGAGATGTGGGCTACATGATAATAAAAATAGATGAGCATGGAACTTTTTGAAAAGTAAGATGCAAAGAATAATATAATATATTAATATAATAATAATAGTTAAATAAATACTTCTTGCTTGCTTCATTTGTTCAATGCTGACTTAGCATGGGTTGTCTAGCAGAGTTTTCAAGGACTGTCCTGTGCTATTTAACATTTTTATGAATGACTTGGAAAAAGGTATAGTTGGCATGTTTATCTGAATTGCAGATGACAGAAAGCAGGGAAAAGTAACTACTCACTAAATGACACTATTCTGAAAAATCTTGACAGGCTAGAGCATTGGACTGAATCTATTAAGACAAAGTTCAACAGTTTTATACCTGGGTTCAAAAAATCAATGTCACAAGTAAAACATGGGAAAAGGATTGTTGGACAGCAGTTGTGCTAAGAAAGACCTGAGGGTTTTAGTGAATTTCAATCTCAAGTATGAGTCCATGGTGTGATGAGGGAGCAAAAGAAGCCAATGAGATCTTTGGATAACTTATGAGAGTCACAGCATCCAGTTATAAGAGGTGAAAGTTGTTTTATGTTTTATTCTTGTCAGATCACATCTGGATCATTTTGTTTAGTTCTGGGTGTCAACGTTTGAAAAAAGACAGCAGTAAACTGAAGATCATGCAGAGGGTCCCAACAAGGGTACTGAAAATCTTTGAGTCTATGTTGCATGATGATCAGTTAACCAGTTATGAGGAGTTATTTGATGTAGAGAGGAGGAGGCTTAAGGGGATATAAAACCACCTTCCAGTATTTGATGAGCTATCATATGGAAGAAGGATTAGACTTTTTTTTTCCTTTTGGTCCCAGAAGGCAGAAGGATGGAAGAGCAGTGGATGGAACTTAAAAACATGCAAATTTAGGTTTGAAGTTAGGAAAAAAAAATCTTTCTAATAATTGGAGGTATCCAAAAGTATAATGGGCTGCCTCAAGAGGTGATGGCTTCTTCCACAGTGGAAGTCTTCCAGTACAGACAGTTATTTGTCAAGTGTGTTTTAGCAGGAATTCCTCTTGTAGGGTATGGGCTGAACTACCTTGCCACTTTTCATTACAAAATTATATGAATCTGTGATAAGAAGTCAGTCTTAATATTATTTCTCTCTCTCTCTCTCTCTCTCTCTCTCTCTCTCTCTCTCTCTCTCTCTCTCTCTCTCTCTCTCTCTCTCTCTCTCTCTCTCTCTCTTTCTCTCTCCCCTCTCACAAAATGCCTAATATGGACATGTTTTACATGATTGCCTTTGTAAAATTTCTATTAGCTTGCTTACTGTCTCAGAGATATGGGAGGGATAGAATTTGGAACTCAAAACTTTATTTAAAAAACCCCAATAAATGTTAAGAATGTTTTTTGCATGTAATTGGAGGAAAAAAATAAAATATTAAAAAAATAAAATATTAAAAATAAAAAAGAAGCGTGGGCATGAGTCTCACATCTTTGATTTGATGTGAGAAATCCATGTACCTTGAAACACATCTCAGTTTTTAAATATGTAAATTTGGCATACTCAAATTAAATTCTTACCCAGCACCCCACAGGAGGAAAGTATCTTTAATTAAAAGATATGCTATTGGGGAAATTACTTAGGGACTAAATATTTGTTGAATTTAATTGAATACTGTCATCAGAAAGTCACTATATACATGAATACTACATGAATAATGAAGAAGTTGATGAAAGCAATTTATTTAAAATCACATTGAAAGTCAAACTGACCAGATTTAACTTCAAATGTGTTATATATAATATAATTTCTTTTCATTGACCTTCAAACCCATACACTTAGGTCATTAACAAGACTTTATTGTTTGGACAAGACTCTCTCCTCCAAAGCCCTCAAGATTACAGCTTTAAAGTCCCCCAAATGTTCTAGTGAATTTTTAAAGTGTTATGTCAAATAGTAAGGGGATAGACATTTTGGAAAAAATTAATAGCAGTAAAGAGCTATGCCAGGCCTTAAACCACAAGATATCTTACTTTGTTCTTTAAAAAAAAAAGAATACTTCTTCGAAAAGGACTAGAAATTTAGCTGTAAAATCCTCAGCTTGGTTTTAGTAGATATCTCCCCCGCCCCATCCCTTTGCTGAAATCCTATCTGTAGATATTCATTAGCTAATAGGAAGACATCTATTACTTCACTATTTTATTATGACCATATTCCATTTCATCTGGGATTTCATAATATTTCTCTTTGGCATTGTCATCTCATCATACATATAAAGAGATAATTAGATTGCATATCTCGGTGCACAGAAGGGGAAAAAATGTTGCTCCAAGACACTGCTTCACTAAATTTCCTCCGATTTCAATAACCTCCTGTAAGCACAAGATCATAATTTGTCGTTTGGGTCCATTAATCTCCACTGGTTTACTCTGGGGTCAAATGAAGCCATGTTGAGTTAATGCATTCCAAGATCTACCACAAAGTGTTCTCTAGGGATAATGAGATAATGACTACAGAATTCTTTCATATAAGCCTCTAAATCATTATCACACAGAGAGGTTCAACTTTGACTGACCTACATGATTGTACTTAAATTAACATTTACCTGTACTCTACTCATTTTAAGAAACTAAAAGGAATACTTTGAGTCTTATTATTTACTTTTGAGGGATTCTATAATAAAAATGAATCTTTTAGTGACTGTTACCGGCATTATACAAATAATCTAAATAGTACAAGGCTGTGCTTTTACACAAACTAGTTTAGAAGAGAGTATTAAATCAGGTAAATAGTGTCTTTTCAAAAGTATAGAAGTTAAATCTATAAAAACAATATAGTAGCTAACTGCTTGCATACACACTGGAGAACAGTCTCTATACTCTAGTATTCAAGGCTTTCATCAATCTGGTACCAATTTCTTTCTTCAAACTTATTTCTCTCTACTCCTCATACAAGCCTTCTGCTCCAGATAGATCCATCCATTCATTATTCTATGTACCTATCAGCTGTGTTTCTTCCGTACTGCATTCGTATTTTTGCCTAGAATACTCATCCCTTTCATCAGTTTCTTATCTTTTCTTCAGGGTCTACCTGGAATCTCATCATTCTTAAATTTCTGACCACACCAGAACAACATGATTTTTTTTTTGTCACATTAATGTTATACTTGCACTTTGCCTTAGATCAGCCAGTTCCTTCTCTTCCCCATACACTCAAGTTATTTGTATTTAAAGAAAAATGAGAAACTCAGAAATGGATGAACACAACCTATTTTTAAAATAAAATATGCCCTTATATGTTTTCACCCCTGCTGTTTCCATTAGCTATAATGCTATATAAATGGGCCACGTGCGTCTTAACCCAATAGAAATATTCTCAGATAGATCTTACTACATAGTCAGGAGGAACTTACCAATCCAGCTGATCTGCTAACATCCACTTGTGCAATTGAATTACTCCTCATATTTCAAGACTGACTTCTCTTCTCCTGTAGGACCATTGCATCCCTCAAATCTCTCAATGAATTCTCACACAGAAATCACTTCCTAATTATATTCTTCAAGCCTGTTCCACTATATATTCTAGCTCTCTGCATATCTTCCCACAATCATCATTTATAGACGTGTCTTTAAAAACCAACTTCATACATAAGGCTTCTTCCTGAGTCATTCAGATCATCCTAGGAATTGAAGACACCCTTCAAACACTCCCTTTAGCTGCCTTTTCCACTTTTGACCTAATTGTCCCCATTTCCTGACAGCCTCCTCAGAGTTCTGCTAGCATTGCTCGTTTTAGTGGGAGGTTATATTATTCAGTGGCCTCCAAGGACCAGGCCTCAAATCATATACTATATGTATGACCTTGGGTAACTCACTTAACTTCCCAGTGCCTCATAAATTTTTCATCCTTATTTTGAGAAAATTTGGCTTAATTGGTTTCTGCATTCCATCCACCTAAATGCAACTTAGATAAATAGATAGCTGGGCCTGAAATCAGGTCAGGAAGACCTTGGTAGCTGTGTGATCCTGGGCAAGTCATTTAACCTCTGTCTACCTCAGTTTCCTTAACTATAAAATGGGGATATTATCCCCTCTCAGGGATATTGTAAAGAGCAAATGACATAATTGTAAAATACTTAGTTCAATGCCTGGCAGAGAAGATCCTAGTTTCTACCTCTAAATCTATTATCCTATTTCTCAGGACCACTTGATTGGCACATAGCACATTCTGTATTATGTCTTTTCAAAAAGGACATGTATTGCATATATATATTTCCTCAGTTAGATAATAAAAATCTTAATAGTAGGAGTCATGACTTAGACTTTCTATTACCCTGGCTCCTAACACTATACTTCACATAGACTAGATACTTAATAAATGTCTGCAAATGGACCAGATTACATGCAGCCTCAGTAATCCAGGGTACCTAATGTTATGAGTCAAAATTCTCGGTGTGTTTCAAAATCAAGAATTTTCAGAAGGATGAACTGAGCAGGGGGAATAAATGTGGAACTATAAAGTATGCAGTTGTACATATGATTTTTGGGAAGAAAATGAAGGCTATTTTTAAAAAATCAAATTATTTTATTTCTTCATCAGTAGATAATGTAACAAGTACTTATGATCCAAGAGAATTTCTAGAACAGAATTTCAATGTTGGTGCGCTGGAGAGCAGGGAAATTAATCACTCAGTTAATTGATTGATTAATAAACACTTCCATCCTTTGATGATCCACGATCTTAACATGGGTACTCTCTAACCCACTTACTTCTCCTCTATGTTCTCCCACAAGTCCTCATTATGATGTCTGCCCAATGGGTTGAAGGCCTTTTTTAAAATTTCTTGTCAGCACATGGGTACCAGGGCAATCCATATGGTATCTACTAACTCTTGATCTTACTTTAAGCTCCTTCTTGCTCTTCCAGTCACTCATCTCTTTGATATTATTTTTGTTTACATATGCTTTATATAAAAATGAGGTCTTTAATGAGGCATTTATTATAGCAAAACTCCCCTGTGTTTCCTGGTTGAAGTAACCCAAATTTAGACCGCCATGACCTGTGACACACTCCTTTCAATCTCAAGACCCCAACATGCATAAGAAATAAGAGTCCCTTGTAGTAAAAGTAACACTTGAGGATCTTATTTCAAACATAGTCATAAATTAAAACTCTTCCTTAAATAAAATCTCTTTTCAAAATCCATAAATATTAAAAGTCATAACATTTTGGAGAGATAATTCCTTCACTACATGAAAGAAGAAACATTAATCAGGTTAAGTGATGCTCATGTTATTTTCTGAGAAATATTCACAGAAATGATTTCCCAGAATTTCAATTGTCTGAGCTATTTTTTTTTCTGAATTCATTGCTATCTAACTATATGTAACTTCTACCATTTGGCATTTTGGCAGAGACTAGGCTGGAGCACCAGTGAATATTTTTGGGAGTGTGGATCATTTGTGCTGGCCACAGTTTACATATAGTTATGAGGAATTAAAAACGATGAGACTAGTAAGATGAGAATCTAAGTGCAGCAGATCTGGATCATAGGTAAGTGAGATTACTTCCAAGTCTGTGTTCCCAGAGAAGTTTCCTAACAGATAACGTGATACAGAACTATGAAGTGACTTGCTCACAGTCTCTTGGCTTATAAGTGATGAATTGAGAGTTAGAGCCCAGGTTTACTGATGCCATGTCCAGCTCTTTTTTCTATTACTATACTGCCTCTGCAAAGAGATGAAGAGGTAATTTATGAAGAAAATAAAATGTAGTTTACATCACCCCATCTCAAAAAAATATGTTCCTATATTTAGGATGTCATGAATCCTAAGAAGAGTATGAAAAATCTACAAGATAAGAAACATCCTAGATTACATCTCATTAGACTGAGATTTTTATCTCCTCTTGCAAAAAATCATGTCAATCAACCGTGCTTAATTCTGGTGCCTTCCTGCTAATTATTTTCTATTTCATGGTAAATGTCTCCTCCATTGGATTGCAAACTTCCTCTATTTTTTACCCCATTTTGTGCCCTCAGCCCTCAGCACATAGTAGGAACTTAATAAATGCTTATTGATTGATATTATAACCAATGAATTATTACAAGCACTATAGCTTCTTTATAGTTCTTATTTAATAAGATAGAAAATGCAATTATTTCTCTTGCCTTCGTCATTATGTGGCTTGCTATCGTTAATGCAAGCTTTAAAAGGGTGGTTGGCAGTGGGAATAAGGGTTATCTCCTCATATTCTTGATATATCTGTCTCTTTCCAGTTCTTGAATGAATTTGCTTTGACCATTTAAATGACATTACAATATTAGAAATATTAAATCATAATAACATTAACCTCGATAATTTTTAACCATGATACATTCTTACATTTACTTGTACTTTGAAAAGTGAAATATTAAGATATTACCACCATGATCATGTCAATAGATCTGATGACTTATTTGTGAAATGAATGAAAGAAGAGCTTGTCAGCCAATTGCCTAATGGACATTATACCTCACAAAAACTCCAGACCAACAGGATATTTATAATCGAAAAAACACTCCCAAGTTACCATGAAAATACAGAAGTTCTCAACATTCTTATACATTCCTATTGGGGATTTAGTTACTGCATGTCAGCAAGGTAGGCACTCAAGTGCTATGAAACAGTAATCTACTAAATGGAACTTATATAGTCTAATAGCACTCTTACAAATGATCATTCTCCTCCAGTCCCTAACAAAGGTCAGATTTTTGCTGGCTAAAGAGGAAAGCATGCTAATTTCATTTACAATAAAAGCCCTAATGGGAGAAAGGAGGGTGCTCATTACTCAGATGCTCTGGTTACAGAACATTTGCTGCTTACTAGAGTTTCTTCTCAACTTGGGCCCAGATACCCCGGTCCTAATCCTTTTCAGGGGGATTTTTGGGAAACAGTATGAATTGCATGCCTTGTTTGTTTCAAGTAAGCTATCTCGTTCCCCATGACCATCCATAGCATTCCTGGGCATTTTGACTTTAGCTTGTACTTCATTCCTTCTGCTTTTTTTCCTACTGTCTACTCACTCACAATGACCTGGATTTGGCATTCCAATATCCCAGTCTTATTTCAGTGGTATTAAACCTGAATGGGTACTGGAGAGTCTTTTAACCAGCCCTAGAATTCAGACTCTGTCACTCAGCCATGAGAGTCTCTTTTGAAGTAGCTCAGGAGCCACAATGGCGAAGTTAGAACTAAGTTGATCTCACTCTCCTTTATTGACCTCTGAAAGCCTAGAAAATATTGCCCCAGGAAAATCTTGAAATAGCTGAACCAGCAGAAAGATGCAATGTGGCCATCTTGCAGCCCAGGAAGGTTGGGGGATTACTGGGAAAGGCCTCTTTGCTCAGGGGGAGGGGGAGCAATACAGGATTGGAGGCATCCCAGAAAGCCAGCAGCAAGCCCCACCTCAGGAGATCCTGAGCCCCAGAGTGGTGGAGCAGGCAAGTGTCAACACCAGGACCCCCAAGTGCCTCAGCACAGGCAGGGAAATTGGTAGACCACCTCAGAAAACCACAAGCAGCCAAATCTCCTGGTGCTTCAGCATAGCTCCAGGAAGCACAACTCTACGGGTCAAGCACCCCACCCCCATTTTCAGAGCTCCAGTTTTGCTGACTTCAGCTCAGCAGCAGGTAAGCTGCCAGACTTCTACACACTCCAGCTGCCGGCACCTGAGGCTCCAGCATACAAAGTCAGTGACCAAGTCCAGGACTCCCAGTTCAAGAAGCTTGGGTCACTTCCCCCTTTGCTCCAGCAAGAGAGCTCAACTTTAAAAGCCAGGAAAAAAAGCAAACACCATGAACAAAAATCAGAAATGGAAAATGACTATAGATTCTTATGTAGACAGGAAGGATCAAGGCACAAATTCTGAAGAGGACAATGTTCAATGCACTCACATCGGAAACCTCAAAGGGGAATATGGATTGTTCTCAAGCTCCAAAAAAACTTCTTGGAAGAGCTCAAGAAGGATTTTAAAAGTCGAGTAAGAGAGGCAGAAGAAAAATTGAGAAAAGAAATGAGAGGTAGGCAAGAGAGAGTCAATAACTTGGAAAAGGAAGGACAAAAATTGACTCCAGAAAAATAGTTCTTAAAAAATACAATTAGGCAAATGGAAAAAAGTATGTACACAAAAAAAGCAAGTCCTGAAGCAGCTCAGGAAGGAAATGCAAGGGAAGATTGTAGATTTGGGAGTCATAGAAGTGATCATTCAGGCTGCAGAAAGAAAAGAGAATAGAACTAGGACATCCTTGAGGTATGCCCATGCCTAGGAGGGAGGGCATCAGATGATGAGTCAACCATGGACATGTAAGGAATAGTCAGACATGAAAGAGAGCTAAGAAAGAACTGTATTACAAAAATCAAAGGAAGACAGAATATGCAGGAAAAGAGAGAAAAGAGAGTAGGCAACCATGACAAATGTTACAAAGAGATCACTAGAGAAGTCTGAGACAGTATTAAAAGGTGAAGTAGAAACCATGAGATGTCAGATCATTGGTAACACTGGAGAAAGCCAAGTGTTGGAGAGAACCTGGATTTCAAGGGGATAAGGAGTGGGAGGTGAGGGAGTCCCGTCAATGAGTAGATGTGTTTTTTATAGGAATTTGGTTGTGAAAGGACAATGACATTTGGTGGCAGCTTGAGGATAAGGCAGGGTCAAATGAAGGCTTCTCAAGGGTAAGGGAGGTCTGGAGAGACCACCTTTATGAGAACCCTAGACTGATGAAGAAAGGATACATTTAAAGATTGGGATTTACACTGATCTCTTCTCCTTTGACACCTTTTCTCCAGTGACCCTGATTATTAATGTTTTCTAAGCCTTGCTGGGGAGCCTTGATTTCATAACTCAATTCTTGAAGTTGTACCTTTTTCTAAAAAGTAATAAAGAACTGAACTTGGAATCAGGAGATTGATTTCAAATCATGAAAAAGTCATCTCACCCTGGAGAATCTGCATTTCCTCATTTGTAAAATAAGTGTGATGCTACTTATACTACCTACACTAACAGGTTATTGTAAGGCAAACACCTTATAATGTTAAACCCAAAGTCAGTGTGAGTTATTACTGAGAGAGCTAGGTGGCACAGTGGAGAGAGCTCTAGGCCTGGAGTCAGGAAAACTTGAGTTCAAATCTGATCTCAGATACTTTCTAGCTATGTGACCCTGGGCATATCATTTAATTACTATCTGCTTCAGTTTCTTCACCTATAAAATGAGTTAATAGCACTGACCTCCCAGAGTTGTTTTGAGGACAAAATGAGTTTAATACAAGTTTAATAAAATGCCTTGCAAATGTTAAAGTGTTCCATATTACTGCTAGCAATTATTCCAATATGAAAAGTAACATGACATAGAGGACAGAGGGCTGGCCTTGTAAATAGGAAAGTCTTTATTCACATTTTCCTTTGATCCATGCTATCTTATGGTCACTAAAAGTCAGTTACCTTTTCATAGCCCAGTGTTGTGTAGTGAAAATATCATCATCTTTGTAGTCAGAGGAGCTGGTTTGAATTTCAGCTTTGCCACTTATTTGAGAAAGCCATTTAATCTCTCTGAGATTCAGTTCCTTTAACTGACCTCTCCAAGATTTATAAGTTGAATATGAGTCAATGATGGGCCTCATGGAGTCATAGATTTACAGATGTGCAACTTCAGAGATCAGCTGTGAAGAGAATTTCCACGTTCAAAATTCTCCATCCTGATGAAAATGAAGGCCCTGATATATATCTGTACACTCCAGAAAACTAGTACACGCAGATACACATATGCATGCACACATGTGCACACCCACATACACATACATGTGAATCTGCTGGCAGCCATATAGGTATCCTAGAGGTATAAATGACTGACCTGACACAAACAAGATGTAAAGGAACATTCATTTAGCTCATAAGGATACGGTTGTCATACACAGGTCAAAGCCACATGCTTGCAGTTCTGGTATATGACTGACCATCATCTCTCCTTCATTCTTCAAAGAAACACACCCATAATGGCGGCCTTATACTAATGGGATGGAGAGGCTGTCACTCTGAAGAACCAACCTATTCTTATCCCTGTGTCGTACATCCCCATGTTAGATACTTCTATCCTACAATTCAATCTTCTCCACAGTGTCTGCCCTCTCCCTTGCAATGTGTGTAGGTTAGACCATAGAATACCACCATACTCTATGTGGAATGCCCTGTCCGATGCTTGGATATGATGACAGCAATATCCAGACACTGAAGAGGAAAATAGCAACCACAGTTGTTCCGAAAGTGCTTTCAGTGATTCTACGAAAGATGAAGTTACACCTCAGTAATTTTATTCAGCTACAAAAATCAATCACTTTAACCACTGAACAGCAAATATAAAAGACTGTGAAAGGTAATGACTTATCCTATGATGATTTCTCTCTGATCTTTCTATAATATATGCAAAATGAGAATGAAAATAGTAATAGCAATCATAATGGTGCAGTGGACAAGGAAGTTGATTGGGAATCAAAGGAACTAGAGTTCCTATGCATGGTTGCCTATGCAACCATGAACAACTTCTTTGACTCTCAGTGTCCACATCTTTATTTTTTTTTAAATACAAATTTATTTATTTAACTTTCTACACTCATTTTCACAAAATTTTGGGTTCCAAATCTTCTCGCCATTTGTCCCCTCACCCCACCCCAATACACAAGCATTCTAATTTTCCCTGTCACCAATCTGCCCTCTCTTCTATCCTCCCTCCCTTCTCTTGTCCCCGTCTTCTCTTTTGTCCTGTAGGGCCAGATGACTTTCTATTCCCCATTGACTGTATTTCTTACTTCCTAGTAGCAACAACAATACTCAACAGTTGTTCCTAAAACTTTGAGTTCCAAATTCTCCCCATCCCTCCCTCCCCACCCATTCCCTTTGGGAAGGCAGGCAATTCAATATAGGCCCTATCTGTGTAGTTTTGCAAATGACTTTCATAATAGTCATGTTGTGTAAGACTAATTGGATTTCCCTCCATCCTATCCTGCTCCCCATTTTTTCTATTCTGTCTTTTGATCCTGTCCCTCCCCGGATTTCAAATTGGTCCCTCCTCCCATTGTCCTCCCTTCCATCATCCCCCTCTCCCTGCTTATCTCCTTCTCCACCACTTTCCTGTATTATAAGATAGGTTTTCATACCAAAATGAGTGTGCATTTTATTCCTTCCTTTAGTCGAATGTGATGAGGGTAAACTTCATGTTTCTTTCTCAGCTCTCCTCTTTTTCCCTCCACTAAAAAGTCTCCTGCTTGCCTCTTGAATGAGATATAATTTACCCCATTCCATTTCACCCTCTTTCCTCCCACTACATTTCTCTATCACCATTTACCTTAATTTTTTTAAGATATGGTGCCATCCTATTCAATTCACTCTGTGCTCTCTGTCTCTGTATGTGCGTGCATGTGTGTATGTGTGTGTGCGTGCACACGTGTACGTGTGTGTGTGTATGTGTGTGTGTGGTCCCACCAACTACCCAGATACTGAAATGTTTTAAGAGTTACAAATATTGTCTTTCCATGTAGGAATGTAAACAGTTCACTTTTGGTGAGTCCCTTATGACTTCTCTTTGCTGTTTACTTTTTCATGCTTCTCATTCTTGTGTTTGAAAGTCAAATTTTCTTTTCAGCTCTGGTCTTTTCATCAAGAATGCTTGAAAGTCCTCTGTTTCATTGAAAGACCATATTTTCTCCTGAAGTATTATACTCAGTTTTGCTGGGTAGATGATTCTTGGTTTGAGTCCTAGTTTCTTTGACTTCTGGAGTATCCTATTCCATGCCCTTCAATCCCTTAATGTAGAAGCTGCTAATTATCCTGATTGTATTTCCACAATACTGGAATTGTTTCTTTCTAGCTGCTTGCAATATTTTCTCCTTGACCTGGGAATTCTGGAATTTGGCCACAACATTGCTAGGAGTTTCTCTTTTTGGATCTCTTTCAGCGGTGATCGATGGATGCCTTCAATACTTATTTTGCCCTCTGGTTCTAGAATCTCAGGGCAGTTTTCCTTGATAATTTCATGGAAGATGATACCTAGACTCTTTTTTTGATCATGGCTTTCAGGTAGTCCCATCATTTTTAAATTGTTTCTCCTGGATCTATTTTCCAGGTCAGTTGTTTTTCCCATGGGATATTTCACATTCTCTTCCATTTTTTCATTCTTTTGGTTTTGTTTTGTGATTTCTTGGTTTCTCAGAAAGTCATTAGACTCCATCTGTTCCATTCTAATTTTGAGAGAACTATTTTCTTCAGTGAGCTTTTGAACCTCTTTTTCCGTTTGGCTAATTCTGCTTTTGAAAGCATTCTTCTCCTCATTGGCTTTTTGAACCTCTTTTGCCAATTGAGTTAGCCTATTTTTCAAGGTGTTATTTTCTTCAGCATTTGTTTGGGTCTCCTTTAGCAAGGTATTGACCTATTTTTCATGCTTTTCTTGCATCTCTCTCATTTCTCTTCCCAGTTTTTCCTCCACCTGTCTAACTTGATTTTCAAAATCCTTTTTGAGCTCTTCCATGGCCTGAGCCCACCAGACATCCACCTGGGATGTCTGGGATACAGAGGCCCCGACCTCCATGTCTTTCTCTGATGGTAAGAATTGTTCCTCATCATCAGAATTGAAAGGCAGGAACATCTGTCCCCCAAGAAAATAGCTTTCTATGGTCTTATTTTTCTTCCCTTTTCTGGACATTTTCCCAGCCAGTTACTTGACTTCTGAGATTCCTCCCCACCCCTGCCTAGATCTGCCCAGCTAGTGCTTGGGGTCTGAGATTCAAATGCTGCTTCCCAGCCTCTGGGCTTTCAGTGGCGGGCGTGGCTGCTATTCAATGTGAGCTTAAGTTCTGGTGCTCAGGTGGGGGCAGGGCTGCCTCCCAGGCTCAGTTCCCTCAGGGGCTTTATGCAGAGACCTTTGGTAATGGCCCTGAGCTCCTGCCAGTCCAGGCCACTGCTGCCTCTGCCGTTCCTTCCACCGCTGCCTCCCGAGGGGACCCGAGCCACGGAGACACCCCACTTCCCTCTTGGCCAGCCCAGAAGTTTCTCTCACTGACTTGTAGTGCCTGCGGGTGGAGGGACCTTCGTGGCTGCCGGAGGTTCCGTCTCTGAAGCCTGCTGGGATCTGCTCCTCTGGAGCCACGCGGCCAGGGCAGCTCAGGGGTGGGCTCTGCGTCTGGAGTGCGACGGACCCCTGGGGACGGCTTTCCAGGGCTCTCTGGAACAGAAATCTCTTCCACTGTGTTTCTGCACGGCTTGAACTGCTCCAGAATTTGTGGGGAGTTCTTTTTACAGGAAATTTATGGGCTGTGGAGTTGGAGCTAGCATACCTGATTCTTTCTACTCCACCATCTTGGCTCCTCCCCTTGTCCACATCTTTAAACTGAAAGGGTTAGGCTCTTATACTTCTATGACCCTGTGATTCTAACAACAGATCATCATTTCAGAGTTAGAAGCAACTTTGGAGACCAATGCCCTTGCTGGATAGAGGAGGGAAAAGGCTACACATGCAGTAAATGAGAGAAGTAAGATTTGATCTCAGGTCTTCTGCCTCCAAATTCAGCTCCCTTTTCATTATAGCACAACAGGGATTATTGCAAATATAGCACTTTGCATATATTTAATTTAATCTCACAATAAACCTGTGAAGTACTACAGATATTATTATTTCCATTTTCTAGGTAAGGAAACTGAGATTCTATCATAAGACAATTTCTTTAGTTTGTTTTTGTTTTATCACTTAAGTTACTTTTTTGCAGTGTTGCAATCCATCCCAATAAATTGAAGTGCTGTGGATGTATGAATTGCTAAAAAAAAAAAAAATACAGTACCAAGTCTTGTAAAAGCAAGGTCAAGTGATACACCGAACTTGTATAATTCCTATTGTTGCTGTTGTGTTATCATTGATCCTTACTGTATACTGAAACTGCAAGTACACTCTATAGCTTGGGAGACTATTTTTCCAAGTAAAAGAACATTTTCCTTGGCAACAAGGTGGCAGAATGGTTGGAAATCTGATCCTAAAGTTAGAAAACCTGAGTTCAAATTTAGTCTCAGACACTGAGAAATAAGCAACTGTCTGACCCTTGTCAACTCACTTAACCTCTGTCTGACTCAGTTTCTTCAACTGTAAAATGAGAACAATAATAGTACTTTCCTCCCAGAATTGTTGTGAGGATTAGATGAGGTTTTATTTTTAAGTACTTAGCTTAGTTCTTGGTGCCTAGTAAGCATTTAATAAATATTATTTTCTTCTTCCTTATTAAGTACAGTTCAATGTAATCCTTTTGGATTGAACATTGAGTGAAGAGTTTTCTTTGACTAACAAATAATGTAGCCTTCAAAATTTGCTTGCAAAACGGCATCAGGATTTCATTATCTTGTCTCTTAACTTCTTCAAAATATACACCCCTCAAATACACATCCATCCTCTAAGGTAATAACTTCCACTAAGGTTTTTCAAAAGACATTTATTAGCATCCATGCCATGTGAACTGAGCATCTTAAAATAAACATACTGATTCTCAAGCAAGATAAATTAGGTTCAAATTGTTCCTCTCAGGCTTACTGTGTCACCTTGGCTGTGTTACTTAACCTCTCTGAGGGTCAGTTTCTTGAGATGTAAAGTTGGAAGATTTGACAGGATAACCTCTGAGGTCTCTTCTAGCTCTGGAACTATAAGTCTATGTGGCATGACTAATTACTTTTCAGAAAAGACAGTCTATGCCAGACCACAAAGTTGTCTCCTAAATTTATAGGTAACTAACTACTTGTTCTGTGAGCAAGCACATTTGTTCAGTGTGTAGTTATTGAAAAAGATAACCAAGTGGTATAAGAACTCCTTAAAGTAACTAGTTTCCAACCCAAATGAATTTCTGAAACTTTTTGAACCATTTATATTTTGCAATCAAATTCAGCATCACTGTTTCAAACCATCGTTACTGTGATCTGGCCATTTGTGAATTACCTCTGGAGCTGTGTGGATTTTTCAAAATTGTGAATCTGTAGGTATTAGAATAATGTACTCTTATATGTCAACTCCAAGGGCGTATGTCAGGTCTATGTGTGTAAGAGAAAGAACTGGGGTGTGTGTATGTTTGTGTGTGTGTGTGTGTGTGTGTGTGTAAGAGAAAGAAATGACCCTGTAGTAACCAAGAAAATACTTTCACCTAAGTGAGGGACATAAGTTTACTTCTATTTTTAGATAGAATATTCATATTTGTTATCTTATCTGGTGGCACATCAGGAAGTCAGTGTCATAAACAAATAATTTTTCAGTTATGGAATGGAGTAGTCTTTCTTCATCTACCCAGAGCTGTTCCATATAGGGGCTGGCGATCAGGACTCAAACCAGTTATAGTTTACTTGGTGCAAGATTCACTTTTGTCTTTCTTGCTATTGACCTGTAAGGACTAGGATCCAATTTTGACAAATGTTGACAAATGTGTGGATTTGGGGGAACTGGAATTTCAGCTGTTTGATTGATAAATAAAGTCTTTTAAATGGTTAAAAAAAGACAGTCTAATAGCTCAGGAGCTCAACACCTGGTATAGTAGGACTCCTGAATCTTCAAGAACCTTTGAAAAGTTGGGGTATCCCTGATAAGATCAGACATTTGAATCAGAGCTTTATCACAACAACCCAGCCATAAACTGTGCTGCTGCCAAAGACTTATCCTTTGGTCCTCGTACAGATAATGAGACATGTACTGGCTTGAGAAGATTGGGGCTAGAACAGAGGAAACTCAGAGGGTCCTTCATCTGGATACAAGATGCTTAGTCTTTTTACATGTCATGGAGCCCTTGGGTAGTCTGGTGATGTCCATTGGCCCCTTATTACAATAAAGCTCTTAAATTACAAATTAAATTACAAAGGAAATCACCTATTCTGAAATAGTTATTCAGATATTAAAAACAAAACAAATTCATAGACCCAAGGTTAAGAATCCCTGCTTTGATCAGTATTCATTCTCCCATATCCATCCTCCATGATATTTGACTGGCTGCAATTGATCCTCTGCAACAAATACATCCATCAAGCAACAAGCATTCATTAACCACCTTCCAAGTGCCAGGCACTTTGCTGGCCCTGGAGATATAAGTACAATAACATTTTTCTATCAACTCATCTTAAGTATATGTGAGATATGCATTGATTTTGCTTTCACCTTTAAGGGGAACAGGTATAATGTTTTCCATATAACTATTCATTTAGAGAACATTAGCTCTTAACTGTTAGGGAACAGGCAAGAGAGCACAATTACCTCTCTAGTCTTTGGAATTAGTCGAAGACAAGATTTGAACTCAATTGTCTCCTGACTCCCAATCCAGCATTCACTACCAAATTATGCTTCCTCTTTTTTTAGTGAATTTATTATTTGATTTTAGCATACTTTTATTTTAAAATGTTGAGTTCCAAATTCTTTCCCTCCTTCCCACCACTCCCCTCCCTGCTGTGAAGGCAAACGATATAAATTATACATGTGAAATCATGCAAAACATAATTCTGTGTTGCAAAAAAACTAAAAAAAAAATATTGTGAGAAAATTATACTTCAATTGGCAGTTAGAGTTCATCAGTTTTCTCTTTGGTGGTACAGAGCATGTTTCATCTTGAGTCCTTTGGAACCACTGTATTTTACTGTATTCATCAGGGTAGCCAAATCTTTCACAGTTGATTCTCATTATAACTTGACTGTGACTGTGCACAGTGATCTGGTTTTTCTCATTTCACATTGTATCAGTTCATGTAGGTCTTTATGCTGACTCTTAAATGAGTTAGGGTCCAGGTCTTACTCTTCTCTATAATCCCACTGAACCAAGCACAAAGCTTTGCACATATCAGGTTCTTGATAAATGTGTTTACTAAAATTAAACTTCCAATTGGTAAAGAGCTGGAAAACATGATTTCTGCTTATTTTCTCACCCATGCAATACCTTAACTAGAGGAAGTAGATTGATTTAAATAGGAAAAATTTTGAACAGGTTATTTTATCCCCATTTTCAAGGCCAACCTACCGACTAGAAAATATTGATGTGTTCTAAAAGAAGGCAACTTGCTTTTAGGCAGAAATATCTTGCTGGCACTCTGATCACATTAAATTCTAAAATGAAAAGGCTATTTTAAAAGCATTTGGATTAATACAAATTGAGTGGTAATATCATTAACAGACACTATTGGTTTATGTTTATAATGAAAGAACACATTCTAATATAGGAAAGTAGGTATGAAGTGATTGCTTACATCACTATAGTACCTCTAGTTATCTCAGGATTAAGGAACTCACTTGTTATCCTATAAATCACATTAAAGAATTTTAGTGCATATCACCTTGAAAATATGCTTTAAGCCATTTTCATAATGAAGTTGTAAAGTGAAGCTTTCTTGAAATTCAGTGTGTTATAGCAATTTGTAGATGATCCCAAAGATTTACAACTCTTTTTTTCTCCTCAAATCCAAAAAAATTAAATCAAATAAAATAGATTTTTCACTTATATTTGGCTGTTCAGCAGGAGGTTGTCTTCATCAACAATTTTAGTGAATACCTGCATGATTACTGAATGTTAAATGCTGCCCTCAGTTAAGTGTCTGAAATTTCATTTGCTTCAATCAGTAGAATGTTTGTGCATGCATATGTAGCTTTGAATACCTATCCAAGTATAGAATAAATAAAATGACAAGAAGGTCTTGCCAAAAATGATCAGTTAATTTGAGGGATACAAAATATGTCTACCTACCCCCAAATTCCATGTCCATCACCCTGAAATATTAGAGTCATTTCTTTGTGGTAAAGTATTATATCCAGAAAGCCTTTATTAAAATGGACATGATTCAGTTAGATTCTTTAAAGCCCTTTATTAAGTATGTACATATTATCAAACTGCCATGAATTAAATAGCTTTTAATAGAAGTATTGAAAGAATTGAGGAAGAGTTTTGGGGAGAGATTTTTAGGGGAGAGGTGAAGAAAAAGGACATGACCCTTGCCTTCATATACTTGAAGGACTATCATGTGTCCAACTATATATCCCAGCAATCCCAGAATTCCCCAAAATGGATGCTTTGGAACAGAGACACTGGTAAAACTTTTTTTTTTAATTGCATGTCAGGGTTGCACATGGAAGAAAGATTTAATTTGTTCTTGTTTCCAGAAGCTAGAGCTAGAATCAACGGGTAGAAGTTTCAAATAGATGAATTTCTATTTTGGGAAAGGAAAAAAAAAAGATTCAAGTCAATCACTTCTCAACTGAACAATTTTGTAATAGCCTCCTAATCTGTCTCTGTATTTGCCCTGTTCCCTTTCCAATCTAGTCTCCATACGGCAGCCAAATGAAGTTAATCTCTACTTTGGGACTCTATAACAATATACAGTAGAGCCTTAGGTTAAGGCAAACTCACCTAATCAGCTAACTACATCTGTCCTTAGAACAGCCCAGATTATGCTCCCCATCTAGAGACATGCTAAATGTTGAACAAATGGCTCTCTAAAAACAGATGCGCACCACACATACGTTTAAGGTATTATTAATATTTTCTCCATTACTTTCTTTGGTCAAGACAATCAACAAAACAACGAATCAAGCCCTCATTTCTAGTGTTTGTCAATTTCCAAGTATTAATACTCACACTGAAAATGTGTGTGTGTGCATGTCTGTTTTTACAAAGGGCATGTCAATTAAATGCCCTGTAGATCAAATCACCTTCCTTCTGACTCCCCAGACCGAAACTTCTTTCTCTGCCAAGCAATTAGATGGTATACAGGACGAGGTTGGGGATTGTACAGGAACCAGAGGTTATAAAGTCATCAGAAAATCAGCAGTTAGCAAGCCAGAAATAAATCAGAAGTCTTGGACACAGAGAATCAACATGTTTCAAAGGGAAAGTGGATTTCAGAAATCAATAGGATCATTTTCAAGAGCACAGAATTCAGTTTGATCCAATGGCAAAGGTTTCATGACCTAAATGTTCCTATGTCTGTTTCCACTCGGAACATGCACTCTTCTTTCAAAGTTCCTTATTTTTGCTAAGGGCAACACTATCCCCACAGTTTCTCAGGCTTGAAAACTAGGTACAATTCTTTCTCCTTACTCTCTCATACCTGACAGTCAATCAGTTGTCATGTCTACTCTACCTCTGTTTCTATCTTCTATATATGCTCCCTTGATCGTTCAACACCACACAGGGTCAGGGCCTCTACCTCATGCTTGGACTGTTGCAATAGCCTTAAGGTAGGTGTCCCTGTCTCAAGTCTCTCCCCATTATAATCCATGCTTCATTGAACTATAGAAATGCACAGTTCTCTTCCCCACTCCCCCAACCTCTTGTTTTTCAGTAAGCTCCATTGACTCCCTATCACTTGTAGGATCAAATATAAAATTCTCTTACTTAAAGTCCTTAATGACTAGAACTTCTCCTACCTTTCCAGTTCCCTTGATCCTTACTCACCTTCTCATCTCACTCCCCTCCCAGACCCAACAATCTGTGATGTAGAGACACACTGGCCTTCTTGCTCTTCCTTAGATCCAACACTCATCTTTGCACTATATATTTTTGCTGGCTATCTTCCAGGCCTGAAATTCTCCCACTTCTTGTATTGGTTTTTGGCTTCTCTGGCCTTCTTCAACTCTCAGCTGACATCCCACCTTCTGCAAGAAGCCTTTCATGAGCCAAGATAGCAGAGTAGAAACAGAAACTCAGCTGAATTCTCCCAATATCTCCCTCCAAACAACTTTGAAATAACGCAAGAAATCAAATTCTGGAGCAGTAGATATTTTTCCAGCCCATAACAATTTAGGAGGTTGGCAGAGAAAGCCCCGAGTACTTGCAATAGCAACACCAATGGCAGACCTTTAGAGGAAAGTGATATAGCAAAGGAAGCAGCTTTGGAGCAAAGGAGTTGGGCAACTGCTCAGAAAGAGATTACAAGAGAACCTGAGATGACATTGAGCATAGGACTCTGTTGCCTTTCCCATATGAAGTTCCAGGTCATAGTTCCAGGGCAAGGGGTGCTGGTGCTCAGTCCTACAGAGGAACAGGTCCCCTACCTGGGTTAAGATTAGAGGACAGATAAGGAAAGTATCTCTCCCAGTATAGCCATCCTGGAAGCACTGACAGCTTGTAAACCAGAACTAGCTCTGACAACAACATGAAAAAATATGAAACTTGGGACAGTACTGAACCACCACCAAGTGAGCAGAACACAACTTTAACATAATGTTCAAAGTTAAGAAATAGTCTAGGGAAAGAACAAATAATACACACATACACACACACATACATACACACAAAACTTGATCATAAAGACTACTATGTTGTCAGTGAAAATCAAGGCACCAGTGCAGAAGAAGACAATAAAATGAAAACAACTACTGGCAAAGCATCAATTTTTCTTAATTGAATTGGACATATTCTAAAAGGAATTCCTGAAAGAATTTTTAAAAGGAATGAGTAGTAGAGGGAAAATTGGGAAAAGAAATGAGAGCAATGCAAGGAAATCATGAAAAGAAAATTAACAGCTTGGTAAAAAAAGAGAAAAAAGCGGCACAAAAAAACTGGAGAAAAGAATACCTTGAGAAGAAGTGGTCAAATGTGTAAAAGAAGGCACAAAAATTCATTGAACAAAAGAACTTTCAAACGGCAGAGTAAAGAGAAGCATAAGAGGATAAACATGAAAAAACATCATACATGACTTAAGATTAAACTGCTTATTGATACATGTAACTCCTCAGAACTTTCTCATTATTAGGACAGTTAAAATGAGTCTACATAGTCAAAGGGCTGGGGTATGGGTTTCTTATGTTGGGATGATTTTTTTGAGTAAGAAATGAAACAAGATAGAGGGATGCATTGCAAGAAAGGGGAAGGAAGAGAAAGAATCGGGGAAGGTGTCTCACATAAGAGTTATACAAAGAAGAGTTGTTTTTTTTTTTTATTTGGGAGGAGAAAATGGGAACAGGATGGTGAAAATGCTTTGACTTTACTTTCATCAGAATTGGTTCAAAGAAAGAAGAACATATATAGTACTCAGATGAATATAGAAATCTATCTTAACCATGTGACATGAAAAGTCTAAGAGATATATCTGGGTAAATAACAATCATTTATTAATTATGACTAGCAAATAATTAACAAAATGTGGTCAGTGACTCTCTTATAAACCAAAGATGACCCCTGGAAAACATTTAATTTTTAAAAAGCCTTTGGAAAAGTGAGCATACTTGGGAGTGGGAAATTACCTGTTTGTAAGGTTTTCCGCTTCGGTGAGGTCTCACCTAAGATCAAAAAACATGTACCCAGAGGATTTGGACAATCTCATCTATTAACAACGTCCTTCACAAGGACTGGACTTTGAATGAGGAAATAGAAAGGGAAACAAGCTGAATTCTAATTTAATAGTTGATTATTAGTAAAGAGAGAAATAATTATTTCTCTCACCCAACAGGGAAACACTAGGAAAAGGGAAAAAGTAGAAAAGGGAGGTGCTAAAAGGGAGGATGGAGTAAGAGAGACTGTAGTTAGAAGCAAAACTGACTTGAAGAGAGACTGGATAAAAAAAGAAAGAGAAGAAAATTAGATGGAGGAAAAGACACAATTAAAAATCCTAACAGTGAGCAGGAATGGCATGAGCTCACCCATAAAACAGAAGCGAATAGGAGAATGAATTAGAAACCAGAATACAACAACGTGCTATTTACAAGAGACACACTTGAAACAGAAAGGCATACACAGAGAGTTGGAGCAGAATCTAATATGTTTCAGCAGAGGTTTTCTAAAGTTAATTATTTTATTTGTTTTCAGCATTCTACAATCACTTCCATATATCTTAGATTTCTTTCCCCTTTCTCCCCTTCCTTTCCACCTCCTCCTCACTCCCCACCTGAGATGGTGAACAATTTTATATAGGTTCTACACGTACATTCTTATTAAATACATTTTCTCCTTAGTCATGTTGCATAGAAGAATTAAAATGAATGGGAGAAATCATAAAACAAAACAAAACACAATACAAAGTGGTCTGCTTTATTCTGCAATTGATTTCATAATTCTTTTTCTAGATGTGGAAGGCATTTTGCCTCAAGAGTCCATTGGGTATTTTTTAAGTCCTTTTATTGCAATGAAGTACTGTCTGTCAGAAAAATTCTTCACACACTGTGATTGTTGCTATGTACAAAGTTCTCCTAGTTCGGTTCCTTTCACTCAGCATCAGTTCCTATAAATCTTTCCAGGCCTCTCTGAAGTCTTCCTGTTCATCATTTCTTATAACACAACTGTATTCCATTACATTCATACGCCACAATTTATTCAGTTATTCCTCAATTGATGGGCATCCCCTTGGTTTCTAGTTTTTGGCAACCAAAAAGAGAGCCCTACCAGATCTCAAATTGTATTATAAAGCAGGAATTATCAAAACACTTGATCCTGGCTAAGAAACAGAGGGGTAGACCAGTGGAATAAGTTAGGTATTCAAAACACACTAGTCAATCAATGTAGCCATCTACTGTTTGATAAACCTAAGGACCACCGTCTGGGATAAGAACTCACTGTTTGACAAAAGTTGCTGAGAAAACTGGATAACAGTGTGGCGGAACCTAGGCATAGACCAATGCCTGACACCATACACAAGAATAAAGTCTAAATGAGTACATGATTTAGGTATAAAGATTGATACTATAAACAAATTAGTGGAGTAAGCAATAGTGTATTTAGAAGATTGATGGAGAATGGAGAAATTTTTGACTAAACAAGAGAAAGACAACATTATGAAGTGCAAAATGGATAATTTTGATTACATTAAATTGAAAGTTTTTGCACCAACAAACCCAATGCAACCAAGATTAGGAGGGAAGCAGAAAACTGAGAAAGAATTTTTGCAACTAGTGTCTGTAATAAAGGCCTCATTTCTAAAATATATAAAGAACTGGTCAAATGTACAAGAATACAAATCATTCCCCAAATGATAAATGATCAAACGATACGAACAGGCAGTTTTCAGAGGAAGAAATTTAAGTTATCTATAGTCATGAAAAAGTGCTCTAAATGAATATTAATTAGAGAGATGTAAATCAAAACAACTCTGAGGTACTACATCACACCTATCAGAATGGCTAACGTAACAAAACAGGAAGATGATAAATGTTGGAGAAGATGTGGGAGAGTTGCAACACTAATTCATTGTTGGTGAAGCTGTGAGCTGATCCAACCATTCTGGAGAGCAATTTGGAAATATGTCCAAAGGGCTAGAAAAATGTGCATAACCTTTGACCCAGCAGTACCACTTCTAGGACTGTATCCTCCAGAGATCATAAAAATGGGAAAGGGTTCTTCATGTACAAAAATATTTATAGCAGCTTTCTTCGTAGTGGTCAGAAACTGAGATTTTTTTTTTGACAAAGCAAAAATAGACCTAATCAAAAGAGATAATCAGAGAAACTACATTTTTCCAAAAAGTACCACAGATAATGAAGAAATCAAAAAAGTTAAATCTGATAAAGGCCTCATTTCATATTTATAAAAATGAGTCATTCCCCAAGTGATAAATGGTCAAAGATTAGTTTTCAGAAGAAGAAATAAAAGCTAGGTATAGTCACATGAAAAAATGCTCTGAATCATCATTGATAAGAAAAGATAAAATTAAATCAACTCCAATGTACCACCTCAAAACCTATCACATTGGCCAACATGACAGAAAAAAAATGACAAATGCTGGAGGGGATGTGGGAAAATTGGAACACTAAGGTACTGTTGGTAGAGTTATGAATTAGTCAAACCTTTCTGGAAAACAACTTGGAACTATGCCCAAAAGGTTATAAAACTACACATATATTTTGATCCAGTGATATCACTACTTGGTCTATATCCCAAAGAGATCAAAAGGGAAAAAGTATTTTTTTCCTTCTGTGGTGGCAAAGAATTGAAAATTGAGGGTATGCCCATCAGTTGAAGAATGACTAGACAAGTTGTGGCATATGATTGTGATAGATTAATATTATGTTATAAGAAATCATGAGGGGAATGGTTTCAGAAAAACCTGGGAAAACCTATATGATATGAATTGATGCAAAAAAAGAGCCTTTTCCCAAATTAATGTTAGGTTAACTCCAAGATGCATGCATGTATACACCTACATACATACATATATATACATATATGTGTGTGTAGTTTGTATGTACTTATTTTCATTTTGTCTCCTCATTAGACTATGAGTTCCTTGACAGTAGGGACTAAGGTTTTTCTTTGTGTGTTTTTGTCAGGGGACAGGAATTGGCTTTCTTTGTATCTTTAGCTCTTAGCAAAGTGCCTGGCCCATAGTAGGCCCTTTTTTTGAGAGGGATGAGAGAGGTAAACAAGATTAAATGACTTACCCAGGGTAACGCTGCTACTTGGTATTTAAGGCTGGATTTTAACTCATATCCTCCAGACTCCAGGATCTTTGCTCTATTCACTGTACTATCTACCTGTCTCATATAATAGCCTCCTAAAAATGCTAAGTGGCTTGGCATGTGCTTTTTTCCTCCTATCGTAGAGATTCTTAACCCAGGATCCATTTTTTCAAGAGGTTTGTAACTTACAAGGAGGGGATAAAAATGATATCTTTATTTACACTTACCAATTTCTAGCTGAAATTTCGTATTTCCTTCAATAATTAAAAAAAAAAAAACATTATCCAGAGAAGTGGCCCATAGGCTTCCCCAGATTGCCAAAGGGGTCCATGACATGAATAAGGCCAATAAACCTGCCCTATTAGAATACAAGTCCCTTGAGGGTAGGGATTTTTTTGTATGCTTAATATTTATTAGTCCCAGGTATATTGTGATTCATTTTTTTATCTTCTGTTTTATATCCATAAAAACATATATGATTATGTGATTCCTATAAAACCCTCAATGGCTCTCTACTGCATATAGAATAACATAAGAATGTCTCTGGTTGACATTTAAAATCCTTCATAACCTGACTGAGTCCTGTCTTTCCAGGATGCTTACACATTATTCTACCTTGAATATTTTCTGTTTCAACTCAACTGACCCACCTATCATTCCTCACACCTGACATCTCTCTCTCTTCTCCCTACTTTTACACAAGATTCCTCTTGTTCCTGGAATGTTTGTGTCCTCATTTCTTCCTTTTGTAGCCACTTGATCCCTTCTATACTAAGTTCAATTGATACCTTTTTAAAAAGGTGGTGCCACAGCAATGCAAGGACCTAAATCATTCCCAAAGGACTCTTGATGCAAAATAACATCCACATCAAGAGAAAGAACTACGGAGTCTGAAGACAGAATGAAGCAGAATATTTTCTCTTGTGTTATGTTTTGTTTTGTTTTGGTTTTTCTCATACTTTCTCCCGCTCATTTTAATTCTTCTATCCAACAAGACTAATGTGAAAATGTGAGAAAAAAAGGTGGTGCCAGTGCTACTCCCCTGTTATTTTGTATTTATGTATACTCTTATGAGTTGACTCCAAATAGAATATAGGCTCCTGGAGGGCAAGTGTTATTTCATTTGTGTATTACAAATGTATGGTGCCTGGCACATACATATTGATACTTAATAATGTGTATTGCATTGAGTAAATGAGTCATAATCATGGAGGTCTTTGAATAGATGTTTACCATTAGCACTGCAATATGAGATGTCAGAATAATCCAAGAAATGATTCATCTTGTTGCCTTTGCATCCACAATAAAGTCCACCCTGCTACCTGTTTGATCTCTTCAGTGAGAGTCCTAGTACCTTGTAGTACTTGAGATACATACATTCACTTGATTAGAATATTCTTTCTCTGTTATTTATTTTGACTGATAATTTTTTTTCTAAATTGCCTAATCCTTTTAAAAAACACTCACAATACATGCATTCACACTTCTTAAGTTGTTATCAATGAATTCCTTTCCACTTTTTTACTCTTCCTGAGTCAGTATCTCAACTGAAGCAAAGCACTAGGATGATGAACATAAATGACATTATTCATTTTGATGAAAATCAGGACCATGTCTCTGGCATAGCTAGAATGAAATCTAGAAAGCCAAAGGAATAAGAGAGGAAATAATAGTTTCTAAGGAACCAATAAGTCAGATATTCTGAAGGAAGATAAAGACATCAATCTTAACAAATGCTGGTGGCTTAACTGATCAATCAATCTCTATTAAGTAAATTTAATAGAGGAAAAGATTGATGGATGTATATGTGTATTGGTAAAGGAAAAAGACCCAAGACCCGAGAAAACATAGATCTAATCTCAGAAATTTCAGAGAACCTCCACAAGTGATCAGACGCAATGCTGTTATTTGGCTAGCCAGGAAAGAGAGTTAAGAATTTCCTAAATATTTTTTTTATCTTGTCTTGGGCAAAAACCATGCCATCTTCAATTTATTCCTAATAGATCCATGGTGTTGACATTTTATCCTCAGTTTAGTATAATACAATATGGCAGATGAGATTCAACTTAGGAATTATATATATGATATATTATATATAATATAATAAAATATATAATAGCTATATATATTATATATACATAATCCCTCCAACTACCAAAATCTGAAAAAAGTCTCAAGAGTTATAAATATTATCTTTCCATGTAGAAATGTGAACAGTTCAACTTTAGTAAGTCCCTTATGAATTTTTATCTTCTCAGGATGTCCTTGATTCTTGAGTTTGAAAGTGAAATTTTCTATTCAGCTCTGGTTTTTTCATCAAGAATGCTTGAAAGTCCTCTATTTCATTGAATGTCAGTTTTTTCCCCCCGAGTATTATATTCAGTTTTTCTGGGTAGGTGATTCTTGGTTTTAATCCTACCTCTTTTGACTTCTGGAATATCATATTCCAAGGCCTCTGATGTAGAAGCTGCTAGATCTTGTGTTATCCAGATTGTGTTTCTACAATACTTGAATTGTTTCTTTCTGGCCACTTGCAATATTTTTTCCTTGACCTGGGAACTCTGCAATTTGGTTACAATATTCCTAGGAGTTTTCCTTTTGGGGTATCTTTCAGAAGGCAATTGGTGGATTCCTTCAATATCTATTTTAATCTCTGGTTCTAGAATATCAGACTAGTGATCCTTGAGAATTTCTTGAAAGATGATGTCTAGGCTTTTTTTTTTTTTTGGACCATAGCTCTCAGGTAGTCTGATAATTTTTAAATAGTCTCTCCTGGATCTATTTTCCTGGTCAGTTGGTTTTTTCAGAGAGATGGTTCGCATTGTCTTCTGTTTTTTCATTCCTTTGGTTTTGTTTTATAGTTTCTTGATTTTTCATAAAGTTGTTAGTTTCTATCTGCTCCATTCTAATCTTTAAGGAATTATTTTCTTCAGTGAGATTTTCGACATCGTTTTTCATCTGACCAGTTCTGCTTTTTAAGGCATTCTTCTTCTCATTGGCTTTTTGGATCTCTTTTGACATTTGGGTAGTATATTTTCTTCAGCATTTGGGGGGGTGCCCTTTAACAAACAGTTGACTCACATTTCATGATTTTTCTTGCATCACTCCCATTTCTCTTCCCATTTTTTCCTCTACTTCTCATATTTGATTTTCAAAATCCTTTTTCAGCTCTTCCATGGCCTGAGATCAATTCATATTTTTCTTGGAGGCTTTGAATATAAGAGCTTGAGTTTGTTTTATCCTGTTTGTATATTTTGGTCTTCCTTGTCACCCAAGTAAAATTCTATAGTCTGATTCTTTTTCTGGTATTTGCTCATTTCTCCAACCATTTACTTGACTTTTGAGCTCTTTGCCAAGGTAGTTCTCTGCCTCCAGTGGAGGAGGGGGGTGTGTACTGTCAACAGCTCAATCCCCCCATAATCTGTGTATCTAGAGCTCCAGAAACAGCTGCTGCTTCTGTCCCTGTTGCTGCTGTGGCTGCTGCTGGATTCTCTGCCCCCTCTTTCTCCAACCTGGGCCTGAGGCTGGACCACTCTACTGTCTTAAACAGATCCCACAGGTTTTTTCTACTGACCTTCCAATTTGTCTTTGGCGTTTTGGAGTTGTGAAGTCTGGAAACTGCCACAGGTGCCAGTCAGAGATTCAGTCCACCCAAGGCCTGCTCAGGTGCTGTCTGTGCCTGTGCAGTCCATTCTAGACTGCACTCTACTCCTAGCGCGGGATGATAGTCAATTCCAGGTGACCTTCCAGACTGTCTTGGGCTGGAGTTTTGCTTTGTTCTATGGGTTCTGCAGCTCCAGAATTTGTTTAGAGTTATTATTCTGCAAGTATTTGGTTGAGTTTGAGTGGCCCAAGATATTTCTAAATATGAATATAGAAGGGACACATTTGTGATGTACAAATATTATGCAAATGAAATGGTTAAACGTTCACACCTTTTGAATGAGAGGCTCCATTACTGGGCTTATGTCTCAAGGAAGTCATCAAAAAGAAAAAAGTCCCCAAATGCTCTAAAACATTTGTAATGTCATTTTTTAAGAGAGCCAAGAGTTAAAAACAAAGCAGAAGCCTATCTATTGGACAATGACTAAATAAAGTGTGGTAAATAAATGTAATGGGATATTATTGTATTGTAAGAAATGATGTGTATAATGAATACGAAGAATCATGGAAAAAATCTATATGAAATACTGCACAGTGAAGTAAGCAGAACCAAAAAAAAGCAAAAATAATATACACAACTAATGGAGAGAATAACACCAAAAAATCCAAAGTAAATAATAAAATTATGAAAATCAAATGGAATTCAAAATGAAAATATATGAGAATACACCCCAAACACACCCCTTTATGGAGTTAGAAGGTTCACAAATGTTACATAATGTACTTTTTTAAAAAACTTTTTTCCATATGTCAATCATCTGTGTTTATTTTCTTTTTTCCAAAACAAAGTTCTCATATGGTATTGTTCTCTGGGAGAGAAAGGGAAAGGGATCCATGTGATACTATAATGATGTAAGAAACAGAAAACTTCAATTAAAAGTTTATTTTAAAATATAATTGTGTGTTTAACATCTAAAAGAAAGAGTCAGAAGTGTAGTATTAGCATCTGGCATATGTGAAGTGTTTTATATTTGTTTCCTTGTATTTGCTGAAGTTTGTTCTGAATTGACTCATTTAGTTCATATCTCAATATAGAAGATAATCCTAAGGGTAACAAAATAGCTGATTGATAGGTCTCTCTCTACCCAAAATTATCTTTTCTAGTTGCCTTGTCAGTGTGTCCAGAATTCCCACCATTGACCATTACTTTTGGTAAAGGTACTGAAGACAGCTATTAAAATGCAAATATGCTCTCTGGAACAGGAAACACATTAGCCTATTACCACTCAGTCATTTAACAGCAGAGCAAAAATTAGCTCATCAAATTACCTCCAGTCACCTAGCAGGGCATTATTTAGTGAGGATAATGTGCTGCATTACAGACTCATAGGCCCTTAGTCCTGAGTGGGACATCAGAGATCAGTTAATCCAATTCACTCGTTTACAGATGAGAGAACTAAGGTTCAAAGAAGTGAAGGATTCACTCAAAATATATGCAGTCAGAAGCTGGATCCCCTGATTCTTTTTATTATAGAGTAAAACCTATATTTAAATCATTTCAGAGGTTGTGCAGGAGACAAAAGCAAACCCTTCACTGTGATTTTTCATAATCTTTCATTCATTCACTTGCTCCCTAAATAACCACATCTGTGACACTCTCTAAAAAAGTCTCTGACTACCTATTCCTCTGTGGTGTTGGGGTAAGATTTCTCCTGCTTTCAAAGGGCAATAAAATGGATTGGAAATTTATTTTTGAAAGCTAACTTAATCCTGCAAGAAATCAAAAGAGTCATTTTAATTTTAAAAGACCAGCTACATGGGTTCACAGGTTTTACAAATGTAGAAATCACAGTAGGTGTTTCTGCAAGTAATTACACATCATTTATCAAGTAAAAAACAGCTTTGTAGCACTGACATTTACCAAATCAGTGACTATGGCATAATTATAAAATCACACTATCCCACTAAAGCTGATGAAATGATGATGTAAATGTGTTTTGCTCAGTTTTATTGGAACAGATACTCCCCAGAATGGTGTCAAGGAAATTGAACAAGAACCTCTCCATTAAAGGAAGCCACCTTTCAAAGGAATATTTCTCATTCACAAGCCCTGCTCTAAAACTAGGCAGGCAGGTCAAGTCTTAGGATAGCTTTGGATTTATGTTGGGGATTCAGTCCTTGCACTTGCCAAGAAAGTGCTCACATTTCCTACAGTCTCTTCAAATGTTCTTTGATAACCGAAAACTTTTAGCTCATGGCAGGAAGTCAAGCACATATATCACTGCCAATAAAACAGCCTTTCAGCTGCCCTCCAGCATCACTGGCACCTCTCTCCTCTGCTAGATTTACCTGTTTTAAATAATGGAAGAGCTAGGAGACTAGAGGGAAAAAGTGGAAAAGCTGCCACATTCCTGTATCTGGGTATTCATACAGTATCTATGACAGGATACGAAAAAAGAGATCCTTTCCAAAAGGAAGCCAATCTAAAAATGGGTAAAGAAACCAAGGCTGATTATCTGTTTCTCTTTAAAAATAGATGTTTTTAATTTTTTTTTAAATTTTAATAATTTTGGAGAGGTAGAAGTATACTTGAGCACTCCATACAAACTCACCCCCCCAACACCCCAACATATACCTTGCTATTAAAATCAGGTCATTACTGCTCCCAAATATTGCATTCAATGCTAATAATATTTGGAAAACTCCTAGCACTTTGACTTTCTATGTTTAAAAGTGCCACCATGTGGAAGTGAGCAAACATAACTATTCTGATATTTTTGCATAAGGAGTTTATTTCAGAGCTACTCTGTGAATCTTAGGTAGATTAATTTTATCATTACCAGAAGTCCTTTTAAACTACTTAATAGTGAGAGAAAATGGGTTGTTTGTCTTAACCTATGGACAGTGTTCTCATCTTTCTAAATCAGAATTTCAGACAATTCAAAGGAGCATTTGTTGTAGCATAATTTCTCCAAGGCAATCTCCACTTTGTCTAACTTCTCCAGGGAATAGAAGGACATACCAATTCAGAATGAGAAAAATGTTTTTGAACTAAGGAGGCAGTTGGTGGCACAGCAAATAGAAGGCTGGACTTTAGATCTTGAAAACCTCAAGTTCAAATCTAATTTTAGACTTACTAGCTACATGACCCTGGGTAAGCATAAGGACAAGCAAAGTTGGATCTTTTGCTGTTTTTATTTTTGTATAATCAAGAAGTATAATGCTTCTATTTAAATGTGATTAAAGAAGGTCTTCCCCACCCAATGATGGCCCTGCCCATTGAGGGAAGGTCGTTTAGGGGAGTTGTTTTGTATGGGGGTCCCAAGTGCTATTGTTTGTTTTTTTTCTATTGAGGCACAGAATCAGAAGGTCATGCCCTCTGGCTCTGAAAAATGTATAAATACTCGGAGGGTGAGGGTTTACTTTGAGGCTTAGTTTTTAGAAGAAGGTTTGGATGCCAAAGAGTCTGGGAAGCCACTCAGTAGCCCCCACATTTGAAAAGCCAGATGTTGGTATTACACTCTCTGGTCAAGATTCATGTATGCTAATGGTCAGGCAGTTTGGATTTTTGATTTCTCTGATACCTGTGCTTGATTAAAGTGATTGTTAACCCCTCAAAAGTTGCCTTTCCTTTTAGAGAAGCAGATCAAAGAACTTTGGGTAGAAGGTCCCCCTGTGTATGTTGGGGTACTTAACAATACAGCAAGTCATTTAACTGCTGTCTGCCTCAGTTTGCTAATAGTAATTCAATTGTAGAGGTATCTTAAAAGCTTTAAAAATGGGAATGATGAATGCTTTCTTTTTTTTATAATTGTTTTCAGTGTTCTACAATCTCTTTCATATAGCTTAGATTTCCCCCCTCCCTCTCTTCCTTCTCCCTACCTCCCCACTCCCTCCCTGAGATGGCATACAGTTTTATATAGGTTCTACACAAACATTCCTATTAAATATATTTTTACCTTAGTCATGTTGCATAGAAAAATTAAAATGAATGGGAGAAATCACAAAACAAACCAAAACATAATACAAAAGAAAATGATCTGCTACATTTTGTGATCGAAATTCATGGTTCTGTCCCTGGATATGGAAGGGATTTTAGCTTAAGAGACCATTGGGAATTATTTAAGTTCTTGCATTGCAATGAAGTACCAAGTTTACCAGAAAAATTCCTCACACGTTGAGATTGTTGCTGTGTACAAAGTTCTCCTGGTTCTGCTCCTTTCACTCAGAATCAGTTCATAAGCCTCTGTAGTCTTCCTGTTCATCATTTCAGGCATCCCTTTGATTTCCAGTTTTTGGAGAACACAAAGGGAGCTGCTATGAATATTTCTGTACATTTGGGAGCCTTTCCCATTTTTATGATCTCTTGGGGATACAGTCCTAGAAGAGATATTGCTAGGTCAAAGGGTATGCACATATTTGTAGCCCTTTGGGCATAGTTCCAAATTGCTTTCCAAAAAGGTTGGATCAGCTCATAGCTCCACCAACAATGAATTAGTGTTCCAACTCTCCCACATCTTCTCCAACATTTATCATCTTCCTGTTTCATCATGTTAGCCATTCTTATAGGTGTGATGTGGTATCTCAGAGTTGTTTTGATTTGCATCACTGATCAATAGTGATTTAGAGCATTTTTTCATATGAATATAGATAGCTTTAATTTCTTCCTCTGAAAACTGCCTGTTCATATCCTTTGACCATTTATCAATTGGGGAATGACTTTTATTCTTGTACATTTGACTCAGTTCTCTATATATTTTAGAAATGAGACCTTTATCTCAGACACCAGTTGCAAAAATTCCCAGTTTTCTGCTCCCCTCCTAATCTTGGTTGCATTGGGTTTGGTTGTGCAAAAGGTTTTCAGTTTAATGTAATCAAAATTATCCATTTTGTGCTTCATAATGTTTTTTTCTCTTGTTTAGTCAAAAATTCTTCCCCTCTCCATAGATCTGATAAATACACTATTCCTTGCTCCACTAATTTGTTTATAGCATCAGTCTTTATACCTAAATCATGTACCCATTTGGACTTTATTCTTGTGTACAGTGTCAGGCATTGATCTGTGCCTAGTTTCCACTATGCTGTTATCCAGTTTTCCTAGCAATTTTTGTGGAACAGTGAATTCTTATCCCAGGAGCTGGGGTCCTTGTGTTTATCAAATGGTAGATTATTATATTCATTGACTACTGTGCCTTGAGTACCTAACATATTCCACTGGTCTACCTTTCTGTTTATTAGCCAGTATCAAGTGGTTTTGATAATTCCTGCTTTATAATACAATTTGAGATCTGGTACAGCTGGGACAACTTCCCTAGCATTTCTTTTCATTAGTTCCTTTAATATTCTGGACATTTTGTTATTCCAGATGAATTTTGATACTATTTTTTCTATCTCTTGAAAATAATTATCTGATAGTTTGATTTGTATGTCACTGAATAAGTAAATTTATTTATGTAGAATTGTCATTTTTATTATATTGACTCGGCCTATCCATGAGCAACTGATGTTTTTCCACTTACTTAGATCTGACTATTTGTGTGAGAAGTGTTTTGTACTTGTGTTCATATAATCACTGGATTTGTTTTGGCAGGTAGACTCACAAATATTTTATAATATCTACCATAGCTTTAAATGGGATTTCTCTTTCTATCTCTTGCTGTTGGGCTTTGTTACTAATATATAGAAATGCAGAAGATTTGTGTGGATTTATTTGGTAACCTGCAACTTTGCCAAAGTTGTTTACTATTTCCAGTAGATTTTTACTTGAATTGCTAGGATATTCTAAGTATACCACCATATCATCTGCAAAGAGCAATAACTTAGTTTCTTCTTTACTTTTTCTAATTCCTTCAATTTCTTTTTCTTCTCTTATTGCTACAGCTAACATTTCTAGTACTGTATTGAACAACAGTGGTGATAATGGACATCCTTGTTTCACCCCTGATCTTATCGGAAATGAATCTTGCTTATCTCCATTTCACATAATACTTGAAGGTTTTAGGTAGATACTGCTTATTACTTTATGAAAAGTTCCATTTATTCCTATGTACTTCGGTGTTTTCAATAAGAATGGGCATTGTATTTTGTGAAAAACCTCTGCATCTATTGAGATAATCATGTGGTTTCTGTTAGTTTTGTTGTTGATATATTCAATAATACTAATAGTTTTTCTAATACAGAAATAGCCCTGCATTTCTGGTATAAATCCTGCCTGATCATAATGTATTATTCCTGTGATAAGTTGCTGTATTCTTTTTGCTAAAATGTTATTTAAAATTTTTGCATCTATATTAATTAGAGAAATTGGTCTATAATTTTCTTTCTCTGTTTTGATTCTTTCTGGTTTAGCTGTCAAAAACATATTGGTATCACAAAAAGAATTTGGGAGGACTCCTTCTTCCCCAATTTTCCCAAATAGTCTATATAATATTGGAATTAGCTCTTCTTTAAATGTTTGATCAAATTCACTTGTAAATCCGTCCTACCCCGGGGATTTTTTCATAGGGAGTTCATTGATGGCTTCTTCAACTTCTTTTTCTGAGATGTGATTATTTAAGTATCCAACTTCCCCTTCTGTTAATCTGGGCAATTTATAATTTTTTTAAATTGTCATTCATCTCATTTAGATTGTCGAATTTATGAACATACAGTTGGGTGGGGTAATTTCTAAATATTGTTTTAATTTCCTCCTCATTGGTGGTGAGTTCACCCTTTTCATTGCTGATATTGGCAATTTGGTTTTCTTCTTTGTTTTTTGTTAATCAAATTGAGCAAAGGTTCATCAATTTTATTGCTTTTTTTCATAAAACCAACTCTTAGTTTTATTTATTAGTTCAATAGTTTCCTTAATTTCAATTTTATTAACCTCTCCTTTGGTTTTCAGTATTTCTAACTTGGCATTTACTAGGGAATTTTCAATTTGTTCTTTTTCTAGCTTTTTTAGCTGCATGCCCAATTCATTGATTTCCTCTTTTTCTATTTTTTTCATGTAGGCATTCAAAGATATAAAGCTTCCCTTAAGAAATTGTGTCATCATTGCCTTTCTCTTGAATGAAGCTATTGATTGTTTCATTGATTTGTTGCTTAACCCACTCATACTTTAGGGTTAGATTATTTACTTTCTAATTAATTTTTTATTTATCTTTTGATGGCCTTTTATTACATATAATTTTTATTGCATTATGATCTGAAAAGGATGAGTTGACTATCTGTGCCTTTCTGAAATGAATTGTGAGGTTTTTATGCCCTAGTACATGGTCAGTTTTGTATTTGTGCCATTTATCACTGAGAAAAAAGTATATTCCTTTCTATCCCATTCAATTTTCTGCAGAGATCTATCATATTTACCTTACCCAGAGTTCTATCCACCTCCTTAATGTCTTTCTTGTGTATTTTAAGGTTAGATTTATCAAGTTCAGAGAGGTGGAGGCTGAAGTACCTATAGTACAGTTTTACTCTCTATTTCTTCCTGTAACCCCCTTAACTTCTCCTCTAAGAATTTGGATGCTATACCACTTGTAGCATATATGTTTAGTAGTGATATTGCTTCGTTATCTATGATGCCTTTTAACAGGATATAGTTTCCTTCCTTATCTCTTTTGATTCTATTTCTGCTTTTGCTTTGTCTGAGATTAGAATTGCTACCCCTGCTTGTTTTACATCAGATGAAGCATAATATATTTTGCTTCAGCCTTTTACCTGTACCCTGTGTGTATCTCCCTGTTTCAGATGTGTTTCTTGTAAACAACATATGGTTGGATTATGGTTTTTAATTCATTCTTCTATCCATCTCCATTTTATGGGAGAGTTATATACTTAAGTTTGTTGTTTCCTCCTTGAACCAAATCAGATGAGAGTACCTCTCAAACAATGCTCATCTCCCTCCCTTCTTTCCCTCTACTGTAATATAATTTTGACTCTTCCTGTGATGTAATTTACCATTTTCTGCCTCCTCCTTTTCACATCTCCTGCTACAATCCCTTCACATCCTTAAATCACATTTTTATCATCATATCAATTACTTTATACCCATTCCCTTTATCTAGATATATTCCTTTTATACTTCATAATAGATGTACAATTCTCAAGATCAACAAGTATCATCTTCCCTTGTAGAGATATAAACAGTTTGCTCAAATTGAGTAACAAGTTTTTCTTTTCCTGTGTTTACCTTTTTATGCCTCTCTTGAGACCTGCGTTTGAAGATAGAATTTGCATCTCCTTGCCTAAAATGTTATACTGAACTTTGATTAGTAATTGCTCCTTGGTTGTAGTCCCAGCTCCTTTGCCCTACACGATATCATATTCCAATTCCTTTCGTCTTTTAATGTAGAAGCTGCAAGGTCCTCAGTGGTCCCGACTGTAGCTCCTCAGTATTTGAAAGGTTTCTTTCTGACTGTAGTATTTTCTCCTTCACTTGATAGTTCTGGAATTTTACAATGATATTCCTTGGTGTTTTTAGTTTGGGATCCCTTTCAGGAGGTGAACGGTGGATTCTTTTGATGCCTGTTTCACTCTCTGGATCTAGGATTTCTGGGCAGTTTTCCTTGATAATTTCTTGGAAGATATTGTCCAGGCTCTTTATTCCATCATGACTTTCTGGTAGACCAATAATTCTTAAATTTTCTCTCCTGGATCTATTTTCCAGGTCATTTCTTTTTTCCAATTAGATATTTTGCTATCTTTTCATTTTTTTAGATTTTGTTTGACTGATTCTTGATGCCTCATAGAGTCATTAGCTTCTACTTGCCCAATTCTAATTTTTATGAAATTGTTTTCTTCAGTAAACTTTTGCATCTCCTTTTCCATCTGTCCAATTATTCCTTTTGAGAAATTACTTTCTCCAGTTAGTTTTTGTACTGTCTTTTCCATTTGTCCAAGTCTCCTTTATAAGGAGCTGTTCTCTTCAGTGAATTCTTTTTTCATACTTTTAAAATCATTGCCCAGTTTTTCTTCTATTTGTCTAATCTGGCTTTTTAAATTCTTCTTTAGGTCTTCCTAGAGTGCTCTTTGAGCTTGCAACCAGTTCATATTCCCTTCAGAAGGTTTAGATGGGAGTAATCTCAATGCTGACCCCTTTGATATTTGTGTTTTTGTCCTTGTTCCCATGGAAAGATTTTATGTTCTTTTCTTTTCTGCTTTGCTTCTTATTCATGATGATTGGGCTTTGTGTGTTGTGGTGTCTGATTTTTTTCAGTTAGAAGCTAAAGAACATGGTGCTGAGCTGGCTAGTGTGAGAAAGCAGAGGCCAGGTGAATAGTCTTTTTGTGTTTCACTGGACTTTTCCTGGAACTAGCTTGTTAAGTGGAGGGGAGGGGTGGTCTGACAACAGGAGGTCTCTTCAGCTGAGCTAGAGCAAAGGCAGGCTCAGTGATTGGTGATCCTGGCTGCCCTAATGTTTTCCCATTTCCCCTGGTGTACTGAGGCCTGCCTGGGGTTCTGGTGTTGGTAGTTGTGAGGCTCCACCTCCTGAAACTCCTCTTGATTTGCTGAGTTTGGTCTGTCTGGGACAGCTCTGGTCCTCTGCCTCAACCAGAGGGATCCTCTTTAGCGATTTTCCTAACCTCAGGTGCTATGAGACTGCTTGCCCCTTCTGCTGATCTCACTGATCCAGGATTTTTCTGGGGAAATATTTTATGGTTCTTTCAAGGTCAACAAGGAGAGAGGGAGAGAGCATTTACCAATCACTCCACCATTTTGCTCCCAGAAGTTCAAGTAGGTGACTTACAGACATTTAATCTGTGGGCTGATAGTCTCAGGAGCAGCTGCTGTAGATACCTGGGGCCCCATGGCTCTCACTTGCTCAGTTCCACTGAACTCCTGTCCTGGACTGATATGCTGAAATTCTGCTGCCTCAGACCACACAGGGTAGGTATGAATGAAGATCAAAGAATACCTGTTTTTTAAACTTATTTTCTTGGTGGATTTTTTTGGTCTGCATTCAGACTCTATCGGTACTTTCTCTGCAGGTGGATAGCATTTTTTTTATCATAAGTCCTTCAAAATTGTCTTGTATCTTGTGTCATTGTATTTGTGAGAAGAGTTAAGTCATTCATAATTGTTCATCATACAATATTGCTGTTACTGTGTGCAATATTCTCCTGGTTCAGCTCACTTCACTTTGCATTAGTTCATGTAAGTCTTTCCAGACTTTTCTGAAAGCATCCTTCTCATCATATCATATTGCAATATAATATTCCATATGAAGCATATGCCACAAACTTGTTCAACCATTCCCCAACTGATGGACATCCCCTCAATTTACAAATTATCTGCCACCACTAAAAGAGCTGCTATAAATATTATTGTATATATAGATGGTATATTTTACTAGATTTCCTCTACAATATTATTATATAAGTGCTTTCTCTAGAGCAGTGGTTCACTTGAATGTGCATTTGCCATCAATCAAAATATTTTGTTTCACTACCGAGTTCCCCAAAATGTAAAAATATGCATAAGTAACAATACATTGAGATATATAAAAAGAGTGCACACTCTGTATTATCTCTTTTTAGCTTTCTGTATACACCAAAAGGATATAAAAGAAATTCCACTAGACTATTCCCCATGTAGACCAAAAAAAATTTGATCCACAGTGGTCAACTGTATTTTAAAGATTTAATTATCAATTGAATCACTAAAAAAAAAAAAGGAAAAACATCTTACTTAAATCATTTAGACTTAAACAAGTTTGAACCAGAAGAATTAATGCACAACAAAGAAGAAAATACTTTTATTCCATGTCCCCCTCCACATCTGGCTAAAATTTGGCCTCCTTTAGACCTGTTTTCTTTCTTTCTCTTTCTTTTATTTCCTCCCTTTCTCCCTCCCTCCCATCCTTTTTTCTTCCTATTTTTCATCCTTTCTTCTTTCATCTTGTTTTCTTTCCTTCTTTCCTTCCTTCCTCTCTTACTTCTTTCCTGCTCTCTCTCCCTTTCTTCCTTGTTCTCCTTCCTTCGTTCTCCCTGTCTCCCTTCTTTTTTCTTCTCTCTCTCCCTCTCTCCATCCCTTCTTTCACTCCATCTTTTCTTTCTTCCTCTCTCCTTTCCTTACTCCTCTCTGTCTTTCCATTTTTGTTGATGTGTATGATTTCACTCTCCTTCATCTCATATAGGGCATTTCATGTTTTTTTCACCTTTAATTTTATTATTTTATGATATTGTAATAGTCTATTAACACTCTATAATTTATTTAGTCATTTGCCAGTTGTTGGGTATGTAGGCAGTTCTATTTTTTCTATTGCACAAAGAATAGCTATAAATGTTTTTTGTACAAGTAGGTCATTTTTATGATGTTTTAGAATAGAATCCTAGCAATGGAATTGCCAAGCTGAAATGTATATTAACTTTTTTTACTTCATTTACATTTTCCCATATTGCTTTCCAAAATGTTTGCATATTTGTATTTCTACCAACAATTCCTTAAAGTACCTATTTCCTCACAGTCCTATAAACAATATCCTCAGTCTTTTCATACTTTTGCATAATAAATAGGGGGCAGGACCTGGAATCAGTAAGATTTGAGTTCAACCTTAGATACTTAAATAGCTGTGTGACCCAGAGCAAATGCCAACATCAAGCTGCCTCAGTTTCCTCATCCAAAAAAGTGGTAGTAATAATAATATTTGCCTCCTGAGATTGTTGTGATGATAAAATAAAATAATAATTTGAAATCCTTTGTAAACTTTAAAGCATTCTGTAACTAGAAGGAGGAGGAAGAGATGGAGGAGGAGGAGGAGAAGGAGAAGAAGAAGAAGGAGAAAGAGATGGAAGAGAAGAAAAGAAGAAGAGGAAGGAGGAGGAGGAGAAGAAAACAAGAATAAGAGAAGGAGGAAGAAGAGGAGAATTAAAAGAAGAAAAATAGGAGGAGGGAGAAGGAAAAAAAGAAGAAAAGAAGGAGGAGGAAGAGGAGAAGGAGATTATGATGATGATGGTATTTTTTTTAATCTGGACCAAGAAGTCATATATTACTTCAGTTCCCTTATTGATTTTCATATCTCAGAATAAGACTTTCCAAAAGCTCATAGGTTCAATCTAATATTTATGTTCAATGAAGTGAAACAAAAGATGACATTTATATATGTGATTAATAACCATTTCCAACAACACAATTTGAATAGATAAAAAAAATTTTTGAAGAGGAAAGGAGGGGAAAATAAATGTAAGATAATTTGGCTATTGGTCAGCTCATCTTTGTTTTTGATCCATGGTAATCTAAAGGTTACCACACTGTATAACTCAGGCAGTAAAATGGTAGTATGCCTGTCATATTTTATATTTGTTACAGGACAATATGAAATACAGAAAGATTACTGAAAAATAGATTTTTTAAAAATAGTCAAGGAATAAAGTATAACAACTTCCCTGATTAAAGTACATTTCATCAAAACTTGAGACTTTCATAGAAGATCACTGATTTAGAGCTGGAAGGGAGCTTGGAGGTCATCTAATCCAACTCCTTCATTTTCCAGATAGAGAAACAGAGACTCATAGAGGTTAAGTAATGTGCCCAAAGTCACATAGGTAGTGACAGATATGGAAGTCCTCTGACACCAAATCAACTGCTCTTTCCACTGTAATCTGCTGCCTTGAAATGCTGCAGAAACACCATATTGTTTCTATCAAATGAGTGCTTTATTCTCCCTTGTGAATTGTTATTCCTTGGCTTTAAATATAGTATAAAAAATTACTGTGGAATCTCTGATCTTTAAAAGCAAGAATGTCAATCTGAAATAGAAATAGAGGCCACTCATTTGTACATAAGGATGCCTGCAGGCCCATATTGACTCAGTCTTAAAATGTAAGTCTATTTTCTTATATTTTATTTATTTTGTTAAATATTTCCCAGTTGCATTTTCCTTTCCTTTCCCAACATTGTTCAAGGTCCATATAGGCCTGGGGAGTATCTTTTTCAGTTCTGTCATAGAGTACCATCATGTAACATTGCTAAACTGAGCACAATAGGGGAAACCCATCATCCCAAGCATACAGCCTTCAACTCACTCCATATTCAATGTCGCTAAGTCCTGTCAATTCTGCCCTCAAAATCTCTTGCCTTCTATCTTTCCTCTCCCTCTGGCACTGCCACACTTCAGGCTATTATTATTTTCTGTCTAAACCATTATAACTGCCTGCTAACTGGTCTCCCTAACTCATCTTATATCCCTGTACTGTAATATTCTTCTTTATAATCTGATGGGAAATGATGTCATTCTCCTACATATACCTTAAGTGACAACTTTTCTCCCTAACAATTAAGAACAGAATCTTTAGCCTGTAATTCACACTCAGCCATAGTCTGGCCTTAGACATTCTCTTTCTCATAATCTCCCTTCCTTTACCTCTTCCCCCAGCTTGAAATTCGATTCAACAAAAAGAGAATACTTATGGAACTTTGTCCCAAGCACAGTCTAGTGCCAAAAGGGCAAAGGAGTATCTGAGAGAAATACATTTAGAATGGGATATAAGAAGGAAAGGTGTCAGATTAGGGAACCTGAGGACTGAGTAGCTTTCAATTTAAGAAATCAGTTGGAGCAACTGATGTATGAGAATTGGGAGGAGTGATCTAGAAATCACCTGGGAAGTTCACAGATAAAATGGAGTTGGAAAAAGACCAGGAGGTAAAGTAATGAAGAAATAAGGATAAACAGGTCAGGAGGTGGGCAATAAGAAAACTCAATAGTAAACGTCAAATATTTTTTTGAGCACCGGCCATGTACACTGTGCTAAACTCTAGAAATACAAAGAAAAACAAAAATAATCCTTGCTCTCAAGGAACTAACAATCTAATAGGGGAGGTAACAATGTAATAAACTATGTACAAACAAAATATACCCAGGATTAATTGGAAGGAAGACCCTAGACTTATGGGGGACAAAGACAACCTTCATGCAGAATGAAGGATTTTATCTGGGACCTGACAGAAGCCAAACGGCAGAGATGAGGAAAGAGAATTCCAGGCATGTGGAATTGAAAATGCAGAAAGTTTACAGTCAAGGTATCTTGGGCAAATAATATCAAGGAGACCAGTATCACTATTTCACTGAGTACGTAGAGAGAAGAAAGATATAAAAAGGCTGGAAAGCTAGAAAGGACAAGGTTATAAATTACATTACAGGTCAAACAATAGATTTCATATTTGATCCTGAAGGCAAAATAGAGGCACTGGAATTTATTGACTGGTGGGTTGGGGTGGGGAGAGTGACATGGTCAGACCTGTTTAAGGAAGATCAGTCTGGTGACTAAGTGGAGGGTGGACTGGAGTGGGGAAAGACTTATAGCAGAAAGATCAGCCAGTAGGTTACTGCAATAGTCAAGGCATGAGGTGAAGAGGATCTATAAAAAGGTGGTAGCATTGTCTGAAGAAAGAAGGCTCCATACAGCTAAGATGTCAATAAAAATAGAATTGACAAGATTTGGCAATTAGATGGATATGGAGGTGGTGAGATAGTATGAGGAGTTGAGAATGACATCTGATATATAAACTTAGGCTACTGTAGTACCTTTGACAATACAGAGAACTTAGAAAGAAGAGAGGCTTTGGAGGAGATAATGACTTCAATATTGAATATGCTGAATTTGAAATATCTAATGGAGCATTTAATTAGTGATGTCCAAAAGGTAAGTGGATATATAATACTGGAGATCAGAAAAGAAGTTGGGACTACATGGAAATGAAAATCATCTACATTGTTATAGCAATTGAATTCATGATATCTGATGTCATCACCAAGCTAAACAGTATAGAGAGAGGAGAAGAGGGCCCACAGCAGAGCCTTTGGAATCCAGCAAAGGAAACTGGGGAATCCACAAACAGGAGAACCAGAAGAGAGCAGTGTCATGAAAGCCAAGGGAGAAGAAATTATTGAGCAGAGCGTCATCAACAGTGCCAAAGGCTTTAGAGAAATCAAGGATGGTGAGGACTGAGACAAGGTAATTAGATTAGGCAGATAAGAAATTAATAATAACTTTGGAGAGAGCCTGTTCAGTTGAATAATGAGGTCAGAATCCAGGTAGTTTAGACTGGAGTTTTAAAGATCTGTTATTGGCTAATCGATTGCACCTCCAGGCTTTCATTGTCACCCTCCAGTTCCCACCCAAGATGTTTAGGAGCTAACCCTAGCTCCCTATTTTCCATGTTTTGTAGACCTATATTGAACTCATCTTTTGTTGGGAGTGACTGCCTTCATCTCAGACCCTTACCCATCTTGCTCAGTCTCATCACTTTCTTCTCCATCTCTTTCATCTCTTGCTCCAACTCTGGACTCCCAGAACACTAATTTTGTCTTCTTTTTGCAGCTGACCTCCATTTGTATGGTTGTGTGTTTTGCCCTACTCTTTTAGGCCTTTGGAGCTAAGCTCAGCCATGTAATGTGTGTTAGTGTACATGTGTACACAAACACACACACATATATATGTGTATGTGTGTGTGTGTGTATATGTATATATATATATATATATAAAAGTTACATTGGGAATAATGAGATCTGTGGTGGGGTCCCAGCTATGCTATTGTACTTTATACTTCTGTGATCTGATTATAACTATCTAACCTTTCTGAACCTCAGCTTTCTCATCTGAAAAATAAGGAACTTGCATTAAATGATTTCTAACTTTTTCTCTTGCTACCTCTGCTCCCTCCAGAGTATTAAAAAACTCAGAGATAGAGGAAAGAGTTGAACATTTCATGATACAAGGATATCATACAGCTTTATTCACCACTTTTGTATAGCCCACTGAGGAAATGGATACTGGAAGCTCACTCCATGAATGCCCTCTGAAAAAATAAAAAGAATCCATAAATCAACACTTGGGCTCCCAGGATACTTTGCTGAACAGTTTGCATGTCTTTGTAATGTTTTTCCCCATTTTCATCAGACCATTATTGACAGATACAAATAGGTAATAGAAAATAAATACAAATTCTATTAAAAATCCAATTAGATTTCAGTGCATGCAGAAAAATAAGATCAAAGGAATCATCTAAGTAGAATTTAAGTATCTATATCAGCCAAGATTATGAAAAATTTGCTCTCTAAAAAAATCTCTCCCTCTATGGCTCTTTGATAAATAATTGTCATTGGGAAAATGGAAGCAGTCATAGACTGAGAGTATATGTCATTACTAACAAAATTTATTTAGATTTTTTTTATGTGGAAGAAATGGAGGAAAGTAGGGGTAAGTGAGGAGAGACAAGTCAGTGTAGAAGAGGAATATTTTTTGGTTTTATAGTAGATGTCCTGTGAAACTTGGTCCACAATTTCTTATTGAAAAACAAAGCTCATTTGGTTGGATGTAGAGGTATTTATCTGCTAGAAAACAAAGAAGTAACAAGAGGTTGGCATGTTGTAATTATTGTATTCTATCTCAATGAAAAGCATCCCTCCTCTTTAGTTATCCTTTTTAATGGTCCCCGTTCCTCATTCCTTTTCTAAAGATGCCAGTACAATGATGCTTAGCAAATGGGACCACTTAGCAATACTGTAATTAGTGCCCCAATTGTAGCAGTAATGGACTTATACATTAATATTCCATCATCGTTTTATAGGCATTGATACAAAATAGTGACAGAAAAGTGACTAATTGATTTTTTTTTCATTTCAAAAGCTATTCAGTTTTTGTTAATGTAAGCTTTCTGTTCTTATTAGGGAATTACTGTTTTCAAAGGTGTTGTTGCTCTATGTTTTCTCATGAACAAAATTTGAGTATTCATTTTGGTTCCTGAAAGGATATTTTGGTTAAAGACTTAAGGAATTTAAAAACAATATTTTCCAGATTTGTCATTGCAGAAAGCACAATCCTCCCACTTTGAAGCATATTTAACAAAACTAACCCCACCAAACACACCATACCACACACACACACACATACACATATACATACACATACACACACACACACACACACACACCTCTGAAGTCATTCATTTACACTACAACTCCTAAAATGTGCACAAATTCAGTTTCTAATGAATGCCTTTTCAATCTCAAGGGACACACTGCTCTTCTGGGGCAACATGACATTTCCAGCAGCTGAGCCCTCATGGCTTATATTACCTAACATAGAACACGAAAGAAATGCACACTGCTTTGCTCTATGGACAAAATCCATCTTTGTAATCTGTCCATATAATTAAAACCAATTTAAAGAAAGTCTTATTTTCATTCACTTTAATAAGGAAAATTTTGGAACTTTTTTGACATTTTTGACAACATTCTTGACCCATTCCCTAAAGCTATACTTTTTTGCCCTAAATTCTCAGTTATGAAACACCTAAATAATTGCTTGGTCATTTGCACTTGCAGAAAATAAAAACAAAAATGGCGCATAGATGTTGAGACAGAGCGAGTCAGTCTGCTCTTCTACTTCCAGCGGGAGGAAGAGCTTGAAGATCAAGGTAATGCAAGGAAATGTCCACCTGTGAATCTCTGCTGGTTTGGGGAGTGAATCTTTGTTATCCTTGGTGAGGGAAACTCCTAGATGAAGGAAGTCCTTTCTAATAACAGCACTTTCATTGCAATAGTCAGTGAATAATTATCTAAGAGGTAAAGTGATTTGCCCAGACCAGGGATGGGGAACCTGCAGCCTCCAGTGGTCCTCTGGTTATATGGTCCTCAAGCGCAGTCTTTTGAATCCAAGCTTCACAACTGGAGAAAAGGAAGCACAACTAAGCCACTGGCCCCTATTTAATCCACATGACTTTTTGACATTGAACATGTTCAGGTGGGTTTCACACACACTGAGTTTACTAAGTAAAACAGGAAGCAGATTTCTAGGGATTGAAGTGGACTCTCTGGGTTTAAAGTTAGGGTTCATTCTGGTAGTTGGAATTTCTGTAGAGAGGACTGGCAAGTCACTGCCAGTATGCCAGAGGTCATGGAGAGGCTGAGCATTTTTGATGGAGTCTATCACTCTGTCAAATACCTAAAATATCATGATGATTCATAGGAGATCATTTAGATTGTTATGGTATGTAAAGTAGTTAACATATTTGCACAAAATTATCAATAATAACAACAAAAACATTCCTACAAGATCTATTTTGAACGTACTTGGTCTTGGAAACTTTGAGAAAAAAAAGGCTTTTAATAGCTCATGGACTTAAAATGAATCTAGAACAAAGAATCCTTATTTTTAGAATTCCCTTAGTAGATCTGTAATTATTCTAGAAGGTCAGTAGTTTGGTGTTCCCTACTTCTCTCCCACTTTATCCCTCCTACTCCAAGCAATGTTATAGGTAGAGGAGGACAGAGTGATACTCCATGGCAAGCCAGACATACTTTTGCTTCCCAATATCAGAACAGGGGCACATTTCACTGATATGGCCCTTCTGCTTGCCCTCTTTCTCCCTCCCCTTTAATTTCCTGCTCTTCCTTAAGGAATCCCAGAATCACACAATGTCAGATTTGGAAAGGCAATAGTCCAAATTTTATATGAAAAATCAGGTCTTCTATATACCATCTGGGAAAGGATCAACCAGTCTTTGTTTGCAAATCTCCATGAGGGGGGAACCTTCTACCACCTAAATTTTAGGTGAGGTAGGGAACTGGCAAGCCGCATGTGACCCTTACTATAAGGATTTGTTCTGTGCAGTTTGGATTCAGTCAAAGGGCTGTAATCTCAACAGACTCATTGTTCTTCTGAGACAACAGTGGTCTTGAGGCCACAGGTTCCCTACCTCTGACCTAAAACTATCCCTTCTAGTCCAAGATGGCTCCACTTCATACGATAATTTTCCTTACCTACATCATGTCTATATTCCTGCTTGAAGGAGGAGTAGGAAGAAGAGATAGTTAGACTGGGAGTAGTATGATCAGTACTGGGAAACAGATATCATTCCATCTGCTTCTTTAAGGAGACACATTACAAATCCTGCTCACAATCTACCTGCTCTGGCCCAAATTACCCAGGAATAGTTTGGCCTTGATCTAATTAATTATGTAAAACTGAGTAATTCAGATGATCACCACGTTTTGGAAAGCCAGAAAGATCTAGCTCATAATGTATTAAGCATTGCGGTAAATGCTAGGGATATAACTGCAAACAAAATAGTCCCTCCTCTTAAGAAGTTTGTATTCTGATGTTGGAAGAAAACTTACAGTGGGAAGAAAGAAAAGAGAGGCCATGGTGGGGTAAGAGCAGAAGGGCAAGGTTGCTAGAGGTAGAGGAGTCTCTACCTAGGGAGGGAGTCAAAACAGGTGCACAAAACCCTTGAAGGTTGGGACAGTGCACCTCCCAGACTGAAGGCAGAGCCCTCCTTTTACAAACAATTAAAAGTCAATTAATAGGCTGAGAAAATGGGCAACCATTAGAGTAAAACCTCTGACTATAGAGAAGAACCAAGACATTCTAAATGCTCTCCTACATTTGCATGAGTTGTGTTGCTCCCCCAAAACCTGTTCATTCACATATTTGGGGTATATTTCCTGAGAAACCAGAATTCTTGGGTTAAGGTTTATTTGTCTTAGGAGTCTGTAGGGCTAAACAGATAGTTCTGGATCAAACCACCAAAAAAACTGGCCTCAGACAAGTTAATTTTCCTCCTTAGCTGGGGAGTGTAGCTCTGGGGCACATCTCTGCATTATTCAAATGATGTCCCAGGAAGAAGCAAGCACTCTCACATACCTTGCATGGAGTGAACATTCCAATATCTGTTGCAATGAATTAAAGTTCCCACCTCTGTATTACAGGAAAAGTAGAAAGATGTCAATATTCTATTGACTGGCAATCCTGTTATAGTTAATGTTAAAAAATACTATAAAATGTGAAGTTTAAGAAATTTCCACTTAAAGGATGATGAATGGATGTAGATTAGAGACTCTTTATGATCCCTTGTTTTACTTCAATGGAGGCTATGTGCTAAATTAAAAACAACGCAGCTGTGGTTAGAAGTTCTTGGTCCCAAGTCTGACTCTGATGCTTACTAGCTGTGTTCCTATGAACAAACTCATTAACCTCTCTGAGTCTCAGTGTCATCAGGGAAAGGGAGATAATAACTAACTCCCTGACTCAAGGAGATATTTAAGGACAGTACTTTGTAAACCTCCAAGTCCACCATAAATATGAGTTGTTTTTAAATGATATCTGATGTCTTTTTCTTCCTACACACTACTCTTTCATATGAACATTGTTATTCCCTGAAACACTTGGTTTATATGTTTCAAAAAAGGGTAATGTTATGAGCGTCATATGTAAGGTGTTTTCCAATGCTTAAAGTAACAGCTATCATTATAATCTCTAAAAGGTAACATGACTTAATCAAGTCCATTGCAAAGTAGCTTCATTTGCTTGCTGGTCAGAGTTATTAAATTAATAAATCAGGGCAATAATGTAGAAGGAGAAGAGCCAGATTTGATAAAATTATGGTACAGTGAGGTGAATTCAGAATACATTTAATGATAGGACCTAAAGAGTAGTCATCAATGGGCTCATATCAACTTGGGGAGAGCAATCTTTTAGAAGGTTCCATCTAGTCTTGGTTTTTGCAATAATTTTTCTTTGATTTGGAATGAAGATATAGATAACATGTTGATCAGATCCACAGATGTAGAATGGATATTAATATACTGGGAAAATCATAGTTCTGGACTTAAATTTAAAAAAGGATCTTGGCAGGCTAAAACAATAGGCTGAATCTAATAAGTTGACATTTTAATAGGAATAAATAAATAATAAGGGTCTTTCATTTGGATTCAAAAGGAAAACTGCAGGACAGCATTTTAGTGCAGTCGTAAGGCATTAGAAAGCATCAATCAATCAGAAAAATAAATGAATAATGCAGTGATTGCATATTTTCTCTCCTTCAAGAGTATGACATGGCAGTTCCCACCAAAATTAAAAATCTTAGGTTGCTTTAAGTGCATAATTTCTAGAATAACAGAAGTGAGAGTTCTCTCTTCTAGTAACACCATATTTGAAATATCAGGCTCACTTCTAGGATCCGTAATCTAGGAAAGGTGAAGAACTGGAGCATCCCCAAACCTAAGCCACTAGGATCATGGAAGGAGCAGAGGCAATGTCATATGAGGATATTTGAAGAAACTAGTGAGTTCTCTTTCACTGGAAGCCTTCAAGTGGAGACTGGTTGACCATTTGTCAAGGAAGTTGTAGAGATTCTCATTCAGGAACAGACAAGATTCTGTGACCTGAAGAATAACTTGCTATTACTGGAATGAATTTATTCAGGTTCTACACAGTCACTCCACTTTCTCTTGGGTCAAAAAGAATTTCTTTATTGACACTTAGATCTGACAATATTCCCTCCCACATACCACTTTCTTTTTTGTATCAGAGCTCTGATTGTCTTCAATAATATGTCCAATTCTGAACTCTTGTTCAGAACATAGTAATTGCTGCTCAGTGAAAGTTAGAATTAATAAAATCAGAGTAAGTGCTTTACCACTGTTTCCCAGGGAAAAGGAGATAACATAATTTCACAGTTTGATACCACTAGCCTTTTTTTGGCCTGGGCTATGCGCATGAGAGATTCAATTACAATCAAATCCTAATGTAAGGTCACTTAGCACATTACATTTCATGGAGTTTGTTTGTTCTGGATAATATACTGAAATGTTATTGTGATAGCAGCAGAGTTGTCTGTTAAGATTAAATGGCGTGGAGATCTAGTTTTACCTCCATTGTGTTCCAGATGGTTCTGCAGAGAGATTTAAAGTATTACCCTCACACAAGCTAATTCTTTTTCCTGGAAGCCTCCATACTGTCTCTTTTTATTAAGAAAGTAATGACTTACTATTCAACCAATAAGTCCTAGTGTTGATGGAAATAAAAATAGATTTACTATTTTCTTTAAGGATATCAGTGAAAGAAAGATACCTGGGTTTCTCATAGTAAATTGAATATAAATTAATTTTTAAACAAAATTATAAATGTTCTCCTTGGATCTCACCTATAATTAAAGTATGTTAAAAGAAAAAAAGTTAAAAATAGATTATAGTTTCAAAATTTGCTAGTTAAAAACAAGTAAAAGGTGTTCCTTAGAGAGTGGCATTATATAGGCTGGATTCTTTATTATTCATTTTATGTTGTACTAATAGTATTTTGTGTTTTCTTCTTACTAGCCTGGTATAATAAAATGAGCCCTGGAATTAAAGTCATAAAACCAAGGTTTACGGTTCAAGATACATGCAATTTCAGCCAAGTGAGAGAATTATTGTATCATACAATTAAATATTATTATTGTATAAGACTTAGAATTGGAAGGGACATTAAAGGCCACTAGCTCAATCCTCATTTTTACAGATAAGGAAACTGAGATACACAGATATTAAATGGCTTACCCAGGGTCACACAGCTAGCAAGTGCCTATAGTGTGATTTAAACCATGGTCTTCCTGATTTCAAGTCCAATACCCTATTAACTATTCCATGCTGCCTCTCTAACTATGAGACCTTCCATGAGTAATTTAACTCTCTAAATTCAGAGTTTTTGTAAACTTTTTCTCTCTCTGTTTGTAATGGCAATCAAATTAGGATCTTTTGTAGTTTTTGTTTTACTAAAAGTACCTCTGATTGGATAATGTGATTAAAGAAGATCTTTCTCACCCATTGATGGGCCTGCCCATTGTGGGAAGCTTAATTAGGGGAGTTGCTTTGTAGAAGGGGCCCAAGTACCTTTTGTTTTTTCTATTGAGGCACTGGATCAGAGGTTACATCCTCTGACTCTAAAAAGTATATAAATACACTGAGGGTGAGGTTTTACTTTGGGGATTAGTTTTTGTAAGAAGGTTTGAATGCCTGATGAGGACTCTGGGAAACTTCTTAAGGAGCCTCTGGCTTTGAGAACCCAGATGTCAGCCCTTCCCTCTCTGGTAACTATGGTCAGATAGTTGGACTAGCTGTTGAATTATGGTCAGGCAAAGGAAGCCATGTCTGTTGATTTGGGGGCTTACTGACTAGAAGTGTTTGTTTGGCTAGATGACAATGCCAAGAAGCCAGTAAAGGAGCCCCTTGGCTTTGAAAACCCTGATGTCAGTGCTTCCCTCTCTGGCAACTATGGTCAGACAGTTGGGGTCCAACTCACTGTTGAATTCAGGCAGAGGAAGCATGTCTGTTGATCTTTTGATTTTTCTGTGTTTTCTTTGAAGTTCAGGGTGCTAACTCCCTTGAACTAGGTGAATGATAGATATACTTGGTTAAGGGAATGATACATGTACTTGATTAAACTGATTGTTAACCCCTCAAAAGTTGCCTTTCCTTTTATGAATGTAGATCTAAAAACCTGTGATAGCAGGCCACCTTGTGTATGTTGGGGTGCTTACTGATACACTGTTTTATAAGACATTATAGCTCATATCCATCCACTATCTTCCCTGACAAATTGTGGGGAAAGACAGTGTTGCTGGTGCAATAATGTCAAACTCAAACTAAAAGGGGAGTCACTAATGCATATATGAGAATTCCTGAAAGCCACATATTGACTTAGTTTTAAAATATATTACTATAAATTTATATCATATTTTTGTTGACTTTGTCCAATTTTCCCAATTACATTTTAATATACATTTTAATATGACACTGAGGCAGCATGTTTGACACCTCTGCTATTGGTTGGTTGACTGACTGGTTGCTGTCCTTCATTCTCAAAGAAGCCCAACATGACACCCCTATTCTGGGGTCAAAGTACAATATATCCATCTGTGACTGATCAGACTTCTATGAGCTCAGAAGGCTCTACTATAGGTTGGGCACAAATAGTCCATATGAGCATTGAGAGTGTAGATTTCTCTAAATTTGTGTATATTATATTTCTTTTGAGCTACTGAAGTTCTGCTTCACTCATAGAGCACAGCATATTCTTTAATGCAAGTGCACCATGCTGGATAGTTCCGTGCCAGCATCTCCCAAGTCTCACAATTGATTCCAAAGTTTTTCAGAGAGACTTTGCAAGTGTCCTAGTTTTGCTTCTTCTGTCCTCCGTGTGAGCACCTGCATTGTGTGAGTTGTCCATAAAATAGTCTTTTGGGCAAACATACATCTGGCATTCGAACAACATATATTCCAAATATGTAAATGGTTTAGTATCTTTTCATTCATAATTCCAGATTGATCTGTGACCAATTCAGAGTAACACCAGTAATATGACTGTATTCTCATAGCTCCTCTAATAATTAACTTTTTTATTTTTGATACTTTGGTCAATTTTCATGGAATAAAGTGAAACTTCTATTCTTTTACTTTGAACTTTTCTTATAGTTGATGATTTTGACCATGTTTTCATGGTCATTTATAATTTGAAATCCTCTTTTTGAAAATTGTTCATATCCTTAGTCTCTTACCCACTAGGAAAAGGCCCTTCATCTTATAGATTTTTTGTCAGTTCTCTATACATCTTAGATATCAGGTTCATGTCAGTGATGTTTGACGCAAAAAAAAAAAAAAATGAACCTTGTTCATCAGGATCTCACTATAAATGAAAACAGAACACAGAAAATTAAAGCTAAATGGAAAGAACGCTCCTAAGTATTCTTATAAGAGTCAAATTAAGAGGTTGATGAAGAAATATCTTTTCACAGGCTATTTGTTTACCTCATAATTCAGTGATCATTATAAACTTTTGAAGAAAAGACACTATGAAAATAATTGCACATTATACACTAACAATTGTTGCTGAGGATGTATAGGCATAGAAAATTATATGAAGAACTTAATAAGACCTTGCAAATAAACAAAGTATTGATACTGAAAAATAAAATATGGACAGAACCAAGGACATATGCATTCCCCCACTCTTCATCAGAATGTAAGGATGAGAGTAGTTCTGATCAATTCAGCAAATACTAACGTTTGTGAAACACTGTGGCAGAAACGGGAGATACAATGTTTATATGAAACAGTCTTGCTCTCATGTGACTAACAGACACTGAAAGGTATTCTTATCAGTATTGCAATTTACTTCACATTCATTTTCAACATCAGCTAAGTGTTCAGTTGTGATAGTGTCATCTTTGAATTACAAGCCCTGTGACTGGGGTAAATTATTTAACCTCTCATTTGCTTCAGTGGTCAAACCAAAATCCCTTCAAGCCCTAAAATCTATAATTTTGACAGCGTCTCTCTGAAATGTGTTCCACTATGTTTCACATCTACATTTTTATTCTCTAGCATGTAGATAATAATATTAAACTTTGCTAAATATTGAATGATGATTATTTATAGAAGAATCAATAAAAATAATTTTTAAAATCTTTGCGGATGTGATCATAATAAATATTTCACAAAAAAAAAACACTATCAACTCCACTTCAAAACTGTGTTTTCAAAGCTTGTTCTTACTGCATCTGACCCATTTAGGAAGCTAGGTGGTATAGTGCAGTAAGGAATGAACTTGGAATTAGGAAGTGCTTGTCTCAGAAATTTACTAGCTATGTGACAATGGACAAATCACTTAACGTCTTAATTTCATTTGTCTCATATGTAAAATGGAGATGAAAATAGCATTTACCCCACAGAATTGTGCAGATCAAATGAGAAAATTCATGTAAAAAACTTTACAAAGTTTAAATGAAATTTTAAATTAGATACATGCAAGCTATTTAATAAATAGAAATTAATAATAATAGACAAGCCCTTTTATGAATTCATATTTATGAATTGGAAGTCACAAACAGGAACTTGAGTCATGGGTCAAATTCCTAGAAGTTGCATGTACAGTTGCTGTTTGGTTGCTTTGCTTATGAAATAGAATTGTGGGTGTTTTCATGTTTTGGTAACCTGTGAAAACTAAATTTTATTGTTTGCTGGGTTTTATGATCTATATTTAGTGTTCCTTAAACTCGGTAATTTCATTAATTCAGCAGATGCTCCTTTTATATCTCTGCATCACGTTGTAGAAAGTGAATAAGTGGGACTCTTTCCATGAATGCTTAGTTGAAGGATTGGCACTGTCCCTTCAGATTTGATTCCATGAAGTGATTGATGCCTGCAGTAACTGACTGCATTGATGCTTGTTGTCCACCAGAGGGCACAACTGATTCAGTTGCATCCCAGGCAGTTATTCCCAAAAGTAGATAGCTATTTGATTTTTCTCCATATTTGATCTTGGTTTGCATATATATATAATATATATATATGCAAAGATCAATATATACATATATTGAACCTATATATAGGTTCAAGTTTGAAATAAATTTACTATATATATATAGTAAATCTAGCTAGTAGATATATAGTATCTACTATATATATATAGTATATATATATATCTATATATATATATCTACTATATATATAGTAGATATATATAGTAGCTATATCTATAGTAGATATAGCTATCTACTATATAAATAGCTATATACATATACTCTCTCTCTCTCTCTCTCTCTCTCTATATATATATATATATATATACACTCTCTATATGTAGGTTCAAGTTTGAAATAAATTTTATATATATATATATGTGTGTGTGTGTGTGTGTGTGTGTGTGTGTGTGTGTGTGTGTGTGTGTGTGTGTGTGTATAGGGGGTTCAAGTTTGGAATAAATTGACTCCTCAGTACACACTTTGTATAATCCAGCCTTCAGTTCTGGGCTTCACTTAGGGTCCAGCTCTTTCACTGGTAGCCTGGGTTTCCTTGGTCTGAGCTCAGGTTCCAACCCAAAACAGAACCCCAGAAAGGACTTAACCTCCAAGTAGGGACAGACTACTGGGACTCCCTAGTTCAAGTTTTCATCTTTCATCATGTGTGTGTTTATGTATGTATACATTTGTGTATATACAAACACATATCCTCATATTTATGTAGCACTTTAAAGTTTGCATACACATATTTTTTTTAAAGTTCTATATGCATACCTTCTTTGAGTCTCCCAGCAGCCCCACATGGTTGACGTTATTATGAGCATTTATATGAGACCGAAGTGGGGTCAGAGAGGTTCAGTGACTGCTTGCAGCTTACAGTTAATGATTCATTCACCAAGAGTCACTTAAATTTTACATTTTAGAGGGATTTCTTGAACTCATGTTTTCATGATGTTAAAATGAGTCCCTGAGTGCTACACTAAGTTGCCTCTTGCTTCAACTAACGTCTATTTTAACAATGCTAGTTCATTTAGAAAAGTAGTAGTACTATTTCTTAACCCAAAGCACCATGGGATCAAGACACAAAAAGTAAGCAGCTGCCACCTTTTTTTCTTTTGATTTTAGAAGTTTGGGTTTTTCTCTCTGGATCACCCAGGACTCCTGCAGCTATTGGTTTTGCATTATGATGATCTGAGTCAGTCAGTTTCCTTCCTATACTTTCTCCATCTGCTGAAATTGACTGCCATTCACCCCAGATCTTTTCACTGTCACTGCTAGTGAAGTGGTCTCAGACATTCCAATAGAAACCTACATCTATGAAGAGATCAGGAACAAACAGGAATCTTTTTCTTTTTTGCTAACTGTTAGAAAAAAATCCATACATTTCAAAAAGATGGCTAAAAGGAAATCATTTTATGAACTTGCCTTCAAAAATAATTCAATGTAATCCATCAAACATGTAATATGTCAGTGAATTTAGAAAAGCACATATTAAGCACCTACTGTGGGCCAAGCACTCTACTATGCATTAGGGATACAAATAAGGGTAAAAAGCCATCCCTGCTCTCAATGTGCTTTCATTCTATTCTGGGAGAAAACATGTAAATATCTTGGGATACATAAGATATATAAAGGGTATATAAAATTAATTTGAAAGGGAAAGATATACTAGGTTCTAGTGGCATAAAAGATAAAAATGAGGATAATCCCTGAGATGAAAATCATAATCATGTTGATACATCTTGGGAACTTTTTTAACTTTAGATTTATAATTCAGATGCATTTCTCCTATGCTTCTTTGGAAGTTCTTTAAAAAGTGGCAAAAGGCTTTTTGCATCTATTTCTTCAATGAGTAGAGTGATTATGGTTCAATAAATTTGCTAGTTTTTTGAGTGGTAGAAGATGTTACTTTATTTGGGGGATCTTCCACTGTAGTCAAATGAAGTATCAGACCTGAAGTTTCAGGGAAGAGCAATTTCTGTCCTAACCTGTACTTTCACAAAGTGTAAAAGTGGAAGGGAGATTTAGCTGAATTTGGCCTCTAGAGCAAACCTGATGGAGCTATAAAGCTAATTTTTAATATTTGATTTGAAAATTTGAGGCAGAGCAGTAATATATTTAGATACAAATGAAATTTTAAAGAGCAGAAGGAAGAAGCATATTTTTTACCTGACTTCCCCTGATGAAGAGGTTATTAAGGACCTCCTGATAAGGCAGTGACATTGTTTCACTGTCTGACTTTCCCTTCAAATGGTTATAGGTGGAAGTTTAACGTTACTCTCTTTTCCCTTGTTTTATTAATTTCACACTAAGAATCTCCACTGTTATCTTTGGAGGCTGGAAGAAAGACATACATGGACACAAACGTTTATTATAAAAGCAACCTGTAGTTGTAAGAAAGAAAACATGCCTGCTGTGGCCCAGGATACAGCACTGTGACTTCAATGCCCTTAAGAGCAACAGGAAGTGAGAGCAAGTGGTACTTGGCTGAGTTAGCCATCAATTTGACTAATTATATGGCAGACCTTGTCCTCCAAGCACTTTTCCTTGCAAAGACCATAAGGAAAAATAGACATTCAAGTTCCTTTCTCTTAAATTGTCTAACAGAAGCAGCCAACTAGAGGACCCAGGGCTATGTGAGGCTCATCAATATTCCCTAGATAGACACTGATACAATTGTGAAGGGAGATAATGCTATTAGGACTTTTACTGAAGCCATAACTAAAAGGGATGTGTCCATTCCCCATCTACCCACCCAGACTGGTACTATTTACTTCAGAGAATTCTCAGGTCCAAGATCATGGGTCTTCTTTTCAGCCCTGCTGCAGTATTGGGCATTTTTAGTAATTTGGCTCTCAAGATTTTGCTGTAATTAGCCATTATAGCAAATTACACAAGGTCAGATATAAAAGATGTTATCTACTGAAGGACACCTTGAAGACAGATTTCAGCAAAGAAAAGGAAAACATATTTAGGGAATATAGTTTTGAAATCTTTTCATGCAAGTCTTTGCTACTTGCACTAGTAAAACTGGTCATCCTTGCTAAGATTGATACTTTTGAAATCTCATTTGTCTCTGCACATAACTAAATACCAGTGAAAAGGCTTCCTCATTTGGACATTTACAAGATTTTTTTAAAAAAATAGAATTCATTGAATATTGGGAATAATGCTTCTTCCTCTTATGAGCATGGAATAAACATCTTTTGGTGTGGTCCAAATTGGAAATTCTGTTCACATTAGAAGGTTACTTTTTCTTATTTTGTTAGAATTGCTCTATTTTATCTAGTAAACATCCAGAGAAAGCAGATAATTTGTTTGAATGAGCAGTACATTAAGTTCTACAAATGCCAATTGGATGATCCCATCACAAATACCACACATATCCTCTGGCTACAAAACACAATACTGGAGAAGCTAAAGCAATAGTTGGTACTATTTTGGAGCAGTGTTATGGTTCTTGATGGTGGCAGTGTGGCTTTCCTAGGGCAGTGGCTCTTGTGAACATCCAGGGTGGTTATGGTGGCTCTCACAAGGAGGAAACTGGAGAAAATAGAAGTCTCACACATGGAAAATCTGCCCAATGAAGGTTGTAAGTTGCGGATCTCTAATATAATGTGTCTGTTATATGTGATATCACAGCTTGGGGTGTAGATTGGATTGCATGCTAGATAGAACTTACCAGCATTCTCGTCCATAATCAGTAGCATTGAACTGTCAGGGTATAGAGTTGGATTATAGTGTAATATGTGACATCCTTACTACTCACCTTGAAATCCCTCCAAGCCTAGAAGTGTGCCTTTGAGGTTGACTTATACAGAAGACTGACAAATCAGTCTTTCCAGCTACAGAACTCTGGAGCATGAGAGAAGGGTCACCTCTACTTGTCACAAATCATCATTATCCATTCAGTGCTCTACAGGAGGTGAGTTTTTTAAGTGTTGGTATTCATGTTTCAACAAAGAATTCTCTAACATTAAAAACAGAAAATTGTTTAGAGTGAATAGAATTCATGTTAGGCTTCAGTTTAAATGTGTCCATCTATTTTTTTAGATTTGAAAACCAAAATTGTCCCTGCGTTCAGTGGGCCAATTAGCTACAAAAACGTCAAGAAAAGTGACATTGCAGGGGAAAAAAATTCTCAAATAGATCAATATGCTCAATGACTACAATCCAAAACACTAACAGGGAGCTGAACTCAGGATAAAGGCACTGGGTGCAAAGGACAGATGATTAAACGCACCTCCTAGAACTTTGTTTTAAAAAAAAAAATGTAGAGTACTAAACTAAAACATGTAGATAACGATTTTAATTCAATAACTTTAAAGAAATTAAACTGTAATTTAGAATCTGAATAAGGTAGAAATCACCTTATTTTTGAATCTATGTTATTTTCAACTAATAGAGATACTGTTTTATAAGTCATTGAGAAATATTTATTAAACAATTTAGTACTGGCATTTTATAGGCAAGATCATAAGCTCTAGGACACAGCTGTATATTCAAAGATGAGAAAGGCTTTTCCTGAACCACCTCTAACCTGTGCATGATATATACTCAAACAGCTGGATCAACTCTGACTTAGCTCGAAATGCAGAGGTTATGTTTCTGTTTATTAAAAGTAATTAGCTCAACATATTAGGAACTTTTTGGAAATGCAGGCACAAGCAGACAGTGTTCTTTTTGAACCTTCTTAGTTTTAAGCTCTGGTCTTTTTCTTCTTTTACTCTCTTTCCCCACCATCATTCTTTTCTCTTTTTCTTCTCCACAAATGAACCAGTTTACTTGCTGAGAATCATTTAGTAAATTCGTTTAACCGTCCCTCCTTCCATTTATTTTTTTTTCCTTTAATTTGGAATAGGATAGTTCGGCTTCTTCAACCTACTGACTGTTATATGCCAAAGAGCTTTCTCACAGAAAGTTTGGGCAGGTACCCAGGGTATCCCCAGTGGAATCAGGAAATAGTCCTGAACTCATAATACCTACAGATTTATTCATCTGATATATATATATATATGACATATCTGACATATATACATACACACATATATGTATTATATGTATACGTAAATATATATGCATGTGTGTATATGTATATATATAAAATATGTACCGATGTATATATAAAATATTCTGTGTATAATTAATGCCACATTCTATTTTACATTTTATATCTTTATGCACCTACAAAATCTCCAAGTAGACTGGAATCTTGGGCACAGGATCTTTTTATTATTCATTTTTTTTTTGTATTTTCCCTAAGACTTAAGCCCCATGCCTTGCACTAGGTGCTTGCTCAGGAAAGACATGCTTGCCGATAGAATGTGAAATGCTGCTTTGCAGTTGGGTCACACAGATAGGATCATGCCACTCCTGAGGACCAGATCTGATCCGAATTCCCCTTCTAAGACTGTATCCTCTCAAGGTTCTGGGCCTTGATGGGGAAGAACTAATTTGCGAAGTTCTGAAGCAAGAGGGTCCATTAGGAAGGGGTTCATTTACAGATGAGGTCACTTTAATCCATTTTGCTGAATTGTGTTCTTGACAATTTTTGAAACACTTCCAAAGTGCTTCCCAGAATGGGAGAAAGAAGGTCCAATATACAGACCTCCTTTTATTGCCATCATTTTCTGATTTATTTTCAAGCAGAGGTACATTAGAAAGCTGAGTATTGGTAAGCTGTTCTGTTTCTTCAGAAAACTCCCCTGTGGATGTATAGACATATCTCTGGAGCTCTGGTCCAGAGTGATTCCTAAGTTGGCAAGTTAAAAAAAAAGTAATTTTACTTCTGTTGCACATGGGTATGCATACTTTTCTGTTGTGCTAGGATTACATACTTTTTACCAATCTCCTAACATTAAGACAATGTTCTTTAAAATGCAAAAATATAAACCTCCTCAAGAATTTCTAGTAATCATTGGGTAATGAGTTAATTTTCAAGTAGGGTTATTTCAAGCAGGGAGGAGTCAATTTTTTTTTAATCATTTAAATAGTCATTGAGCCAGTCTCAAGAAATAAGAAATAGCTACAGATAGTTAAGAAACCACAGGCATTAACAGATTTGTGTGACCTATGCCTATAAGAAATGGGTGCTTCATTTTGAGGAAAATATTCAGGTCTCCTATGAATTTGTGTCTCAGAATTTCCAGCTAACTTCATTTCCCATCACTCACTCTGCTTTGGTTTCAGCTCCATGAACATTATACCCCAACCCATACCCTCTTGTGCTTTTCCCCCATACCCTTTTCCAGTCTAATTTTGGGTGTTTTCTTCATCGCATTAGATTGTAAGTCCCTTGAAGTCAGGGACTGTCTTTCTAGTTTAGTGCCCAGCATACACTGAGTACTTAATAAAATATTTACTGACTATTGGCCTATTGACTGTATTATAGGCAAAAGCAGAATCCACACAGGAAACAGCCAGATAGAAGAGTTTGCAAAAGGGGAAACAACAATTCTAAGGACAACACTATTACTAATACAGGAATATAGAGTGTAGCTGGAGATTTTAGGAGGAAGGAGAATAACCCTTTCTGTTAGTAATACTGGACTAACTGCTGTTGTAAAGTCTTACAACTATTTTGGCTATTTTTTAGGGAACAATTCAGGTCCAAAATTCCTGGGATCCTTATTTGGTGCAGATGTCTATTAGCCTGGATTGGTTGTTTTGGCTATCCTTGCACAGAGAGGATAATTTTAAGCTTACGGGAGCCCTCCTCAACCCTTTTCAGACAGTTTCCATCAGGCTAGTTGACATGATTTAGATAAACCTTTCTAATACTTGACAGAAGTATTTCAACTCAGCTCTTTACTCCTGCACTGATAGTAGCTATACGTAATTGCTGAAGCAAGCACAATAAGCACTCTGATTGAAACCATATCTATTAACAACCTATTCCCAATGGTAACTATGAAGTGAAAGGACCAAGCCTAGGCTGGTCTTTTTGCTTTTCTCACACAAAATGACTCCTTGCAGCTCCTACTATGGTTTAACACACACCACGCTAAGACCAGTCTCCATATCCACCATTGCTCACCATCTGCCAAAAATCTCTCTACTTTCTACTGTCCTCAAAACCACCCATAGAATTGTACTCTGCTTCCAACTGCTGCTTGATAAGTAGAACTGGGCATGGATATTCCTTGAAAAGAACAGTGCTTGCCTACCATGATCTTTCTCAACTCCTAATAAGTGTAGAACACTTGACATGGTGGGATTGGAGAGGGGAGGGGAAAGAGATCACAACATCGGATTAGAATCACAGTCTTGAAACTAATTATCCTGGTTACTTCCACAGTAATTCTCTGAGCTTTAGCTACTTCTAATTGAGGTAGTAGAGGGAGGGAGGGAGGACTCAAATCTCTTCCATCTCTGATGGCATGGAGTTGGGAAGACCTCAGGTGACTTGATAAGTGATCCTGGGCAAGTCACTTACCCTATGTCTTCCCAAATTTCCTTATTTGAAAATTTGAGATTATAGTAGCACCTACTTTCCATGGTTATAATGGGCATACAATGAGATAAAAAAAATTGTGCAAACCTTAAAATAGTATATAAATGCTAGCTATTATTATTATTTGGATAACACACAGAAGCTTGCACCAAAGAATAACATTTTGCACAAATTTTGTTAATTACCTGCAAGTCACACCTTAAAATGTAGTTCCCTATTACAATGTCCTTTTCCAGAGAAGTTAGTCTTAAGAGACCAGTCTAATTCAATTCTAATACTTAAATTTTCTTTATTCTTTATTTGGATTCTTACTTTATGCAAACAATTCATTTCTAATTTTTTATTCTTAGTAGTAGTAGATATTCAAAAATATGAGTCAGATTAATAATTTTTCTAACAACCTGTCTGCTTCTGTAACATAAAGCAATATATGTGTATGTGTGTGTGAACATATATATATATATATATATACACATACACACATATATTGCATAAAAATATGTGTATATATATATTATATATATATATATATTATAATCTTCAGACTTTTGAAACATTTAGTCCAATTGTTTGGAAGTTAGATGAAAGGATGGCACACAGGCCCTCCTTTGAGTGAGAGATAAAAGAGTTGGCAGCATTAGTTTATCACACATCTAAAGTTATCAAGAAATATAATTACATGGAACATGTGGTCATCAAATATTGTAGTGCTAAAGTGCTTGCCAAAATAACACTATGCAAATAATTACAGTCTATACGGCAACATCTATTAAAGAAAACTGGGGGATGGGGTGGGGGCAGGAATAATAGAGAGGTAGACACATTAAGATTAGAAGGGCTGGGTGAATAGATAAGATAATAATAAAAAAAGGAAGGGACTTTTGGTGAGTTGGGTAAAAGAAGGAATAAGAGGGTGAGGGGAGAAGATAAGTTAACAAGGGCAGGGTAAAGAATGGCTGAGAAGGAAAATAGTGAATAAAAATAAATAAGCATAGACCAATTTCTTACGTCATTTGCCAAGATAAGGTCAAAATCGATACATGACCTAGGTATAAAGAGAGATTTTACAAGAAAATGGAAAAAACACAGAACATATTATATATTAGACTTAAGGATAGGCAAACAATTTATGAATAAACAAGAGATAGAGAGCAAGGTTAAGTGTAAAATGGGTAATTTTGATTACATGAAATTTAAAAGGTTTTGCACAAATAAAAAAAAAAAAGATATAGCCAAGATCAGAAGGAAAGCAGAAAATTTGGGGAAAATTTATTGATAGTTTATCAGATAAAAATCTATCTAAAATATGTAAAGAATTTTGTCAAATCTATTAGAATACAAGTTATTCCCAAATTAACAAATGGTCAAAGGATATAAACAGGCAGTTTTCCAATGAAGAAATCAAAGTAATTTATATTGATATGAAAAAATACTCTAAATAATTATTGATTAGAGAACTGCAAATTTAAACAAACTTGATCAGATTGGCTAAAATGATAGAAGGGGAAAGTGACAAATGTTGGAGGAGATATGGTTAAACTGGGACACTAATTCATTGTTAGTGGAATTGTGAAATGATCCAGCCATTTTGGAGAGCAATCTGGAATTATGCCCAAAGAATTATTAAACTACCTATACCCTTTGACCCAGCAATATCACTACTTGGTCTATTTTCAAAGCTAATTAGGGAAAAAGGAAATGAACCTATATGTTCTAGAGACTTTATAATAGCTGTTTTTGTGGTAGCAAAGAACTAGGAAATACAGGGATGCCTATCAATTGAGGAATGACTGAACAAGTTGTGGTATATGATTGTATTGGAATACTACTGTGCTATAAGAAATGATGAACTCAATGATTGTAGAAAAACATGGGGAAAGATCAGCATGAAACAACGAAAGCACAGTGGGCAGAACCCAGAGAACATTGTATATAATAACAGCCATGTTGTCTTGAGAATTATATGAGACTATAAATGAAATATGAAGAAAGAGGCTATTTGTATCCATAGAAATAAATGATACATAGAAGTACGGATAGGATAATTCTACATCTGCACACCTATTGGGGTTTGATGGTAGCCATTTCTGTGGGGGGAGAATAAAAGAAATTTACATAAAAATTTTGTTGTATATTTGAAAGGAATAGCAAGTTGTGTATAGTAGATTTGTAATTTCATGTGCAATCATCTTTTTTATTATATACTCTTGTAGAAATGCATTTTTATTCCATAAATTAAAAATAAAAATGAAATAAAAGAACATGAGAAAATTCCACAGAGAAATCAGTAAGAAACTTTTGATATTCACTAACTTCAATGCAAAGGAATCATATAAAAATCACAGAGATAGAGCCAAGAATAAGAAATGAGAGAGTCCAAAAAGTGTATACTTCATGGAAGCCTCACACCTATATAACATGAATGTTCTCTCTGAAAAAGAATCAAAATTAAATTATGTTTTAATGAGTCAGAAAAGGCTCATTACTTTTATGGGAATCATTCAAAAATCAACAATCTGTATATGTAGCTAGACAACCAAATCATTAATGGAAAGATCAAAGTTAGAAAACATTAGAAAAAAGTAATTAAAACAGCTTCAAAATGACCAATTTAAAAGCAAGCTATTATGACCAAAAATAAATGAGATCTAGACAGAAGGGACATAGACCTCAATTGCAATAATTTCTTATAAGATTTTAACCTATATAAAATCAAAATGGAAGACAAAAAGATCTCAAAAACACCTTAGTCAACAAATACTTGAGTAATTAATTGCCTAAGTAGAAAGATATGGTAGACATGGACAACACTGATTTAGAACCTAAACTCATTTGTAAAATCTGACATAAGGTAAAACCTAGAGAATAGTTAAAGGTTAAAAAAAGAAAAAAAGGAAGGAAGGAAGGAAGGAAAGAAGGAAGGAAGGGAGGGAAAGAGGGAGGGAGGAAAGAAGGAAGAAAGGAAGGAAGGAAGGAAGGAAGGAAGGAAGGAAGGAAGGAAGGAAGGAAGGAAGGAAGGAAGGAAGGAAGGAAGGAAGGAAGGAAGGAAGGAAGGAAAGAAGGAAAAAATAAGAAAGTTTGGTAAGGAAGAACCAACTTAATAAAATCATACTGAGGAAATCTAAGGATGAAAATAAAAGTAATCAATAAGCTGAGTAAAGATAGAAAAGATCTGCAAAAATAGTTTATAATAATAAACTTTTTATAAGCAAGGAAAATGCATCACCACATTTGGACTCTAACATCACAGTTATACAGATATGCGTGTATGTGTATATGTACATGTATATATAATATACATGTATGTGTATATACACACCTACACTTACATAATACATTTATACGTACACACATGCAAATACATATACACACATATAGAAGGAATAGAAATGCACTAAAGGGAAAAACAATGGAAAAGGCAGTTCAGTAGACCAAGTGGACATAAAGTAGATCTATGTTGGAGGCAATAGAGTTGTGAGGATGTGAAAGTAACAATTCACAAAGTATTTGAAGAAGTAGAAGATACCAGAGGCATAAAAAGTAAATCTCAGACCTTATTAATGATCACAAAGCTCAGTCATGACAATAATCAACTACTCACCTGGATGCTCCTACTTTCCCTTTTATATCAAACATTTATGTCCACCCAGCTGACTTAAAGATGAAGGGAATACAAACAAGTACACATTGTATTTTTGTTTATTTTTAAAGCATTTTATTTGTTAGAAGAAAACACCTTCTTTGAAGTGTCTTCTAACAGAATATCTCCTCATGAATTTGTAGAAATTATGCAAGATGCCTCAAAAGGTTTAGCAATGGAGGAATATTTGTTTGATCCCATTTATACCTCAATATCAGGCAAGACCGAGAATTCAGTGATGGATGCTTGTAGCACCTCAATATTTGTAGGACCAAATGAGATAACACTTATAGAATGTTCTACAATCAGTAAGTGCTCCATAAATGTGAGCTACCATTACTGTCTTACTCCAGAGTCTTGTTGAACAGCGCATTTAGGAATTTGGTACTCAGATTCCAAATCAACAATCACCCTCCTTCAACAAGTTGTGCCAGGGTTCAGTATTTTTCTTTTAGGTTGTTCCTAGGCATATCCAACATAAAGATATGGAAAACAGTATCAAAGTCATTTCCAGATTTTGTTAAAAAATCAAGGGACTTCTGGGAAGGAAGCCCCTCCCAAACTACTTTTTATCTGTCTCTTGGGATGCATTTTCAGTGGCTTCTGGACTACTGACAATAGAATGTTGGCCGCCTGAGCACTAAGCTAGCTATGTAATTCCTCTGCTCAAAAATCTGGTTCTCTGTCACCCACCAAATAAGTTGCAATTTCTTTTATCCTGGTACTCAAGGTACTCCACAAGCAGGCACATTTCGATCCTCAACTCATAATGTTTCTTTCTATGCTGGTAATGTCAAACTCAAATACAGTCAGAGACCACTTAAAAGTACATAACGATCTTTGCAAATTCATATTGACTTCAAAAACTACTATTAACATTATCAACATTTTATTATATTTTTACTTATTTTGTTAAATATTTCCACATTGCATTTTAATGTGATTCATGTAGCATTCTAGTGCTTTGGGTGGTGGGTGACCACACACGTGTGACACCTTTGCTCTACACTGCAGCTGAGCTCAATTACCTTCTGACTCTGACCCTGATCCTGAACTTTTATATCTCTGTGCTTGTGTCTGGACTATTCTCTCTATATGCAAAGTCTTCAATACTTTGCCCAGTAAATCCCAGTTCATCTTAAGAGTCATCTCTTCAACAGAGCTTTGGATTTCCACAATTTTGTTCTCCCTCAGATCTAAAAGAATTTGGGGAGATGCTAATACTCTTATTGTATCATAATTGAAAGTTAGATTTGGTTTTGAATTATATCCTCCCCACATGCACATACACTCTAAGCTCAATGACCCCGTCTTATCCAATATTTGCACAGCCTATTGCCCATAATACAGGCACTGAATGCTCTCTAAAAGAATAAATAAGCAAAAGAATGTTGGGAATTTGTGTCTAAGCATTCTTTTCAGCATGTGTATCTGTTAGGGCATATGTACTCATATTATTATATTTCCTAGAGATTTCAGCTTACTTTAAAAAGTTTCCTAATTTCTCTATCGTAAATCTTTCATAGAACCTCTTTATGATATCCATTTAAGAAATAATACTTTTTAAACTGTGGTTCACTAATACATAGAGCAGATTTTTTCCTGAGCACAGAACAAGGCACTCATTTTTCCTGTCTTCTGTGCCATACTTGATTACAGCCAATTTAGCCAGCTCTTGAGGATGGCAATGTGAAACAGGACATAGTACAAGCCTGGGAGTCTGAAGACCTAGAATCCTGGCTTCCATCTCTAGCTGGTTACTTTATCTTGGGTTAGACCTCTCTAATCCTCAATTTCCCTATCTATAAAATGAGGAGGTTTGGCTAGATAACCAGTTAAATTCCACAAACATTGATTAAGTAGCTACTTGGTCAAAATATTGTGTTAAGAAATACAAAGATAAGACATAAAGCCTGTTTTCAAAGAGTTTACAATTCGATAGAGAGAAAGGTAAACTCATAAATGAATGTAATGCCAATGTGAGTCATGCAAAGTTCTGCAAGAAATCTGAGGGCCTATTCTCTTTAAGATGGGGGAGCTGTATTCCCAGAAGTATTTATACATAATGTAGCATCAGTAGTACATCTTAAAAGGAGAGAGAAAGAATTCTACAGAAGATGGGATACTTATGGTTCCAGCCCTAGAGTTTTCTTTTTTTTTAATGCATAAGCATATGTATGTCATGATTTTATACATCATCCTCAAACAGCTTTGTATATTTAAATCATTTATTTTACAAATAGGACTATGAATTTCTTGAAGGCAGTCCCCATGTCATGAATTATTTGTGTATCCTACTTAGTACCTAGTATTGTGTAATAAAGGAGTGTTTATTGAACTGAGTACATGGCCATCAGTCAGTATCAGAACAAGCCTAGGCATAAGTGGCAGCTTGGGTAGTGATAAGATATCACAAGAACATGAGATTCCATGAAATTATGTAGTGAAGTCCATACTCAAACACATTTAACCACTACAACTTCCAAGTATTTATCATGATCCTGCCTGAAGACCACTGGTGATAGGAACTCATTAATGTTAGCCCATTCTATTTCTGGAAAACACACATTGTTCAGTCTTCCATGGAGGGAATTGAAATTTGCCTCTTCATAACATAACTCTGTTGCCAATAGTCAGTGACCAAGGAAAGCAAACTATTCCCTATTTCATATAATAGTCCTTCAGATACTTTAAGAAACCATCATATCCTCCACTACCCAAGTCTTCTATTCTCTAGGCTAAAGAATCCCAGTTCTTTCAATCAATTCTTGCATAGCCTGGTTTCAAGTCCTTTCATCATATTGGTTCCACCTCTACTCCTTGGATGTGCATCCAATTCAGTCAGAAGCTTGTGTGTTGGAAGTCAGTCAACAAATATTTATTAAACACATTATATATCAGGCACTGTGCTAAGAGCTGGAGATAGAAAAAAAGGCAAAAAGATAGTTTCTTCCTTTAGGGAGAACACATTCCAATGGGGATACAACTTGAAAATAACTATTAATTTATGAGAATATACAGAATAAATGGGAATCTGAATGGGGAAAATATTGGCATCTAGGAAAGAAGCTTCCTACAGAAGGTAGAATTTGAGGTGAAGGTTGAAGGAAGCCAGGGAAACCAGGAGGCAAAATTGAGTTGATAGAAAATTCCAGGCATATAGGAAAGTCAGTGCATGTCAATGTTCTTACTAAACTGTTTTACCAAAAACCTATGCAACCACTCTGTTTCTTCTATTGAGCAATGATCTTGATGTGGTCACTGCCTCCAGAAGATTGCAGCCCATTCATGCCATCTCATCAGCCCCTTCATTACATCTCAGTAATTCTTGTCCACATTCATCCATAAACTTTTCACAGGATTTCACCCAACACACTAAGAATCTTTCTCTATCCCTTTTGTTGGTATATGGGTGGCAATGGATCACATGAGCTACTCATCAATTCACTATTGCTATATTACCAGTCCAATTTTTGGCATTGATACAGATCATAACACAAAGCGTTATGTAGAAGATAGATAGATAGATGGATAGATAGATATAGCTAGATATGTAACTAACTATAGAGAAGCATGTTTTTTCTGAGAACAAAGCCCAAAATCTGAAAGAGTTTTAGAAAAGAAATTATTAGGTCATTTGGTAGAGGAGAGTTAGCTGTGATGAGCCAGCTCTATTGAAGATGTAACTTTCCTCTTTCTAGACTCTGGAATAGTTCCCTTATTTAGGATTAGGACAAGGGTGCCAGCACAGAAACCAGACTTATACAGTTAAGCAATTTTGTTGGGAAGACAAATTGAAAGCAAGGTAGTTTGAGATAGATGTGCGTAACTACAAACATTCAATAAAATTTGGGCAAAACCAAAACATAAGAGAACCCAAAATACAAGCTTCAGTGGACAAGTCTTGACTGTGGTAACTCAAAAAAGAATGCTTTGGGTGCATGCAGGACCTGGGAGAACCCAAAACACCTTGGATCTATCTCCAGAATTACTAGAGAGTTACTGGGGTCAGGCAGCATTCTAGGTATGGACAAACTTTAGCTGCATGTATAATAGATGAAGAGGTGAACTGTTAGGCAGTAAAAACTGTATTCAAATTCTACCTCCAACTCTTACTAGCAATCATGGGCAAATCTCTTCATTACACCAAGGCTTCTCTCCTTTTTTTCTTATTTTATTTTTCTTATTTATTTATTTTGTTTGTTCATTTTTAACATTCTTCTTTTTTAATCTGAGTTCCAAATTCCTCCCACCCTTCCAAATCCTCATGCACCCACTGAGAAGGCAAACAATATATTAATTATATATGTGAAATCACGACATCTTTTCCTTTTGATCAGGTTTCAAAAAAACAAGAAAAGTGAGAAAATTATACTTTAATTTGCACTCAGAGTTCACTAGTTTTCTCTATGGAAGTGGATATCTTTTTTCATCATGAGTACTTCAGAATTGTCTTAAAGCATTGTACTGATCAGAGTGGCTAAGTTTTTTGTGGTTAATCATTGTTACAATATCGCTGTTGCTATGTATAATGTCATGGTTCTGGTCATTTCACTTTGCTGCTATGTTTATCTTAGTCTTTCCACATTTTCTGAAACCATCTTGCTCATCTTTTCTTATAGCACAATAGTATTCCATCACAATCATATACCACAACTTGTTCAGCCATTCCTCAATTGATGTATATCCTTTCAATTTCCAATTCTTTGCCACCACAAAAAGAGCTGCTACAAACATCTTTGTACATATGGGTCCTTTTCCTTTTTGTTTGATTTTTTTTGGCATATAGACTGAATAACAGGGTTGCTGGATCACTGTTTTATATCAAATTTGGGCATGGTTCCAAATTCTTCTCCATAATAGCTGGATCAGTTCACAACTCTACCATCAGTTCTTTAATGTGCCTATTTTCCCTCATTCACTCTAGCATTTATCATTTCTGATTGGTGTCTGGTGATAACTGAAAGTAATTTTCATTTGCATTTCTCTAATCAATGATCATTTGGAACATTTTTTCATATGCCTACAGATAGCTTTGATCTCTTCTGAAAACCACCTATTCATATCCTTTAACCATTTATCAATTGGAGAACAGCCTTTATTTTCACAAATTTGACCCAGTTCCCTTTATATTTGAAAAATGAGGCCTTTATCAGAGTAACTTGCTATAGAACATTGTCTATGGTACCTTTTAGCTGATTATTTTAATTAGGCCTATTTTTGCTTTTTCTTTGTCTAGGATTCTGATTGACTAACCCACATTCTTGACCATACATAATGGTAATATCTTTTAGGCAGCTTTCCACTAATTTGCCACAGATTATTTATGTCCATCATCCATCTCTCCATCGTTCTTCAGTTGATCTGTGATCTAGATTCTTCAAGGATTTTAATATTCCATGACTTGTAGCCATGTAGCATCATGAGAGATATATTGCTATTTTAAAGATTGGGTTTTATGTTGGGAGAAACACTACTTTTGTGGTATAAGTGGCAGAAAAGGGAGGTAAATGAGTGTTAACAATTGCAATTTGGGACCATGTATAAGCTTAAGTTTCACTGTGCAACCACATTATTATTTACATACTGTTCTGCCCTCTCTGCTTCATTGGAACAATTCACACTTGTTTCATCAGTGCTTACTTTTTGAAAGCATCTTAATCCCCTTTGAGTCAACTTCCCCAGAAGAATTTTCAGCTATAGAAACATATCTGTTCTTCAACTATGTGAAATCTACTCTCCTAAATATTAGAGTATGCATGTATAATGCAAACAGAAAACTCAACATTAAATTTAAGATTGTATGATCACATTTTTCTGTAGGTTAAAGTTTATTCTACTTTTGCACCCTGTTTCTCCCATTCTGCCACTGAATTGTGCCCAAGATATCAGCAACTTTACTGCATTCTCCTCGTTCTGTCATTGTCATTAAGTCAAGTCAAAAATCTTACATCGTTCCTGCTTTTAGCAGAGAAAAGACCTCCAGCAGATTTAGATCAGGCTAGATCTAGAGACTAATCAGGAAGGGGAAAGTGTTCAATTTCCAGCTGATGAGACAACATCAATCATAGTCAGCCTGCAGATAAGGACTGATGAAGACTTAATGGCTCTATGGCAACCACCATATGTAGCTGACTCGTTTTCACAGGGGAAAAGCATATTGATGTGTAGTTGTTGCTAAAAGCTGTAACTACAGAACTTTCCTTTCTCTCTTCTTCCCCTTCCTTCCTATGTGTTTTTACAAGAAGTGTTGTGGAGAAATGTGATCTGAATTCATGAAAAGGATTAGAAAAAGCAAGGGGCTCATAAAAATAGGAAAATATAAGCATGTTTTTGAAAACAAATACTTTTGGAACTCAGGTCAAAACTTCATAATATGAAGGGTCCAAGTACATACCTTGGAGAAATTTCTCTCTTTCCATTCAGAAAATCTGGAAAAATGAACACACATGTGCTCCCACAGTGTACTAAAATTGATCCCTCAGTTGCAAGCACAATAGTTCAAAATTCTATGGGAAATTTATTAAAAGGAAGAAAATAATAAAAGAGAAATTTTAAAATGAGCAACCATTAGCACCAAAGAAATTCCCAAATCCTTACTTTCTCTCCAGCTCTTTTACATTCTCTCTCTCTCTCTCTCTCTCTCTCTCTCTCTCTCTCTCTCTCTCTCTCTCTCTCTCTCTCTCTCTCTCTCTCTCTTTCTCTCTCCCTCCTCTTCCTCCTCCTCCTCCTCTTCCTCCTCCTTGTCCTCCTCCTTCTCTCCTCCTTCTCCTCCTCCATTTACCAAATCCTACCCTCCACCTTACATATCTGCTAGGGGAGATATTATTTAGTCTCTTTAAACTGTTACTAAGAGAAAGGTGAAAAGAGAAATTATCCCTCCATCTACTATAGAAAAATTTAAAAAAAACTGAATAGATGTTTTCTTCAAGTCAGTCATAGACCATAAAACCCCTTCATAACCACAGCGCTTTAAAGATGTGTATCATGTTCCATGGACATATACCAGTCACCGCTTTAACCCCAAAGTTTTCCTTCCATTTGAAACCAAAGACTCTGCACTCCAACTGATCTCCAGACATATTAACCATTAATTATTCTCAGTTGGCTAATCTGCAGATGAAAACTTCTCATTCTGATTTTGCTTAAGCCATACCTAAATAAGCTGTGGGTGACATTATCTGAGCTGGGGAAAAAAATGAAAATGAAAAATACCAGCTTCCTGGAATCTTGTATAGTGATTTTTAAACTTTTTCAATCCACAAATGACTTTGGTTAAACAAAAGAGCCAAAAAACTACCTAACCCAACTGCAACCACTTGCCACTACAAACAAATCTGGAACTAGATGTCTTATTGACATCTGAAAATCAATGTGCTCAAAACAGAATTTACCCTTCACCCCATACCTGCTCATCTCTGTGCCTTTGAATTGACTCTACCCCCATGCCTCTGCAGCTCCATCTCTTTGAAACTCTAGGTTACTTCAAAACTCACTTGAAGAACCATCTTCTGCATGAAACTTTCTCTTTCTACTCTCCATTTTCCCCTTCAGCCTACATCTCTTCTTCCTCCCTGTTTCACCTCCATGGAATAAGATATGTCTGTCAGGTTAAGCACATCATCTCTTATCTTGCCTCTATGTTGTTTACTCGAGCCTCAACTAATTCCACCTCCCTCAGCCTCCCCTCTCCTCCGATGGGAGAGCTGGAGGATGGAACACCAAACTCTTCCCCAAACCTTCCTTTATAGAGGGCAGAAACTTCATTTTTGCTTACTCTGCCCTGAATCTGCTGCTCTACCTGTTCTCACCTCCACCAAACAAGATGCCCCTGAGAGCCCCTTGGCTCTTCTTTCCTCTCCCTCTCCCCATCGCCATTTGCAAAGCTTGTATAAATACTCTGGCCACAGCAGCTAGGAGACCCCTCTTCTTGAAGCAGAACCACTGAAGTAATAAGTAGCTTGACTCAGATCTCATCCTGCCTTGACCAAGGAGAAGGGTTGGAAGTCCTACTGTCTTAGGCTAGGACCAAATCTCTCATTTACTCTCCCTCCTCCCCCCACCTCCCCCAACCCCATGCTTTCCCCATCAATTGGATGTCTCTACTCAGGCCTTAGAGCTAGGTTTGCACCTGAGTTTTCCTTGGGCCGGCTGCTGTCCCCATCATAATATGGGCGCACACAACCTTAACTTTATTTTGTGTGGCGGGGGGTGAGCATTTTTAAGATTGTTTAATACTTGGAGCTTTTTTTTTCAGAAAGGAGATTATTATGAATTATGTCCTATTGGTCTGGATGTTTAAATTAAAAACATTTTTTTAAAATTCTGATTTTTGCTTCTTTTTGTGTGTTGTTTCACCTCATGAGACTATGAGTTCCTTGAGGGAAGGGACTGTCTTTTTTTATTAATTACATCCCCAGCAATTAGTACAATGCCTGAAATATAGTAAGTGCTTAAAAAATGTTTATTGGATTGAATTGGATTCCCCCACCCAGGTATAGTGCCTCCTCCTATCAAAAAAAAAAAAAAAACCCAGCTTATTTTACATTTTTAAAATACACTTCTTTAAGTACATCTTGTTTCTTCTGATTAAAATATAAGCTTCTTGATATTAGGGACTATTGCATGTTTGTCTCTGTATCTCCATCAACTAGCAAAGTACCTGGCACAGTAGGTACTTAATAAATACTTAGTTGATTAATAAAAATGTTGGCTGTTATATCATAAATATTAAACCTATAGGATTTTAACTGGTAAGTCACATAGTTATGTTTCATCAGTCTTATGATGTGTAAAATTTACTTTGCCAATTCATTTTCTCTAGAGGACTTCCATTTAAAATGTTAAGTGTTGATTTGGACAGATGACCGATGACACTAAGTGATCCCCTTGCCCCATAAAAACACATATCCTGTATTTATTTTCTATTTTCTATAAGCTTTTTTATGCACATGTTGCCTCCATCATTAGATTGTAAACAATTTGAAGGCAAGAATTATTTCTATTTTGTCTTCACAATCCCAGTGTCTAGCAAAGTGCCTCACCAAAGGTAGACCCTTAATAAGTGCATATTTATTGGATGGTTGCAAAGTACTTTCCCTGGGATAGTACAAGAGTTTGAACTTCATTAAATAGATGAAAAAGCTGAGTTTCTTAGACATTAAGTGATTTGCTTAAGATCACAGTCGGTAACTGGCAGAGCTGGAACTAAAATCTAAGTCCTTTAACTTTCTCTACAATTGTGTTATCAACTTCAAATAGAAATAACCCATGCATAAGGTTCCCTGTGGTCACATATTAACTCTGTTTTAAAATGTAGTATTGTCTATGTTTTATGTAATTTGTTAAATATTTCCCAATTACATTTTTTCCTGATCCTGTGTACACTTGAGAGTATATCAAGGTACATGTGGCCCACAAGCCACGTTTTTGATAACTTTACTCTACCTCTGTATCTTTCAAGGACATATAAAAAATGCTAACTAAACTTAAATACATTAGATATGATATCAATGTGTGGTGACACATACATTATATGTAATTTCACATGATACAGAGAGATATTTTAGGGTAGTGAACAATATACCAGACACAGAATCAGGAAGTCTTCAGTTCAGGTCATTTAACATCCTAGCCTCAGTTGCCTCATCTGCAAAATTGGGGTAATATTTATACCACCTACTGACCAGATTTATAATGGGGCTAAGATAAGATAATGCTTATAAAGTATTTAGAAATTTAAAGATGCTATTAAAATGTCAGTTATTAACTGTATAATGAGTGAAGGAATCAAGCTAATTACATATTAGAGATGTTTAAGGCCCAGTAATTACCAAATTAAACTTTCTTGCACCTAAGATTTTTAGCTTTCCTACTCCACTTCTCAAGTTAAACACATTTAATCTTTTAGAAAATCTGTTCATATTTTCTTTGGCCTTCTTTCCTAATTTTTGTTTCTTCTTATCCCATTATATTTAATTCTGATTCAATCTTTATAGTGTGTGTGATAAAGTTCATAAATGAAAAATGCATACAAATAACATCAACTTTGTTATACATAGTTCAGATTAAAACATCAAGTTGGTGCTCGTTATTTCATTTAATAGCTATACTGCATCTCTTAATGTCATACATTAAAGGGGAGTCAATCATGCTTTACTAATGGAAGTATTCTCATTTACAATGGTACAGAGCGAAAACAGCGTTTCATCATCAGTCCACAGCTGGTGCTATCCTAGGCAATGCCAACTTCTTCTGTGTGAGATTTTTGCATATTTAAATATTTATGATTTGATTTATAAATATTTATACTTTCATATTTTGTGTTTTAAAAGAAACTGAAAGGAATTTAAATCAACACATCTTAATAAAGCACTTGAAAGACTTAAGGCAAGGTACTATGAATTACAGGTATATTTTGTTTTAAATATTTGCAATAATACTGACATTTTCATAAAAGTTAATGTGCGCATTAAGTCAGATCTGGTACTGTCATGCATTATTTATAAAAATTACACAATTTATTAAAAACCATATGTATGCTATTTCAAATACAATTTTCAGTAGTTTTTATATAGTTTCTCCTTACTATGATGTTAGGAATAATAGTATTCTGTGGCACAATACTGTAAGACAACTAAATAAACAACTTAGAGTGCCTTTAATCACATTTAAATAATTTTACAATTTAATAATGATTTCAAAACTGAGAGAGAAAAAGAGTCAAACATTTATTAACAGTCTTTTATATTTAATAGAAATACTTCAAGCCAACCTAACTTGGTAATTTGAAAGTTAAAGTTTTGCTATTATTTTCTTTTCTGTGTGTTTCAAGCTAGTGCTTGTTGAAAATGACAAGAAACATGGCAGAGAGTAAAAAGTTATTTACATTTTGCATTTGTACCAATATTCCCAACAAGATATTTTTCATAGGTTCCAAATATATATTTCTATTGACAACTATTTTACTCTGATCAAAACCTAAACTTAAATCTAAATAACCAGGTAATTATTTATTTCCTGCCTGGAATAAATTTTCCTAAATAATTGAGATTGATTTTATTAAAATTTTCAAATATATATGATGTGCTCTGTAGAAACTAAATAAGCTGACTCCCCATTCTTGAGATCTTGCAACGTATATGTATAATGGTACATCGTGAAAATATAGCCTCCCGAGTGTAAGAATTGTCCTTAAGGAGAGTTAGAATGAATATAAAGTGGCAGCTGAAGGGAGGGCAAAACCAGGTCAGAGTAACTATGATCAAAGGTACAGGTCACTTGAAATTGAATAACATGAGTTTGTAATTCATCTGGTTAGCATGAGTATGTGACTTCAATTGTCATTCAGCATATTGGGAGTGGTGCACCAGATTTAGAGTCTGGAAGTCTTGAGATTGAGTCATTTAACATCCCAGCCCCATTGGAAAAGACGAATGATATGATGAGGGCAGAGTGGAGCTAGTTTTTCCCTATTCCTGAAGCTATGCCCCTGAATACAGTAGAAGATCCCATTTTGTCTCTATCTTACAATACTGATTCACCTTGAAGTTACAATCCAATAAGATCTCCAGTTATTTCAGATCAAATGCAATCTAGTCATCTTTCCACCTTATACATGTAAAACTAATTTTTTTTGTACCAAAGTGCATGACTTTACATTTATCCTCATTTAATTCCATCTTACTGTATTTTATTATTATATTATTTTATGTTGCTATTTTTTCCTCATGATCTGGTCTATCAAGATCCTTTTGGATCCTTACTCTATCATCCAGTATGTTAGCTATTCCTCCAAGCTGTATATAATCTGCAAATCTGATGAGTATATCATTTGTGCCTTTACCCAAAAAAATTTCACTAAGCCAAAATTAAACCAATGTTCTTGTATTGACATATGACTTCACTGTAGTAAATTCTGAGAGAAAACTCTAACCCATGTAGATTAGCTACTGTTCTGTTAATTGCATTCAGAGAGAGTCGTTTGGGCCAAGTAGGTACAAATTTAATAAAATTGTCTTAAAAGTAAAAATTTCTACAGCTCAAAAAGACACACTTCATGAGTAGAGAACAGAGGAGGAATGGCTAGAAAATAATTCCTATAAAGGAGATCTGAGAGTTTTAGAGTATTGTAAATTGGATATTATTCAGAGGTGTATTATAGCAGCTCTCAGTTTAGGACCCCTATATGGTGACTTCTTAGTCTCTTGATTGAGTGCTAGTGGCAACCCTGAGAGGTCTGGGGTTTCTAGTACTGTGGTTCATGAACTGCAATTATTGTATTCTCTGTTATCAATCAGTCATCAACTAGCTTTTAGGAAAATCATTTACAAAAAAAAGGATAACAAGAACAGTGAGTACAAAATGTTCTCCCACCCCAGAGGGATCACCACCACTGCCTCTTTGCACATCTAACTTTGGATTCAGACAGAAAGTACAAATCCTAGTGAGGCACACAAGGGGACCTTACAGCTCCCAGATTCTGGATGTCTTTTTCTCTCTTCATGGAGTCCTCATGAAATCTGCTGTGAGGTATGGAATCAAGCTGCTCAGCTAGGCTGGTATATTCGTCATGGCATTTCTGCTGAAAAGGTCAATTAACTACTGACTTAGACCACTTCTTCTCAGACTTGGCTACTCTTCTGATGGGCTAGGCTACTTTCCTGATGCTTCTCAATTCTCTCCAGATCTTACAATATCCATTTAGTATGTCCAATTCAAAGTTCCTTCTTGGTCAACTCCTGACTCCAGTAATCCCTGTTACCAACTCCAGGTTCTTCTGTCAGTTTCAGTAGGATCTTTAATGGGACCTCTAGATCTTCAGAACATACCAGGTTACCTGGATACTCCCACCTTGGGAGTGCATAAGACAGGGAAAGAATAAAAACAATAGAAATAGGTGCCCTGTGATCAAGAACACACAGTGACATGTTGGGAGAATTCAGCCAGCTGCCTCTATTCCACTTATTAGCTCAGAAAAGCCACCCCTACTTGAAGAGGACAAGAAAAGGAAAATTGGCAGGTCACATACATCATATGAGTGCTTAGGCCCAGTATAACAACCTCTGAGTTTAATAACTTCTGAGTTGTTGGGTTTTGGAGCTCTTCAGCCAATTAGAAGATTTTTCATCCTCACAATGTATGAATCTCTAAGTCATCATGACTAGAAAGCAGCTCCCCAAAGTTTCCATATGATTGCTTGAGTTGAAGTCAAGTAGAGGTAATCATTTCCTCTTTCCCATGGATCTCATCATGTTTACTTTAGCCACTAATCCTTATTAATCAAAACCAAGTCCAGAGTATCAGTTCCATTTATCTCTTTCTCCACCGTGTGAATAATGAAAATAGCATTTAAAGCAATTCAAAAATATATTGTCTGCTCTGCTTTGGGGAATTGGGAATTAGGGGGTTGGTGGTGTCGAGAGACAGAGACAAAGAGAAACAGAGGAGAAAGATGGTAATATTAGGTTCTAGTGAAAAGTAAGATGGACTGAAAACTCAAGTGTCATATCAATATCTCAAAAGTACCAAAGGAAGACTTCTAGAATATTGACTGAATATATAATGGTGAATTTATAGAACTGCATGAATAAGAATTATGTAGCAAGTGGGGTAGAGATGCTATGGTCAGCAATGACAAAGGAGCACTTCCCAATGAATCCATTAAAATATCTAAGAGCAAAGAAGGAGGAGCAGTATTGATAGATGCTTAACTCTAAATTTATAATTGGCCAAATGAATTCTATGCTCATAAATCATGTAAATGAATTTGAAATGCAGGAATTACCTTACTTTCTCCGTATCACTTTGTACATTCAGGGCTCTGACAAATACTAAAGACCTAGTATATTCACCCTTAAGTGTTCTGTATTTTTCATCTTTTCTTTCCTCCCTCCTTTCCATCCTTCCCACCCCAAGCTTAACATCAATATGGTTGATTTGTTCTTAAATAACTACTTTGATTATAAAAATCAATAACATGCTTGATTGAATATTTCAGAAGAGCTTGAAAAAGAAAACACATATTAACAAATTATAATGATAAATAGCAATTGATCTTGATAAGGAGTAGTTAGAGATAGCTGGATGGTGCAGTGGATAGAGCAATGAGTCCAGTCAGGAAGAACTCAGTTCAAATTAAGCCTCAGAGATTTACTACTTATGTGAGCCTGAGTAAGTCACTTAACATTTTTTATTTGCCTCAGTCCGTAAAATGGGGTTAATCCAGATAATCATTCTAAAGCATTTAGCACAGTTCCTGGCACATAGTAAGCACTATATAAATGTTTGTTATTATTATTAATACTATTACTAAGAGTTGCCCAATGTGACAATACAAAACTCAATATTAAGTTAAATGAAATCTAACAATGTTATCTGTAACAGAGATTTTATATTATGTTGATAAAGCATGCAGATGATGCAGTTAGTGGATAAATATAAGGCAGTAAAGAAAGAAATCACGTACATATTGGGTTTTCCAATTTGTATGCAAAGACAATATCTTGTTGGTATGTTATCCATGTGAAATGGAGTCTCTGTTCCAGATCACTGACAAAGTCATTGGATATGACTAGACTCATACTGTGTGAAATTCAACATGAAGATACTCCAGGTACTGTGTTCTAGTGAAGTCACATCCAGGGCAGCTAGACGGCTCAGTAGATAGAGCACTGCGTCTGAAGTTAAGAAAATCTGAATTCAGATCCGGCCTTAGATAATTATTAGCTATGAGATCTTGGGTAAATCACTTAACCTCTGTTTGCCTTAATCCACTGGAAAAGGAAAATCACTCTAGCATCCTTTTCAGGAAAACTCTATGGACAGGATCATGAAGAGCCAGACACAACTGAACAACTGAAAAACTACAAAATTATACTCAGGAAAGCCAAGGGGAATAGTAACTAGAAGCATAATTTCAGTGGTGTGTCAGGAAGAAGGGCCATATTAAATGACAAGATAAAATAAAATGTCACTGTCAGGCATTAGAATGCAAATTGATTGGTCTTTAAAAGTATTGAGTGACACAGCATAATATGTAACATAAAAGCAACTGGCTTAGAATAGCCACAGTTGTGGTATCAATAAAGCATCAAGCAATAAGTTCATTAAAATACACCAAATATAATTTCTGTCCCAAGTTATGCCCTCCTTTGCTCCAGCTCCTGACTCACAAGCCCTTTTCTCCAGCTCAGAGGGCTCTACCTTGGTGTATATCTCTTCAAACTAGGGAAAGCCAGGATATAAGATTTGATTACCACATACACATAAGATTTTGAATCTCCGTGTCTGCATCTCCACATTGTTATTTTTCTTTAAAAAAAAATCTCTGCAAGGTCAGGATTTGGCAGGCACCGTTTCTGTTGTGGAAAAGGTAAGAGCCACAGAAACCAGAATAATGTGCACTTCATTGATTCCCAGTTGAGTGATGTGTTCACATGGTGGTCGCTACCTCTCATCAAAATACTGCAAGGGGAAGATAAGCCTTTGGAGTCTCAAGCTCCATGTAGAACAGCAGGAGACAATTGCTACAATATTACCATCGCTATTTTCTTTCCTTTACTTCCCAGCATTGGACAGCCAGGTGGCACAGTGGTTAGAGTGCTGGACCTGAAGTCAGGAAGACTTAATCTTCCTGAGTTCAAATCTCAGACAGTCACTACCTGTGTAAACCCTTGGCAAGTCACTTAACTGTCTTTGTCTCAGTTTCCTCTTCTGTAAAATAATTTGGAGAAGGAAATGAAAAGCCACTCCAGTATCTTTGGCAAGAAAACCCCAAATGGAGTCATGAAGAGTCAGACATGATTGGAAAACAACGCATTTCCTAACATTCCTTGAGAAAACTCACCCTACTAAAATACTCCAACTTTAATGTGCAGAGATTGATGGAATTTCAGAGTATGGAGGACAGAAGTTCCATGTATTCAGTTCATTTTTCCTATACAGCAAAAACTCATCATGAAAAAAACCAAAGATTTTAATAGAAGAAAGGAAATCTATGCTGATGATGGCACAAGCCACATAACCTTTTGACACATGTCCATCTTTCAAGGCTATAACTTAGAGTGCACGCCACGATTGCAATATAAGCAGATATTACTGTTGAAACCCCAGTGGTAAATAATTAAATACGTTTGTGTTTAAATTTAAGTTACAAAAACCTGGCAAAAATCTCTGAGAATTATAGTGGTCTCCCATTTTCCCCAAATGTACCCAAGTGATATGAATAAATAATATTTATATTCCAGTGTCCCAGTGGAAGGCAATGAAGAAATGTCATTACAAATGTACTAGGCTTCTCTTTTGACTCCTAAAAGCTGCTTTTCTGTTTGAAAGCAAAAAAGAAGAGAAATGTATAGAGGGGTTTTTGCATGACATCTGCTGATGAGTATATAGACATATTTAAACTTTTTTCTTTCTTCTTTCTTTGAATAACTCAGTTGTCATTAACAACCTAAAACCCACCAATACAAAAAAGATTGACCAAACATCAATTCTTCTATTAGCTGCAATTCTTCTATTTCTCCGTAGGCTAATTTTTAATTACAATAAAAAGAAAGAAAGAAAGAAGAAATTCAGAATCGGTGAAGATAACTCAGCTCCTAATCTTGACACATAAAGTTCCAAAGATTGGTCTTCTCACATATAACATGGCAGGATAGCCCTGAACTGGTGAGGGACTACTAGAGACTGGACATCCTGACATTATGGGTAAGGTAATAAACCATGCTGAACTGATGGTATCAGGAAGCAAAGTTTTTAGTCCTGGCTCTAACTTCCTGTGTGACCTTGAACAAGAGATTTCTTCTTTGTGGTCATCAGTTTCCTCCTCTTGGAATTTGATTAGATGATGTCTAAGGAATCTTCTAGCTCTGGTATCCTATGGTAATGACTGTAAAAGGCATCAATATTCTAAAACTGTATCAGGGGAGTGTGGCAGAGCCTGGGCCTTGGAACGGGTTAGCAATTCAGATAATATAATTACTGTTGCTGCATCTCTCTCTAGTATTGTGTTGCAGAGGTAGGAGTTGGTTGAACAGCCTCATTCTGCAAGAGGGAGCAGGTCTTGGCCCTGGCTCAGTACCCTAGCTCAGGATTAATACCAGCAGAAGCAGAGCATCAAATCCACCAAAATCCCAGTTTGGCTACCCTGCATAGAACTATGGCAGGATTGGACACAGCAATAAAGGTATCAAACTAGCATTCCTATCCAGGAAGATTATTAGTGCCTCAATGTTCCAGACAATGTTTGCTAGAAAGGACAGACCAAGAAGCTGTATCAGCCAGGTTTTCTGGGTCACATTGCTTTAGGTTAGGTTAGGGGCTATAAGTTAGTTGTAAGCACTTGTAGCATTCCAGTAAAACACCATGTCCTTCACTCAGGAATCAAAAGAAGAGCAATTCCAGGAATTAAGAGCCAAGAGAAATTCGGAGAAAAGGACAAGGAACTTTGCCAGCTATTCCTAGTGGAAAACTATAAACAAGTGGATAGAAGACAACTGCTAATTGTGGGGAAATATTATGAATTAAAAGAAACCTAAGGGAAAAAAAACTCCAGGAGATGAAAAGAAATTCATGTTAATTACAAGTAACATCTCAGGAAATGAATAGAATAGCCTGATAAGCATAAGGTCTGCTAAAGGAAATGAAAAAAGAATGGAAGTAAGATAAAGCACCAAATTAGAGCTACTGAAGAAAAACTTGGCAGGAGAACAAAGAGCTAAGTCAGGAAGCTGGAAAGGCCACCAACAGGAGCGAGCCTGGAAAAAAAATGAAGCAAGCAAAGATCTCAAAGATTCAATGATAGAAAAAAAAGTATTAGAATGAATTAAAAAAATAAAAAGAAAGTAAAAGGTGTGAAGTATCTACAACTGATATGGAAAACAGGATGAGAGAAAATTCAAGATTATTGAGCTACCTTAAACTCATGGTAAAACAAAAAACCTGCATACCATACTTGAAAAAGCCATAAAAGGAAGTTGTCCAGGACTGGAGGAACCAGAGAGTAAATTAAATCTGGAACTTCAAATACAGCATACTCAGAAATATGATTGCCAAATTCCAGAGTGTCCAGGTCAAAGAAAAAAACTTAAATATCTTGAAAGAAAGAGATCAGGTCTCAATAGCACACAGTCTCACCCATCCTATCTTCTACATGTGCACAAAACTGTACATATATACCAGAAAGGAAGATAACAAGGAAATCAAAGATACCTACAGCTTATGGTAACTTTTGCTGCAAAGCCGAGCATAAACTTATGGAGGAAAACGGACCTTTAATAGAATCAGTGACTTCTAAGCATACTTGTTAAAAACAACAACAGAAGCTATAATTGGTGAGAATCTTTGAAATAAAAATATGAGACAAGAGAAACACAGAAAGATGAACACATGTTAGCAACTTAGAAAGTCTAAATAATGATCGAGTGCTTCTTGGCTAAAAGGGAAGAAGAAATTCTATTCCTCTAGAATCCTATCATACTCAAGGGTTAAAGAGTGGACAAAGAAAAATGCAGGACCTGAGAATATGTTTTTGTTGTTTTAAAAGAGAAAGAAGGGGAGAGTATAAGACATAAACTATGTAAGAAGGAGAGGATAATTTACTTTTTCACATAATTAAAGTACTTCAGGAAAAAATATATAAGCATGAGAAAACGGTGAATGGGTATCTCTTGAATTTCACTTTTAGCTGGATGCAAGAAGACTGGGAGCAAGGGGAAAGTATACTGTAGAAATGCAATAAGGAAAATGAAAAAGTGGTTACAGAAAATACAAAGAATGAAATGGGTGAGGGAGAGTGTCAAGAAGGAGGATGGAACTAAAGTGAAAATAGTCACAAACTTAGCAAAACAAACATCAGCTACAGAGGGTTGATTATGAAGAGAACATTAAAAGGAGGGAGAGATTGAATCTAGAAAGTGAATTTGGGAATATTTGAAAACAGAGAGGAAAAGTATTAGAATCAAAGAGGTTAGCACAAGTATTGATTTTATTCCCATCATTTCTCTAATTTTGTTTTCTTGTAAAGAAGGAGGGAAAAGTGGAAGGCTAAAAGAGAAAACATTATAATAGGTTATGATGGAGAGAAAAGTAAGCATAGCAATCATAACCATTAATAAGAATGAAATAAACTCACCCATAAAATGGCAGTTTTTCAGAATAGATCTTTAAAGATAAGGGTCAATAATGTATAAGAAGCACATTTAAGGCATAAAGATTCATACAGAGTTGAATTGAGGGATTGGAGTAGATCTTACTATGCCTCAGGTGAATTCAAAGTTGTAGCTATCATCATCTTAAATAAGGCAAAAATAAAAATAGGTAGGATTAAAAAAAATAACCGGCACTGATATAGAGCCCTTTGATCCCCACAATAACCCTATGAAGTAGGTGTTATCATTATTCCCATCTGACAGTTTAGAAAATTAGCTGCTAGGTTAAGTGACTCTTCTAAGCTCATATAGCTACTAAGAGTCTAAGATGGGATTGGAATTCAGTTCTTAACTTTAAATCCAGCACTTCTACCCACTGCATAACCTATAAAAGTGTGGAAACTACATTATACATCACCATTACACATCACAAAACTATAAATATTAAATGTATATGCAGCAGATGGCATATAGCATGGAAGTACTCAAAGAATATATACAGAAAAAATGATGATAAAACAACTTTTGGAGACTTCAACCTACCCTTTCTGGATATGGACAAATCTAAAAGATAAGCAAAAAAGAAATTAAGATCCTGAATAGAGTTTTAATTTAAAAATTGATATAGACATCTCATAAATCCTGAATTCTAATTGTTAAGAGCATGCATATTGACTTTGTATTATAGTATAAAAAAAATCTCATCAACAAATGAAGAACAGAAATAGGAAATATAGCGTTTGAAGACTATTACATAATAAAATATAATTTTATAATAGGAATTTGAAGAAAGAAGTCAGACAGTGACAAAATAATATGGATGAGTGTGTCAAAGAATAATTGATTTAGTATTGGAGGATCTGGGTTCAGATCTTAGCTGTAACACTAAGCTATTTGAATATGGATATTTCATCTCTGGTATATAGTTTCCTCATCTGTAAAATGGATTAAACTATACCATTCTAAGGTCTTTTCTACTTGTAAAAGTGTGATCCAGCAAACAATTAATAATTTTAATAATGAAATAAAAGAATCAAAATTTGTGGTTGTAATCAAAGTATTCCGTAGGGGAAATGCCCTATCTCAACACTTTCACAAATAATCAGATAGATAAATGAATAAATAGATAAGCATGTGTGTGCGTGTCTGTGTGTCTGTGTGTATGTGAAAAGTTTCTTTAACTGCAGAGATAAAACAAAAGTGTTATAAATAAAACTAAGGTTGCTGGAGTAGGGGGGAGGTTTAAGTTTAATAAGATTTTCACTTACAACTCTCTCTTGCTTTCCTTTTAATTGACACTCCATTTTCTTCCCACCTACCCCCCCAAACACAAATACCTCACATTCAGGTTTAAGTTTTGTGAAGTACCAGAATAGCAGAAAGTCATCTAAAATAATCTACAATTTTGAAGCAGCATAACATGCCTGATGTCAAATTTTGATTAATCCAAGAATTTGACATGATCTTTAGTAGGAAAGCTATTGTTTTCAACATTCTCTTCTGCTAATATATGTCAAGTACAGACTCTTGACTATACTAAACGATACCAAATGACACAGGAAAGCACCCCTGAGATGGCTTTGTACAATAAAGACATACAATAAAGTACAGACTTTATGGCATTTAGTTCCTACAAAAACCTTTTAAGGTAGATAGTATAGCAGTTTTATCCAGGATCTCTGCTGTCTAATTCTTCCACATGCCTTCCAAATTTTTTTTCTAAAACGGAGATCTGATCACTCCCCTGATCATACACCTTGAGTGCTGACTCCCTATTACCTCTGAGATAAAAAAATACTAACTCCTCTATCTAGTTGAAGCCTATTTTCTCAGTCTTATTTCACATTATTCCCCTCCCCATTCTATGCTCCAACCAAACTGGCTTAGCCTCTCCCTGGTCATACATTTACTCTCTGCATTTCTTTTGATGAACTTTGCTCTAGGCCAATAAAGATCTCCCTCTTTACCTCTACCTCTCAGGGATCTGTTTTTCTTCCTGCGCATCTTAACCAAGCTGGCATATCCTCCATACAACTTACCCAATCCTGCCCTTCCTCCCAGTGTTTAACCCTCTCTCCTTTTTCAAATTACTTGGAATATACATATGTGTGTATATCTTGTGTATCCCCCAGATGCTATGTAATTTTTCATTTTTGTATCCTCAGAGCTCACCATGATGTCTTACATATCAGAGGCACTTAATAAATGTTTGTTAAATCGAATTGAATTGGCTAACTAAAGAGACATTGTCAAGCTGTTTCTCTTCTCTAATTCTGCATTCTTCCAGTCCTTCCAAGGGAGAAATCCCCTCCTTACCTGAAAATGTTTGCCCAACAAGCTGGCGAATGAGACAGGCCCATTTGTGAGCCAACTAATATGTAAATGCTTTCCAATAAGCATCTTCCGGTCTGTGACAGGCTTGGATCTGCCTCTTTTACTACAGATCGAATTAGGATTCTCTCCGACTCACCCATAGCACTGCATTTGTGGATTTCCAACTGGAAAGAAAGTATTTTTACAGAGTTTGCATGAAGGAAAGATACCTTAGCAAATATTTCCCTTGCATTCAATTGTCAGGCTAGTGAACCGAAGAGCTTTATCATTTAAGCCAAGAAAGAAATTACAGAACAGCTCCTGGACTACAAACGAATAAACATGATCCGTCAATTCGGGTTTTCCGACGGAGCTCAGTGACAGCCTTTCAGCTAATTAGAGTCATTAGGCATTTACTACTCTGGTTCAGGGGCTTCCTCATCTATTCAGATCATTTTTAAATGGAGGTGCCCTGTATTGATTTATTGAGGCTCCACCCAGATAGAGGAAAAATGCCCAGCTAAGTAAACTAGCACATTGCAATGCTTGACAATGATACAAAAAAAAAAAAAAAAAAAAAAAAAAGCCATCTGCATTTTCAAGCAGTTTTTGCTCTGAATTCTAGTCCTTCCTCTGACATTTAAACTCCTCCACGAACTGGTTACCTGTTTCCCTTTCTCCCATAACGTAATTCAATGTGCTCAACACTCTTGTCACACTGACCTGCTTCCCCTTCCTCTTTTATGGTCTGTCTTTGTGACTCAAACCTCACCGAAGTGCTACTTCCTCTACAAAATCTTAAGAGATGCTCCAGTAAGAAAATGGTGTTTCTTCCCTAGATCTCACATGGTCTTTATTAGCTGTCTTAAGTTTTTGCACTCTTGTTACGTGTATTTTAGAATTATTGCATTGTATAGTATGTTAGCTATATAAATTTCAGCTATATATTGTATAGTATATTAACTGTATAAATTACAGTAGTGTATTATAAAGCATGTTTTAACTACATAGTTATTTTATTGTACAATTTTTCATATAGTACATGGGTCATGTACTAATCCAATATCCCTCCACTAGACTATAAACTTCCTGAGGGCTGGGACTAGGCATTAATTATCTTTGTATCTCCTTTAGTACTCATGTTTTGAAAATAGTAAGAACTCAAAGATCATTGAATATATGAATGAATGCATCACTTAATTAATTAATTAAAATTACAAATGGAGAAAGCACTCCTCCTGCCCTTTACTCTGAGTGTTGAGGTTAGTGAGAGATGGCAGGAAGCTGTGCTGTCATTTAAATAGATCACAGAACCTCTGAGTTAGAAGGGAACTTCAGAGGCCATCTAGTTAAGTGTAATCATAACTCTAACATGGTAGAAAAGGAGTCATCACATAAGGGACACTGGGGTTTGTGGAAGGGATACTGCCTTATGCAAGCAAGATAGAGCCGTTGTCCTTATTTCTTCAAGAGAATAGGAAGGGTTCGATATTATCTCTCACATATTTATTTTTCTAATTTGAAATCTGGAAAGATACTTCCAAAAAGGAGATGAGGGTGCTATTAAGGACCCATAGAATTTGGTGAAACAAATACTAGCCCAGGGTAAAAATAATAATTCTTTATCAGTCCTAGGGTTTTGTTATCTAAACTCTGTCAATGAATCAAAGCTAGGGAATCCCCAGAAGCAAGAATTTGATAGCACGCCACAGAATGATGTAGGATTTATATACCTAAGCAAGATGAAGAAGCTCATTTGGGGAGATACTGATGGTGACATGGGGTCTTAGAGCTTAGATAAAGATATCACTAAATCTCTGAGTTGTAAGAGACTTCAGAGATCGTTTACTTCAACTCAGCCTCAAAAAACACTTTTCTCTACAACACACCTAAGTGATCCTTCAACCTTTACCTAAAGCTTCAAGAAAGGAAGAACATATTACTGCTGAGACAGCTCATCCCATTTTGTCTAGCCCTCATCTAAGTGATCACCTAAGGGATAAAATTATGACTATCTCTGCCTTTATGCACTGGATTGTGAAGTTTTTATGCTCTAGTACATGGCCAATTTTTGTATAGGTGTCATGTACCATTGAGAATAAAAGTATATTCTTTTCTACCCCCATTCAATTTTCTCCAGAGATCTATCATATTTACCTTACCCAGAGTTCTATTCACCTCCTTAACTTCACTCTTGCTTATTCTGAGGTTAAATTTATCAAGTTCAGAGAGGGGAAGGGGGCCTCCCACTAGTATAATTTTGCTGTCTATTTCTTCCTATAACTCCCTTAACTACTCTAAGAATTTAGATGCTATGCCACTTGGTACAGATATGTTTAGTAGTGATATTATTTCATTATCTATGGTGACTTTTAGCAGGATATAGTTTCATTCCTTATCTCTTTTGATTAGATCTATTTCTGTTTTTGCTTTATCTGAGATTAGGATCACCACCCATGCTTTTTTTACATCAGCTGAAACACATGTTCTGCTCCAACCATTTACCTTTACCCTGTGTGTATCCCCCTGTTTCAAATGTGTTTATATGTGTGTGCATATAAAGAATATGTATACATATACATGTATATTGTATATATATATATATATATATATATATATATATGATTTATTTTTCAGTCTTAACATTCACTTCCACAAGAATTTGAATTCAAAATTTTCTCCCCATCTCTTCCCACCCCTCACCCCAGGTCAGTATGCACCCTATCCACCCATTCCTCCAGTTTGTCCTCCCTTCTATTACTCACCCTTTTCCCATCCCCCTTCCCCTCTATTTTCCTGTAGGGCAAAATAGATTTCTATACTCCATTGCCTGTAAACTTACTTTCCAGTGGCATGCTAAAACAAATTATAACATTCATTCCTAAAGCTTTGAATTCCATATTCTCTCCTCCCTCCCCTCCCACCCTCATTGAGAAAACAAGCAATTCAGTATAGGTCATGCATGTGTAACAATGCAAAACACTTCCATAAATATTTATGTTGTAAAAAGGGCTGACCACATTTCCCTCTGTCCTATCCTGCCCTTCACTTATTCCATTCTCTCCCTTGGCCTGTCCTCCCACAATAGAGTTTGCTTCTGCTTATCACTTCCCCAATTTACTGTCCTTTCTATTATCTTCCCTCTCCTATCCCTTTTCCCTTTGCCTTCCTGCAGGGTAAAATAGATTTCCATATTCAATTGAAAGTGTGTCATTCCCTCCTTAAGTCAAATCCCATGACACTAAGGCTCAATTGCCTTTCATCTACCTGGTTTAAATCTCCATTTTAGAAGCTCTTTCTTCCCTCTTGTATGTGAGACAAAATTACTACATTTTACATCTCCCTTTACATTCCATTCAACAGTAAATTTTATTTTTTATGTATTCTTCCTTCATATTCAGCTCACTTTGTGCCCTCTGTCTGTGTATATATACATGTATGTATATGCATACACATAAATACACACAAATACACTCATACGCATATGTACATACACATACCTACACATATAAAATATACACATACATAACCTATATACATCTACATATATATATTCCCTTTAACTAACCTAATACTGAAAAAGGTGTCATGAGTTACAAATAACATCTTTCCATGCAAGCAGTTCAACTTTAATGAGTTCCTCAAGACTTCTCCTCCCTGTTTATCTTTTAATGTTTCTCTTGATTCTGGTATTTGAAAGTCAAATTTTCTTTTCAGCTCTGGTCTTTTCATCAAGAATGCTTGAAAGTCCTCTGTTTCATTGAAAGACCATATTTTCCCCTGAAGTATTATACTCAGTTTTGCTGGGTAGGTGATTCTTGATTTTAGTCCTAGTTCCTTTGACTTATGGAATATCCTATTCTACGCCCTTCGATCCCCTAATGTAGAAGCTGCTAGATCTTGTGTTATCCTGATTGTATTTGCACAATACTGGAATTGTTTCTGTCTGCTTGCAATATTTTCTCCTTGACCTGGGAATTCTGGAATTTGGCCACAATGTTCCTAGGAGTTTCTCTTTTTGGATCTCTTTCAGGCGGTGATCGATGGATTCTTTCAACACTTATTTTGCCCTCTGGTTGTAGAATATGAGGGCAATTTTCCTCGATAATTTCATGGAAGATGATGTCTAGGCTCCTTTTTTGATCATGACTTTCAGGCAGTCCCATAATTTTTAAATTGTCTCTCCTGGATCTATTTTCCAGGTCAGTTGTTTTTCCCATGAGATATTTCACATTCTCTTCCATTTTTTCATTCTTTTGGCTTTGTTTTGTGATTTCTTGGGTTCTCATAAAGTCATTAGACTCCATCTATTCCATTCTAATTTTGAGAGAACTATTATCTTCAGTGAGCTTTTGAACCTCTTTTTTCATTTGGCTAATTCTGCTTTTGAAAGCATTCTTCTCCCCATTGGCTTTTTGAACCTCTTTTGCCAATTGAGTGAGCCTATTTTTCAAGGTGTTATTTTCTTCAGCATTTTTTTGGGTCTCCTTTACCAAGGTATTGACCCATTTTTCATGCTTTTCTTGAATCTCTCTCATTTCTCTTCCCAGTTTTTCCTCCACCTGTCTAACTTGATTTTCAAAATCCTTTTTGAGCTCTTCCATGGCCTGATCCCACCAGACATCCACCTCAGATGTCTGGGATAGAGAGGCCCCAACCTCCACGTCTTTCCCTGATGGTAAGAATTGTTCCTCATCATCAGAATTGAAAGGCAGGAACATCTGTACCCCATCAAAGTACCTTTCTATAGTCTTATTTTTCTTCCCTTTTCTGGGCATTTTCCCAGCCAGTTACTTGAGTTCTGAGATTCCTGTCCACCCCTGCCTAGATCCGCCCAGCTAGTGTTTGGGGTCTGAGATTCAAATGCTGCTTCCCAGTCTCAGGGCTATACACAGCGGGAGCAGCTGCTACTCAATGTGAGCTTAAGTTCTGGTGCTCAGGTGGGGGCAGGGCCGCCTCCCAGGCTCAGATCCCTCAGGGGGTTTATGCAGAGACCTTTACAGGTATTTTATGGGCTGTAGGGGAAGAACTATAGCAGGTTGTCTTTCTACTCCCTTAAATGTGTTTCTTATAAACAACATATTGTTGGATTATGGTTTTTAATCCATTCTTCAATCTGCCTTTGTTTTATGAGAGTTCATCCCATTCACATTCACAGTTATGAGTTATGAGATAGAGTTACTATCTCTTTCTTTCTATCTATCTCTCTATCTTTCTCTCAATTCTATTTCCCCCATCCCCTTTATGCTCTTAGTTCTCAACAGCTCCCAGTCTGTACTAGTCCCCTTCAGCCACAGCAAGAGGGACCTCCTTTGCAATTTTCCTAGCCTCTAGATCTAAGACACTGTTTACTCCTTCAGCTGATCTCACTATTCTAGGATTTTTCCTGGGGAAATATTCTCTGGGTTTTTCAAGGTCAACAAGGGGAGGGAAGAGTACTTACAGATCATTCCAACATCTTGGCTCCTGGAAGTTCAAGTAGGTGATTTATAAATATTTAATCTTTAGGCTGATAGTCTCAGGACTGACTGCTACTGTTCCTGGGGGTTCTGCACTTCTCTCTCACTCAGTTCCTCTGAATGCCCATCCTTGACTGATATGTTTGTGAATCCACTGTTTATGCTTCAGTCTGTCCAGTGATTCCTTCTTGGCTTTGCTATGGCAGGGTCTGTGTTGGCACAGCCTGTGCGCTCTGCACTCTTTCATCCCTATGCAACATATCATTCCCATCAACCTTGCAGGCTGTCCTGGGCTGGAAATCTGCAACACTGTCTCCTAGTGTAGCCTGCCACTTGTTCTCTTTTTAGAGGTATCTGAAGGAGTTTGTTGTAGAGCTTAGGTGAGTACATGCTCTGTCTCCACCATCTTGACTCTGCCCCCTCAAGGGATGAAATTATGATAGTAACTATTTCTTCACTGAGTGTTGCATCCATTCAATTCAATAATCTAATTCTACAAACATTTTTTAATCCCATTGTGCAAAGCACACTGCTAGACACTGGGGACATAAAAATCAAAGTTAAACACCCCTGCCCTTAAGGAGTTTACATTCTTCTGAAAACAACATGCATACTTGTAAATACAAGTAGGGTAGGACAAATCAAAGGCATTTTATGTAGGAGATGATTGAACTAGTTTTGAATCAGATCATTTACAGTAGGTATTCCTCATAGGAACAAGAAATGACACAGTGTCCTGCCTCTAGCATATGTCGGCTATAGGACCCTGAATAAGTCACATAGCTTTTCAGTGCCCCAGGCAAGTGTCTTAACCTAGAAACCAAGAGAAGGGGCTGATCTGCATTGCTATAGTTTGCTTCACTTAGAAACTCCCTATACTGATGAAATTATGGCTCTGATTTTTTAAAAGTAAATAAATAAAAACACCTCTCCTTATAACACTAGCTTCTGACAAATCTTTGATACTTCTTATTACTCATAGATAAAAGTAGAATAATAAAGATTCTTCCTCATTTGTCCCTATTCCCTGAGAAACACAGAAAAGGCACAAGTCCCAGGATCCAGATCCAAATAGGCAGGAAGGAAAAAAGGAAGCACACTAAATTACATGCCAATATGAATAGGAAGTGGCAGACAAAAACATTAGGTAATAACTTCCAAGGTTAAGCCTTCTTAGCAATCAAAAAAGAATATTTGGAAGGAGTTTCCCTATAAACTTGCATGATATCATTAGGATTAATTGTTTGACTACTGTATTTGTGTTTCTTTGTGCTTTGTTCACCGTGCATTTCCATCAGGAAAGATCAAAGAAACTATGTCTCTATGACTTTATGTCCTTAGTGATAAGCTAGAGTAATGGGGAATCTAGGTCAAGAGAAGAAAAGTCATGAATGCATCAAGAACCCAAATAAAGGAACCATTGAGCCAAGTTCTAGGACACATTAGATGAAAAGAGTGGATAATAAGTTGTTGATAGAGCTACAGAGGTGGTCCATTCTGGAAAGTGCTGTGGTATTAGATAAAAAAAAAAATAACTATGTAGTATTCAGAACTTTGAACTTACCAATCTTACTTCAGGACATGTCATCCAAGGAAGGCAAAGACAGAATGGAAGGTCCCATATATAATCATATATTCACAGCAACCTGGTTTGTGATAGAAAAAAAATTAAACAACAAAGAGAAACATCTTTTTGAATAGTGGCTGAACAAATTGTGATATATGAATATTATGAAGTATTATTGTGTTCTTCTACTCTGAAATTCCATTAGAACCAATAATGCTCATTAGTATTTTCCTTCTCTGCCATAACTCAATCCTATCTTGACCCCTCAGAGGTGTGATTTAATGCTATACTTACTTCAGCCTTCCCATCACAGAGTTGGAATCTCTCTTTGGTACTGAGATAGCTCCTACTTTTCATACAAATTCCTCAGGGCATGACAGTCTCTAACACAAAGGCTTTAGTTAATTCAAGGATGTATAGAGCCCTGTTCACACTCTGCTTGATTAAATCAAGAAGTGTTCATAACTAACAAAGGTAATTACTTTTTAGTGGGTAGAAAAATAAGTGACACCAATCCTTTATATAGGTAAGGAACATGTGGCACTAAGATGCTAAGGTATTTGCCCAAGGTGACATGACCAGTTTGCTTCAGAGGTGGGATTTGAACTCAATTCTTTCTAACTCTAAATCCCACATTCTCTATATTACAGTATGTGGTGTCTCAATGTACTCTATAATGACAACAGTATAAACTCTATAAAAACAACACTATAAGGCAGTTGAATTCAGAATAACTGTCAAGATCAATGTGGAATCTCAAAGCCAGATTACTAAAGCTGCTGAAAATTAAAATCATTATGGCTTTTATTGATTGATTGATCAATGATTTTCTTTACAAGGAGAGATAGTGAGTAGAGGAGGAATACAGGATTATTATTTTATATAAAAATACATATATTAATACGATAAGGAACGCTAGTCCTGAACACTGTATTTGCATATAAAAGGTGAGCCCTCCAAGTTGGCATTGTTAGAAGACATTGGGAGGGAAAGGCTTTGAAAACCTGTTCAATGCTGACATGTTAGCAGTTTCTACAGTGAACTACAGTTGACAGTCCCCTTCTAGTGACTGTAACTCGTCTCTTCACAGCTGTATAAGCTCAGAAGACATGACACGCTCAGAACCCTAGACTTCTTTCTGTAAATTAGTCATAATTTGGAAGATAGGGGGTTAGGGAGAAGCGGTGGTTATACTGGGGATAGTATATTTTCTTCCAACTGTCTATCCTAGAGCATAAAACTGTTGCCTTCTTGGAACAAAGTCAAAAGAAATGATAAATGATGGTTTTACTTTCTACGGCAAATGAAAGCAGCATTGTGATATATAGTACATTCAAAGTGATCAAAAGCTTTCCCAGAAATTGAGACTGAGATCATTACTAGAGCCATTTGGGAAGTATTTTTTAAGGGAGCATTATTTGGCCTCATATTTTGTTTTTTTAAAGAATATCTCTTTTCAAAAGATGCTTTTCATTCTGGCTTTTTTTAAGTGCATCTAATTAACATTTTAAAAAATTGATAAGAAGAATAGTAGAAATGTTTTTACTTATATAAAGTATTATATCTAACATGCCCAAATGTTGATTTTAATAAATATTTCATAGAAGACCTAGCTAGGTAAATACAAAGCATTGCCCATAGAGTTAGTCTTACAAGATTGTCTATCTAATGTAATTTGAAGTATCTTAAAAGGTCTCTTGCTCCAGAATTCTCCCTTAAAATTCTCCCATAAAGATGACTATGATTCTACCAATGGAAATTCCTTCCTTTGATCCTTGAAGTCTTCAAAAGTCTTATGAAGTCTGGTGAAAATCCAAATATACATGTAAAGAGCAATATCTTCAGGTATTAGTCATTCAATAAATACTCATTAAATTTCAATTATATACAGAGTAGTGTGCTAGGTGCTGAAGAGGGTGTAAAATTTTAGATAATATTTGGTTGCTGCATTCATGGCATTACAGGTTAGTAGAAAAATAAGGTATATACTTTATGCAATTATATTATGCTTTGTAAAGTAGATTTCCTATACTTTTCCACATTTATATTCCATTGCCCTATTATGATTCTATAGGCAACTAGACCACAAATGTCTTGGTTTTAAAACTTGAGTTGGGTTTTGAATATGAGGATACTTAGTAGAATAATTTCTTTCCCATATTAGATCCTAACATGAATTAGATTCTTACACTTGAGCTACTGCTTTGTGCTTAGCAGGCTAGGGTAGAAAAACATTTTAATTTCTTTGTATTAATATCTTTTGTTTTATGTTTTTTAGTCCAAATATGTCTTTTCCTCCTCTTCACCTCATCAGGTCATCTCATGTAATGAAGATTATAAAGAGAATAGAAAAGCAGTATGGAAAATAACTCAGTACATTAGTCATATCTAATGTTGCATGCAGTATTCTCATTTATAATCCCTTACTTCTGCACTGAAGAGAGAGAAAAGAACATTTTCTCAACCCTTCTCTGGGACAAACCTTGGTCATTATGATTTTATAGTGGTTTAGTTTCCTTTCATTGTTATTCTTTGTGTATACATTATGTTCCTGATGCTTCCTAGTTTTCCTCTGCATAAATTCATATCATTCTTCAATGCTTCCCTGAATTCTTTATATTCATCCTTTCTTATGGCACAACCGCATTCCATTTAAATTAGTATACCACAAATCATTTACCTATTCCTTAATCAATTGGCACCTCCTTTGCTTCCAGTTCTTTGCTAAGTGTCTAGGTTTGATTATTTTGGGAACTCTGTTTTTGCTCCATTTAACATATTTAACCAGCAATAGGATCTCTGGATCACAAGATATGCCATTTCATAACTCAAATTGCTTTCCAGTAAGATTGAATCAATTCACAATTCTTCTAGTAGTATGTTGTTATCTCTATCCCTACAGTCCTATAAACATTGATTATTTCTATCTTTTGTAATTTCTGCAGTGAAATCTGAGAATTGTCTGATTTACATTTCTCTATAAGCAATTTAAAACAATATTTCATATGATTGATAATATTTTGAAATTATTTTGAAAGTTAGTTGTTTGTATCTTTTGATCACTTATCTATTGGGGAAAATAAATAGCCTTATATTTGTGTTAATTCCTTATGTTTGGCATATCAGACATTTGTCAGAAAGGGTGAATGCAAGAAATTTTCCTCTGGTTGGCAACTTCCCTTCTTATGTTACCTCCATTGATTTTGTTACTGAAGAAACTTTTCAAATTCGGAACATCAAAATTATGTTTTATCTCTTGCAAACTTCTCTTTGACTTGTTTAAGAAATCTCCCCCAACATTTAACTGGGAAGGGAATCTGATCTGATCCTCTTATAATTTTTTGTAATAGTCTTATATTCATGTCTTATATTATTTCGTACACTATTCTGAATAGTCTATACCTCTTAGGATGGTTGTTAAAAATTGGCAATATACCCAGTAATGTAATTTTACAGTAAATATTTAATGATTCCTTTATGACTTAAGAATTCTTGATAAAGTCTAAAATATCCCTTTCTTGCTTTAAAAACATCATATAAGGTGATATGTCCAACACTGTAATACTACATAGAAACCCTGGATTTCTGGAAAGTCATGTACATTGATAAGTCTGGTGGATATGTGAATTGGCCCAACCATAATGGAAAACAATTTAGAATTCTATGGGGAAAAGTCACTAATGTATTCATAACTTTTAACCCAGGGATATCACTCCTGTGACTATACTCAAAACAGGTCAAATACAGAAAGAAAGTTCCTATATGCAACAAAATATTCAAAGAAGCACTCTTTGTGTTTGTTCAAACTTGGAATTAAAATACTCATCAAATGGAGAATAAATAAATAAGTTGTGGTACATAAATATGCTGGAATTTTACGTACTATAAGAAACAATGAATATGAAGATTTCAGAGAAACTTGGAAAGACAAATGAAGTAATACAAGAGAAGGAAGTAAAACTAAGATAACAATAGACACAAAGACCATAATATGTGTTTTCAAATGTCATTTATATTTTTAAAGTTCTTTTATTTCCAAATTCTCTGTCTAGCCAATTCTTCACCCATTAAGGCAAATGATATGATACTCATTATATGTGTGAAGCCATACAAAGCATATTTCTATATTGGCTATTCTACAAAAAAAAGTGCAAGAAAAATGAAGAAAATTAAAAACAATACTATTCAATCTGTGATCAGAGTTCATCAGTTCCTTCTCTGAAGGTGGATACCACTTTTTATCATGAATCCTCCAGAATTGTCTTGGACCATTGTATCCATCGGAGTAACTAAGTCTCCCCAAGTTGATCAGCAATATTGTTAGAATGTACAATATTCTTCCAGTTCTGCTCACTTCACTTTGCTTCGAGGTCTTCCCAGGTTATTCTGAACCTATCTTGTTCATCATTCTTATAACACAATAGTATTCTATCGTGATCATGTACCCCATCTTCTTCAGCCATTCCTTAATTGATGGGCATCCCCTCAATTTCTAAAACTTTATCACCACAAAAGAACTGCTATTAATTTTTTATGCATATAGATCCCTTTCCTTTTCCTTTGATGTCTTTGGGTTAAAAAAACTAGTAGTGGAATTACTGAGTCAAAGAGTATTTGCAGTTTTGTTGCCCTCTGGTATCAGTTTCAAATTGTTCTCTGGAATGGCTAGACCACAAACAGCGCATTAGTGTTTCTACTTTTCTACATCCCCTTTAAGATCTGTCATTTTCCTTTTCTGTCATATTAGCCAATCTGATAGGTACGAGATGGTAACTCAGAATTATTTTAATTTTTATTTCTCTAAGTGTTAGTGATTTAGAGGGGTTTTTATGTGACGATAGCTTTGATTTCTTCTTCCAAAAACTGCCTGCGCATATCTTTTGATCATCTATTACTTGAGAAATAGTTCTTTTTTTATAAATTTGATTCAGTTCACTATATACTTGGGAAGTTGGGTTTTTATCAGAGGAACGGGCTGCAATTTCCCCCCTTTTCCTTCTTTTCTTCTCATTTGGCTTCATTGGTTTTATGAAAATACTTTTAAACTTAATCTAGTCAAAATTACCCATTTTACTTGTGATTCTCTACATCTCTTGTTTGTAATCAATAGAACTGACAGGTACATTATTTCCATGCTCTCCTAATCTGTTTATGATATCACCCGTTAGGTCTAAGTCACTTATCCGTGTTTACCAGATCTTGATATACAGTGTGAGATCTTGCTCTATGCCTAGTTTTTGCCAGACTGCTTTGCAATTTTCCCAGTAGTTTTTCTAAAATAGTGAGTTCTTACAAAAGCTTGGGTCTTTGGGTTTATCAAAAATAGATTACTGTGGTGATTTACTGCGGTATATGGTGCACCTGATCTATTTCACTCGTCTACCACTCTTTTTCTTAACCAGTACCAGATTGTTTTAATGATTATTACTTTGTAATATAATTTGAAATCTGCAACTTCTTCTTTCCTTCATGTTTTTTTCATTGATTTCCTTGATATTCTTCCAGAAGAATAACATTACTTTTCTAGCCCCATAAAATAAACTGATAAGTAAATTGAAGTAGAATTTTCATTTTTATTACATTGACTTGGCCTGCCCATAAGCAATTAGTATTTCCCAAATTGTTTACTTGTGTGAAAAATGTAATTTTTATAATTATGCTTATTTAGTTACTGGGTGGATCCTGGCAGGTAGGCTCCCAAGTATTTTATACTATCTGTCATTATTTTAACTGGAATTTTTCTCTTTCTATGTCTTCTTGCTGGGTTTTGAGCATAATATATAGATAGGCTAATGATTTCAGTGGGTATATCCTGCAACTGTATTAAAGTTGTTAACTGTTTCAACTAGTTTTTAAGTTAATGCTCTAGGTTCTCTAAGTATGCAATCAGATCATCTGCAAGGAGTGAAAGTTTTGCTTCCTGTTCACTTGTTCTTATTCTTTCAATTTATTATTCGTCTATGTTTTCTATAGCCAACATTTTTAGATAAATACTGAATAATAATTGTGATAATGGATATTTTTACTTCACTGTTATTGGGAAAGCTTCTGCATTATCCTCATTACAGATAATGCTTGCTTTTAGTTTTAAATAGATACTATTTATCATTTATCTCTTTCTTTCTAATTCTTTAAATAGGAATAGGTAATGGATTTTGTCAAAGGATTTTTCTGTATCTTTTGAAATAATTATATTATTCTTTTTGTTTTTATTTTGGATTGGCCAATTAGGCTTATAGTTTTGCTAATATTGAAGCAGCCCTTTGTTCTTTGTGTAAATCCCATCTAGTCATATTGTATGATATTTGTGATATATTGCAGTAGTCTCTTTGTGTAACAGCAAGGTTCCTGGCATGCAAGGGAGGGCCTCCTGTACAGGTTCTTAGATCTGCTTTTCTAAAAGGAAAGCAACTTTTGAGAGATCAAAAATCTATTTTAATCAAGCTCATATATCATTCACTTAGTTCAGAGGGAAAATTCAGCACCCTGAACTTCAGAGAAAATATAGATAAATAGAGATCAGCAGACAGGGCTTCCAAACTCTCTGACTGTGAGCAATACATACATCACAGATCAACAGACAGATCCAACTGTCGGACCATTATGTACATGTAGAGTTATGAGAGAAAGAGGCACCAATATCTGGGTTTTCAAAACCAGAAGGAGAGGTGACTCCTTAAAGGCTTCCTAGAGTCTCATCTGGCATACAAACCTTCTTCCAAAAACTAAGCCCCAAAACAAAACCTCACCTCTGAGTATTTATACACTTTTCAGAGCCAGAGGACAGAAACTTCTGATCCAATGCCTCAATAGAAATTAAGAAAAAGGTATAAGGCCTATTAATGGACAGGGAAGATCTTTAATTCTTCTCCCTACTTACCATTAACCTTAAGTTATTATTATTCTTTGCTAGCTTTCCATTTAGAATTTTTGCATTTATATTCATTAAGGAAATTGTTCTATAGTTTTCTCTTTTTTTTATCTCCTGGTATAGATATGAAAACTGTATTTGTGTCATATATTACTAAAATGACTGAACCCCCTCCATACCAAGAATTTGGTAGGACTCCTTTACTTATTTTTCAAATAGTGAATATAGCATTGAAATCAATTATTCTTTCTATGGTAGAATTCACTTGTAAATTCATCTGATCCTGAAGATTTTATCCTAAGGAATTCATGTAAGGTTTGCTCAATTTCTTTCTCTAAGATACTGTTGTTTATATTCTATTTTCTAATTTCATTAATCTGGGCAATTTATATTTTTATAAATATTTCCCCATTTTATTTAGGTTGTGAGGGTTATTGGCATGTATTTGGGCAAAATAACTTCTACCAACTGTTTTGGTTCATCTTAATTAGTGTTGAAATCACTAATTAATTTTTTGATAAAATTCTTTTCCATTTTGATACTGTCTATTTGGTTTTCATTTTCCTGTTTTTTAAGCCAAATTAACCAATGGTTTATCTATTTTATTAGTTTTTTTTATTTCTTTTCATTATAGTTTTCATTTTCTTATTTTTATTTATTCATTTTTTTTACTTTTACTTATATTAATTTCTCTTTTGATTTTCAGGATTCTATTTTGGTATTTAACTGAGGATTTTTAATTTGTTCTTTTGATAGAGTTTTTTTTCAGTTGCAAGCTGAAATCATTGGTATTTTAACTTTAAAAATATAAAATTTCCCCTGAGTGCTGATTTGACTTCACACAAATTTTGGTATGTAATATCATTGTTGTCATTATCTTTAATGAAATTGCTAACTGTTTCCCCAATTTGTTCTTTGGCCCACTTATTTTTCTAGTTTTCAATTATTTTGTTTCCAAATTAATTTTTAATCTATGTTTCCAAAGCTGTTATTTGAATGTAATTTTATTGCATGATGGTATGAAAAGGATGTATTTAATATTTCTGTCCTTCTGCATTTTTGGTGGGATCTTTATGCCCTAATAAAGTCAATTTCTCTGATTATGCCATGTACAGCTGAAAAAAGATATATTCTCTATTCCCATTCAATTTTCTTCAGGGACCTGGGATATCTAACTTTTCTAAAATTCTATTCATCCTCTTTCTTATTTAATGGTTAAATTTATCTAACCTGAAAGAGGTAATTTGTTCGGGGCGATTCCCTGACCTCTACGCATGGGGCTATTCCCCGGCCTCGGCTTAGTTGGGCTTCTTAACCCCAAATGACCCCACCAGGCTCCCTCAGTCTTGCTCACCTGTTCGCGGTCTTCGGACGTCTCCGGTCCCTGCAGTGTGACCGTATGGCCTAGCTGCGCGACAAGGCTGTCCCCTCCTCCACGGAGGGAACAATGACTACACACTCGCCGAGGTTGTCAGTGCTCTTCACTTTATTGATGGCGTCCTTCTACATCTCTTTCTTGGTTACATCTCTCTCTCTGATCCCTCCCTGACAGCTCCTTATATCCCCAGCCAGAGCCCCACCCATGTTCCTCCCTAAGGGCACAGCCAGCTCCCTGAGGGTGGAGCCAGCTCCCAAGGCCGGTCCTGAGCTTGGCCCCTAACAGTAATTGAGATCCTCTACCAATGTACTTTTACTACTTCCTCCTGTAAGTCATTTAACTTTTTCTTTAAAATTTGGCTGCTATGAATTTGCTGCATCTATGTTTATTACTGATATTACTTAATTTTCTATAGTACCTTTTAGTAGAATATAGTTTCCCTCTCCCTTGATTAACCGACTTTGGGAGGAACTGATAACTTACAGGCCCCTAGATATATCTCAGAGAACAAATGCACAAAACCTCTGAAGTCTGGGATAGTATATATCCGCCACTTGATAAAGGGCTCAAAAGTGAAGTAATTGACTGTGAAAATGCCCCAATGGGGAAAATTGGGAAAAGTAATGAAAATGATGCAGGAAAATCATGAAAAACAAGTCAACAGCTTGCTAAAGGAGACCCCAAAAATGCTGAAGAAGGTAACACCTTTAAAAATAGACTAACTCAAATGGCAAAAGAGGTCTAAAAAATAAATGAGGAGAATAATATCATAAACAGCAGAACAGACCAAATGAAAAAGGAGGTTCACAAGTTCACTAGAAAATAGTTCTGTAAAAATTAGAATGGAGTAGACAGAAGCTAATGACTTTATGACAAATCGAGAAATTATAAAACAAAATCAAAAGAATGAAAAAAAAATTAGAAAACTGTGGAATATCTCATTGGAAAAAATACTGACCTGGAAAATAGATACAGGAGAGATCATTTAAAAATTATTGACTTTCATGTCTAGAATATATAGAGAACTGAGTCAAATATACAAAAATACAAGTCATTCCCCAACTGATAAAAGGTCAAAGGATATTGAACAGGCAGTTTTCAGAGGAAGAAATTAAAGATATTTATAGTCATATAAAAAAATGCTCTAAATCATTTATTGATTAGAGAGATACAAATCAAAACAGCTATGAGGTACCATATCATACCTATCAGATTGGCAAACATGACAGAACAGGAAGATGATGGATGTTGGAGAGGATGTGGGAGAGTTGGAACTTCATTGTTGGTGGAGCCATGAGCTAAACCAACCATTCTGGAGAGCAATTTGGAGCTATGCCCAGGAGGCTACAAAAATACACATACCCTTTGACCCAACAATATCACTTCTAGGACTGTGTCCCCAAGAAATCATAAAAATGGGAAAGGGTCCCACATGTACAAAAATATTTATAGCAACCCTCTTTGTGGTGGCCAAAAACTGCTATTCAAGGGGATATTGATCAATTGAGGAATGGCTGACTAAATTATGATATATGAATATAATGGAATACTATTGTGCTATAAGAAATGATGAACAGGAAGATTTCAGAGAGTCCTAGAAAGACTTATATGATCTGATGCTGAGCAAAAGGAGCAGAAGCAGGAGAACTTTGTGCACAGCAATGACCACAGTGTGTGAGAGCTTCTACTGGTAGACTTGGAACTTCATTGCAATGCAAGGACCTAAAAAATCCCAAAGGTCTTTTAAGGTAAAATGCCTTCCACTTCCAGAGAAAGAACTGGAATTCAATTGCAGAATGTAGCAGATTATTTTTTTGTATTACGTTTTGGTTTGTTATATGATTTCTCCCATTCATTTTAATTCTTCTACGTATCATGATTATAGTGAAAATGTATTTAATAGGAATGTATGTGTAGAACCAATATAAAATTGTATGCAATCTAAGGGGGAGAGGGGAGAGGGAGGGCGAAGGGGGGGGGAATAAAAAAATAAAAAAATTAAAATTATTCGCCTATTTGAAAACTACAATCAAAAAAAGAGCCTAGACATCATCTTCCAATAAATTATGAAGGAAAACTGTCCAGATATCTAGAATCAGAGGATAAAATAGATATTGAAAGAATCTACCTATCACTTTTTGAAAGAGATCCCCAAAGGAAAACTCCTAGAAAAATTGTAGTTAAATTCCAGAGTTCCCAAGTCAAGAAGAAAATATTACAAGTATCCAGAAAGAAAAAAATCAAGTATTGTGGAAATACAATCAATGCAACACAGGATTTAGCAGCTTCTATACTAATGGATCAAAGGACTTGGAATATGACATTCCAGAGGTCAAAGGAGCTAGGATTAAAACCAAGAATCACCTACCCAGCAAAATTGAATATAAGACTTCAGGGAAAGAAATGGAATTTCAATGAAATAGAGGATTTCCAAGCATATTTGGTGAAAAGACAAAAGCTGAAAAAAATAAATTTGACTTTCAAATACAAGAATCAAGAGAAACATGAAAAGGTAAACGGGAGAGAGAAGCCATCAGGAACTCATTAAAGTTGAATCATTTATATTCCTACATGGAAAGTTCATATTTGTAACTCAATACCTTTTTCAGTATTGGGACAATTAGAAGGAATATATGTATGTGTGTGTGCATGCTTGTATGTACGTGTGTATATATGTATATATGTATGTGTGTATTATATTTGTGTATGTATATGTGTAGGTATGTATATGTTCATATATATGTATATATATGTACATGTGTATAGGTATATATGTATGTGTATATTATATGTGTATGTATATGTGTAGATATATATATGAATATGGGTGTGTATGTGTATGTAGATCTATAGATATAGACAGAAGGCATAGGGTAAGCTGAATAAGAAGGGAGAATACGTAAAAAATAAAATTTATTTTTGTGTGGAATGTACTAGAAGTACATTCTACTAGAAGTAGGAGAACCAAAAAGTAGAATGTAGCAAATCATCTCACATAAAAGAGGCAAGAAAGAGTTTCTCAATTGGAGGGGAAGAGGGCAGAAATGATAGGGAATAAGTGAGCCTTACTCTCATGGAATTTAACTTGAAGAGGGAATAATATATTCAACTGGATATGGAAACCTTTTTTACCATGCAAGAAAGGCAAGAGGGAAGAGGATAAGAGAAGGGAGATAATAGAAGGGAGAGCAAATTGGGAAAGGGAAATCAGAAGCAAACATTATCATGGGAGGACAGGCCCAGGGAGAGAATAGAATAAATGGAGGGCAGGACAGGACAGAGGGAAACGTTGTTAGTCCTTCACAACATAACTGTTATGGAAGTGTTTTGCATGGCTGCACATGTATGTTGAATTGCTTGTTTTCTCAATAAGAGTGAGTGGGGAAGGAGGCAGAGAGAGAATATGGAACTTAAAGCTTTAAAAAATGAATGTCAAAAATTGTTTTTGCATGCAACTGGTAAATAAGGTGTATAGGCAAAGAGGTATAGAAATCTATTTTGCTCTACGGGAAAATGGAGGGGAAGGGCATAAAATATGGGGGGGCGGTGATAGAAGGAAGGACAGACTGGAAGAAGAGGTGGGTTTGGTGCATGCTGTCCTGGGATGGGGGATAAGAAGAGAAGGAGAGAAAATTTGGAATTCAAATTCTTGTGGAAATGAATGTTGAAAACTGAAAAATAAATTATATATTAAAATTTTTTAAAAAATGATTTTTGTTCTTTTTTCTGTCTCTTTCAAGAATTCCAGGAATTCTTGTTAGACTTGCATCCAATCTGCACTTTTTGAGGCTTAACTCATAGTTGTTTCAAATCATCTTCTTCTGAGTTTGTGTTTACAGCTTCCCTGCCATCATAGTGGTGTTTTATGAACAGGTTCTATTTTTGTTGTTTATTCAGTTTTTTACCTGGTTTCTTGAGTTTAAACTTTATGGTAAAGGTGACTTCTGCTAAACTAGGGTGGAGTTGGGATGGGATGGGAAAGAGAGGTTATACCAAGCCTCAGGTTTTTTTTCACCTGCTGTTTTCACAATTCTGAGAATCTATAAGTTTTCAGTGCTTTCCAAGGTGGTGTGATCCAAGGAGAGTTATTGTCATTGCTTTCCTGGTCTGTGGTCTCATGTTTAAGGATGTTCAGGGGCCTTGCTCTCTTTCAGCTACAAATGCTAAAGCTCCTCTCTGCCCTGGAATGGCCAAATCCCCTGCTCCCTTGCTACTACAAGTGCCTCTCTATGCCCAGTCCTATGCTAAGTACCTGTACAGGGGGCTCCCGTAATCCATTTCTTATCAATTGTCCAATCCCCTTATTGTCTCTGGACTGGGAGCTCTCTAAACTACTGCTGCTTTTGTTGTCCTAAGTGCTATAGCCTCTAAGACTCTCTGCTGGTGTTGCCACCACATTGTTCCAGGTCAGTTCCCTCCCCAGAGTTCCAAACCTCTCACTGACCTCTTCAGTTTTCTTAGGTTGAAAGTATGTCTCACCCAGACCTTTTGTTGGCTATGCCACACCACAATTTTATTTTCTGCATTATTTTAAAAGTTGTTTAGAGGGGGATATTGGGAGAGTTCCTCAGAAATGCTCCACCTATTCTGCCATCTTGGACCTGCCTCCTGACCATAATATTATAAAGAAAATGACATGAAAAAGCAGCAGAACTTGAATAAATGCAATGACCAATCTCAACTCAAAACTTATGACGTAGCATTCTTCATTCCTAACAGTAGAGAAATGGTGGACTTCAGGTATAGAATAAGGCATGTACTGTCAGACACGATCAACACTTCAGCTTATTTTGCCTAGTTGTATTTTGTGGTTATAAGGGAGGGTTCTATTTGGAATAGTATTGGATTATGACAGTAGTATGTGATTTTTAAAGAATCAATACAACATGGGCTGCTACTACTAATTATTATTAGCAGTGTAAATACTAGATATTTAGAAGGCATGAAGCAGAGTGTTTGCAGACTTTGACAACTAGCCTAACAATGAACACTATATTTAACTAAGGATTAGCCAAGCTATATTCCAAAGAATGCATGCTAGAAATTTGACCAAAAATAATGGTATTTTTGGTCATCGTAACTAAAGAAGTAGAAGGATTTTAATCTGCACTAGTGAAGGAAGTACTCATGGAAATATTAAAGAACAAACTGAGAGCTCTTGTTGAAATTTTAAAGTTTATCCAATTCAGAGCAACAATCTTCTTACTCACTGTCAAAACCACAATGTCCTCTAATTGCATCTTGGCCTCAATCAATGATTTGATATATCCTCAGAAACTTAATCAAGAGTAGCTGGACAAGATTTGGGAAGGAACTTTAATGGATCTACCTTCATTCTCTTCCCACTCAGTGTCAGAAAAAGAATTTCCACACAATGAACTTTTAATTGAGACTTTGTCTGTGAGATCTTCAAGTTTCTTAGAATCAGATTTTATATGAAAAAAATTATTATGTAAATCTGGGTTAATAACATGTTTTCAAATTCATGTAAGAAGCTCATTTTGATCAATTTAGTGACAACTGCATTGATATTAATGGGATTACAGGGCATAGTTCTTCCTCTGAATGACACCTCCCATGGATGTAATAATATTTGAATATTAATTGGTCATCTTTTGTGTTCTGTCCTCTTCTTGACATTTTAGATGATAATATAACAGATTTCAGCCATATTCTAGGGATGAAATAGTAGATTTCTCTGTACTCATCACCTCCCTTCCAGAACTCAACAATAGTGATGTACAGCAGCAAAAACACAAAGCAGGATGATATGTACTTGCACTTGACCCAATAGGGGAGTTTAAACACATGTAGAAACTCTTAAATCACAACTTCTTAAGTACATGGCAGATTTTAAATTCTCTATTCAGTGGGATATCCAAGTCTAGAAGTCTAGCAGGAGAAAGACAATTTCCTGGACAGCACCAGCTTTGAGAATTGCCTTTGGATCAATTTCAAGTTCACAATATTTTTTCCGAACGTGAGCATTCCAACAAACATTTGTAGACCACCTTCTAAGAGGAAGACTTCTAGCCGAGGGTTGCACTGAAAATGAAGCCTGAAATCATTATGTGGAATATTAGAAATTTAAGACTGTCAATCCTGCAATTACTTCTATTCTGACTTTTCAGGTCCATAGGAAGAAAATTGTTTATCCAAAAATTTTAGCCCCACAAAATATTTGCTTCTAGATGGAAATATGAGAGTCTGTGAAGTGCTATATACATTTCAGTAACCGTTTCTGATCCTCTCTGAGGCTTTTAAATCTTACACATATTTGTAGAGGTAAAATAAAGACTATCCCATATCTAATGCCCTTAATTTACATTGAGTAAATGTTCAGTGACCCTGCCACCTTGATTTAGGGAATCCTAGATATAAGTTATCCCCAAGCCTTATTTTGGAGATTTCCTCCAAATAAAACAGGAGTGAACAAGCCAAGGAAAGAGAAGGAAATTCTTTTCATCAGTTAAGTATCTCTTAGCACAATGTCTATCACCTAGTAGATCCTTAATGATTCTTGTTGATGTGTTCAAGCTCAGATCCTTGTGAACCTAAGAGTTTTTGGGGTCCCATAGGCAATTGGCTGCATCTTGAGGGCATCATGAAGTTTCCAAGAACTTCATTTCAGTACCTTGGTTGGCAAGGTCCAGACCTCTTACCCTGAATCCTCTCTCTTCTGATCTCATCATATCATGTTAGTCCTTCAACTTCAGGGAGATACTCTACTGGCAATCCTATTCCTTTAAAAAAAACACTATTCTGATGATCTTCTACATCAAAAAGGCCAGTGACAAAACACTCAAACTCAGAGATTTTTTTATTTATACATAATGCAACCCCCAAAGTTGATACTTCACAGGAAATCTCCTTTCTCTGGCTAGATGGCTAGATTTGGAGATCATACTGCCTAAGGAATTCAAACTTTTTCTTTATATCACCCCCTTGCCACAGGAGGCTATAATTTAAAGAAAATATCCTTGAACGCAAAATTTCTATGACTTAGTTTCTTCATCTGTAAAATGTGGAGGTTGTCTTAAATGTCTGTCAACCTCCATAGCTCAAAATACATGATCTTCTAAATTCTTCTCTCAGACAACATTCATGCATGCACATGTCTGCCCCTTAAACATGCCTCTATCACAAGCTTCCATCCCTGACTCTTGGGAGGGACAGATTTCTCCTTCCTTCACCCCCTAGAATAAAGATCTGCTCTGATGAAAAGGGAAAGAGAACTAGGATATTCTATAAAGAATAATAATTCTATAAACAATAATGAAGAGGCACCACATATAACAAAAGCCCATGTCCCCTGACTCTGTCACGAATCATCTTGAAGTCACCCCCACTTAGAGAAGTGTCCCGTGTCCTCTCATCAAGGCAACCATGTGCATATGTCCTTTATTTAGGAGGTGCCCTTCAGACAAAGGTCTATGTCCTATCAGTTCATCAAGTTGATTGGAGAACTAATCAAATTGATTAGGGCTCACAGATCAAATTCTTCTACATTGATATTAATACAATCTATGTCACACTTGTAATAAATGGTCTTTTAAATTATAGAATAAGGTAGGGTTTTAAAAATCAATTTCATACTGACTCCTTGCAAAATTCTAGAATGTATTATTAAAGGAACAGCTTGAGAGCAATTGTAAAGGGAAATGGTAATTCCTAAGTCTCATTTAAGGCAAATCATTCAAGGCTAATCTCATTTCCCCTTTTGATCAGGTTAGTAGATTTGATCAGAGAAAACTATATACATGGTATATGTATATTTTAATGAGACTTTCCACAAAGTCTTTCGTACTAACCTTGTAAACAAGGTTAAGTTATAGGTTCTCCTACAATACAACAGGAGAGGTTAAGAACTGCTTCAGTAATCACATTCAAGAGTGGTGATTAATAATGTGAACCTGAGGGAAATCTGTAGTTCATGGGTAAATAAACTATGTTCTATGGACCAGATTTGACCAGCTTCCTCTTTTTGTATGATTCATGAGCTAAAAATGCTTTTCTTCCTGGATTTAACCTTCAGGCTATAGTTTGCTATCCTATACTCTAATGGAATGCCACAGGACTATGACATATTTAAAGATTTGTTTTTCTCTGTGACTTAGATGAAGGCATAAATGGAATGGTCATCAAATTTGTGATAAAAATGAAATTGGGAGGAATAGATAACATGTGGGATAAAATAGCTGGAATCTAAAAAGTTCTAGACAGGCTAGAATGAAAGATTGAAACTAAAATGGATAAGATGAAGTTTAAGAGAGATGAATGCAAAATCCTACACTTGAATTTTAAAATGAACCATATAATTACAGGATAGTAGCTTATTTCACAAGAAAAAGTCTGCAAGTTTTAATAGAATGCAAATTCAATATCACATCTATGATGTCAACCCCCCCTAGAGGATTTTTGTCTCAGGTCGCATTTATAAGACCAATTTCTAGCAAAGGGAATTGATGGGGTTTTTTTACTCTACACTGCTCAGACCATATCTGGGATCCTGTTTTCACTTCTGGGAGCTATATTTTATGAAGGAAATAAGATGGAGAGCAAAAAGAAATGTGATCAAAGTAGGAAGGAGACTCTAAACCATGACACTATAAAGATCAGTTAAAATATGTATTCATAGTTCTTTTCTTTCTGATAGAAACTGTATTAAAGATGTTGACCTAGATTAGTGGTGGGGAGCCTGTGGTGTATAAAGGGAAATTATCCTGTGAAGCTTAGATTTTGTCAATAGGCTGCACTTGATGACATAGAGATGATGTATGGCCTGGAGGCTGCAGATTACCTCCCCCTGACTTAGACAAAGATGAGCTCATTGATCTTAAGGCAAAAACAACTTGCTACACTCGAAGTTTATGTCAAAAAATGTCAGAGAATGTTGGTGCTTCTGGAGAGAAACGTCTCTGCATCTTCAAAAGTGAGTTATGGAAACCTAACATATCTTTTTGATTTAGAATTTGAGGGAAATGATTATTGATAACTAATGATTTGGGGAGATTCAGAGTTTTCTCCATTTTATAATTCTCATTTCAAAGTTCAGTCTATTAAAGGACATCACTCATAATGAGACTGAATTAACTCTACTCAGTCTTGGTCAGAACCCATTCAACCTTATAAGCTGGGGAAGCCCAATATGCTCTACTCAGGTTTGAGTGAGGATAATTCTTTTATTAGATTGCCCAAAGCTGGGGCTGGGCTGGGTGTAGAGATAGTGTCTTTGTCCAAGAGTAACACAATGTCACTCTCTCAGTCCCTCATTGGAGTAAGCCCATTTCTCATTGTAATATTCATTCTCTCATTAATTGTTAACCAGAGTTACTTGCCACTTTCTGGAACACCCACCTTTCCTAGGGCAAATAAACCTTAAGACAGCTACCATGAAGGCCTTTGGCATTGGAGAGTGCCGCTGACCTCTTTTATTAAAATGTCAGCATTATTAATAAAATGACTAATTTTATTTTTTAAATGTCGCAAATTTTTTAAGATCAGAAAATATACAAACAAGCAAACCAAATTAATTCCATATCCAATGTAACATGTGTGTTTTCTTGTCAAAGACCATCCCACAAGATGGTGGAGTAACAGCGCTGACTAGCCAGTACTTTCCTCATACATCCAGCCAAACACCTGTAAAAATGGCTCTAAACAAATTCTGGAGCTGCAAAACCCACAGAATGATGGAGTGAAGCAAATCTCCAGCCCAACACAGCCTGGAAGGTCACCAGGAAATGTCTATTGGGCCATGCTGGGAGCAGAGCACATGTGCCATGTGGCACAGATGGGACTTGAGCAGGCCTTGAGAGGGACTGAATCTGGGGAACCTGTGGCAGTTTCCAGACTTCATGACTCCAAAATACTGAGGATGAGTTGGAAGGTCAGTGGAAAAAACCTTTGGAACCTGTGTGAGAGAGGAGAGTGGTCAGACTCCAGGACCAGGGTGTTTGGGAGTGGGGTGAAAGAGTCCAAGGAGGAGGAGGCCAAGACAGCAGCAGCAGTAGCAGCAGGGACAGGGAAGTGACAGTGGCAGTAACTGTTTCTGGAGCTCTACAGATTGTGGGGAGATTGAGCAGCTGACACTGCACCCCCTATCCCCACTGGAAGTAGAGAACTACCTTCACAAAGAGCTCAAAAGTCAAGAAAATAACTGAGAAAATGAGCAAATACCAGAAAAAGAATCAGACTATAGAATCTTACTTTAGTGACAAGGAAGATCAAATTATACAAACAGAAAACAACAAAGTCAAAGCTTCTACATCCAAAGTCTCCAAGAAAAACATGAATTGGTCTCAGGTCATGGAAGAGTTCAAAAAGGATTTTGAAAATCTAGCAAGAAAAGTAGAGCAAAAATTGGGAAGAGAAATGAGAGTGATGCAAGAAAATCATTAAAAATGAGTCAACTGTTTGCTAAAAGAGACCCCAAAAATGCTGAAGAAAATAACACTTTGAAAAATAGAATAACCCAAATGGCAAAAGAGATCCAAAAAGCCAATGAGGAGAAGAATGTCTTAAAAAGCAGAACTGGCCAGATGGAAAAGGAGGTCCAAAAGCTCATTGAAGAAAATAATTCCTTAAAGACTAGAATACACCAGATGGAAGCTAATGACTTTATAAAAAAATCAAGAAATTATAAAACAAAGTCAAAAGAATGAAAAAATAGCAGACAATGTCAACTGACCTGAAAAATAGATCCAGGAGAAACAATGTAAAAACTACCAACTCCCTGAAAGACATGATCAACAAAAAAAGTTTACACATCATTGACCCGGGTCCGGGTCCTTCAGGTGACACTCTCTCAGTGGGCTTCTGCTTCGGACGTCTCCGGATTTCCCTCCCCGGGGGACTCGGCGGAGGGACTCAGTCAGACACTTTTTCAGGAGGCATATACTTTATTAAGTGCAGAGGAGTCCCCCCCCGAACAGCTAAGGGCGTTGGTTTAAGTAGGGTACTTGTTCCGGGTAGCCACCCCGATCCACCCTGAGGGCGAGGCTTTCATCTCATTGGTGCGAGCCCCTCCAGACCAAACCAAAAAAGGGCATGATTCCCTATCCCGGGTCGTGTCCCCTTCTGGTTGGTTGGTGGCTGCTTAGTCTCAGACCAGGAAGTCTTTCTAGTGCTGAGCTGGCAGAGCCACGTCAGCAGGTCAGGACTTCCTAGTACTCTCTTCCCCCCAGGAAGGGCGTTGGTCCATTGTGCCCCTGACAACTCCCCCTTTTTGTTTTATAAGGGCAGGTGAAGGGCCTGTCTTAGGCTATGTGGCCTGACTCCATGCCTGGTACCGAAAGTGGGCAGGGCCCCTGTCTTAGGTTATGTGGGTGGCCCCCACCTCCAGCATTTCTGGCAGGTGGACCCACAATAATCCCGTCATTGGGTACCTCTGCAGCCAATGGCATGATTATCCAGGTCATGGAGCCACAATATTCCCGTCATTGGCACAGTCACAGCGAAAGCCCATTATTGGTTATAGCGGGGTACAGGGACGCTTTTGAAAAGTTTGATGGTATAATTAGCAGTAACCCTAATATAGTCCCAGGAGGAAGAAGGACCCCAATAAGTGTCATCTGTGGTTTCCCAGTCCCAGCTACGGCAGTAATAATCAGTTATGCATCCGGAGCCAGTATGTTGTTTCTATCGCCCGAGTTGTTCGTCTCTTCCTTCGTCCTCGCTTCCTTTTCCATCGCCGGAGTTGTTCGGTTCTTCCTTCGTCCTCGCTTCCCTCGTCTCCTTTTCCTGCTTTTCTGGGTTGGCCGGGGGGACCTCTCGCGCGTCCCAGGATGGGATCCAGACCCCTTCATGGTTGGTATCTGTGGAGACACAAAGATATCCTTTTCCCCTTATTAGTACCGTCCCTGGTCCATTCCAATTGCCTTTCGCATCCTTCCACCAAATCACGCTACCTTTTTTACACGGGGTTGGTGGTGACCCTTGTGGATGTGGGATTGTAGAGGATGCTATTCGGGCGTTACCAGGATCGGGGTAGCCGGAAAATCGCATGGCTGGTGTTAGGCCGTCATCTCGAAATTGCAAAAAATTCATGGTATAAACCGTTTGCGCGACTTGTGCATGTGTAAGCCGCCCCGGAACTCCCCCTTTTTGTTTTTTGATGGTGTTTTTAAGGGTCCTATTAGCACGCTCCACAAGGGCTTGGCCCGTTGGGTTATATGGGATGCCAGTAACATGATGTATACCAAACTCCATGCAAAAGGTGGCAAAGGCCCGCGAAGTATAGGCAGGACCATTATCAGTTTTAATAGCGCTGGGGGCTCCAGCCATTGAGAAACATTGTAATAAATGCGAAATAACTACAGTAACAGATTCTCTGGGTTGCAGGGTAGCCATTACAAAGGAAGAACAGGTATCTATACATACATGTATATAAGAGGTGTTATAATGTGTAACATCCATTTGCCAAAGATCATTGGGTAGTTCTCCTTTGGGGTTAAAAGCCTTCTCTGGAGGCGGAGGGCAGAAAGGAATACAATTAGTACAGCGTTTCACAATCTGTCTAGCTTCTTCTCTAGGAAGGTGGTAGAGCAACCGTAAGGAACGTGCAGACAAATGGAATTTGGAGTGGGCCTCTTGTGGTGATAGAGAAAGGAGGAAGGCACCCCCCTTATTAAGGGCATTGTCTGCAACATGATTGCCCCAAAAGATAGGGCCCTCTGTGGATATGTGAGAACATACATGGAGAACATAAAGAGGATCATTGCGAAGTAAAAAAAGCTTTTGAGCAGATTTTAGCAAAGGAGCAATAGTAGAGCAATTTTCCATAATATGAGAATTTTCTAAAAACAAAAGAACATTAGCACAATACATACTATCTGTAATTAAATTAAAGGGCTCCTCTGAAAACAATTGAAGGGCGCATATTACGGCTGCTAATTCGTTTTTCTGTGCCGAGGAATATGGTGTGGAGATTACCTTTAGAAGGTGTCTCTGGGGAGCATAAATAAATTCCTTTCCTGTTTTTGTTGCATCAGTAAATACATTCGGTCCTTCAACGGGGGCTAATGAAACAATGGACGAGGGTGTGGACAGGGGCAAGGTTTTCCATCCACGTAAAGGTGGAGGCAATGAGCTATTAGAGAGGACATGGGTCACGTATAAAGACGCCCAGTCAATAGAATTTTGAGCTAGAAGATGTAAAGCTTGAGGAGTAGCGGACAGATTGAGGATAGGCTGAGTCCCAAAAATCTGAACGCACCTCTCACTCGCTTTGAGCAAAAGGAGCACAAGGGTTTCCCATTTATCAGGCAAAACTTTAGTAGCCTTTGGGCGATACAGCCACTCCAAAACACCATGTGCTTGATATAGAGCCGCAATACCTCGGTCCTCCTGTAGGACCACCAACATAATAGGAATCTCAGGATTGAAGCGGACTAATGATGAGGAGGCTTTCTTTTGTATATCCTGTATAACCTGAAGGGCTGCAGTCATCCATTCTCGGGGAGAGGTAAGGTTAGAATCGCCCCGCAACGTTTGATACAACGGCTCAAGTTCCTTATCAGGTATGGGAATTACAGAACGTAGCCATTGAATAGAACCAATTAGTTTCTGAAAATCATTAAGTGTTCTTGAGTGTCATGATAAGTACGAGAAAAATGAAAGGAGTCATCGTGACCTAGTTGATTAAGCTTCTCCAGAAGTTTTTTCATCCGCCGCTGATAGCACCTCCTCACTCCCTGTGACCACTTCACCTTGGCAATTGTCCTCTATCACTCTTATCCTTTTCACTGGAACCCAAACTTCTTTATTATCATCTGTTAAAACACAAACATACCCTTTTCCCCACGTTAACACTGTATGAGGACCAAACCAATTTTTATTCTCATCGTGCCACATTACTTTATTGGCTGCTTTCAGGGCACTTGTTATTGCTGATTCATTCTTTGCAGACTCCTTATTAGGAAATGTTAAGAATTTCATAGCAGCCAATAAGCCATCATTATCGAATTTTAAATAATTTAGAGTATAAACAGCCAAAAGCCAATTGTAATTTGTCATCAATTTGGAGTACAAACAGCCAATTGCGAATTTATCATCAACTCCTGGTCCAACTACTCCCCTTTTTTGTTTTTGCAAGTGCGCCAGATGTAGCGGACACCCCTGCGTCCCTACATGGCTCAGTGATGTGGTTGAAAGAAAAGAGTTGGGGGAGGTGGGGATAGACCAGTTCCTTTTATTGATCTGAGGGTTTGGGTTTATATAGACAAGGTACTGTAAGCCTACGTGACATTCTGCTATTGTGTCCCAGTGATTAAATCAATCAGGATGATTAAATCAGTCTTCTGATTAAATCAGACCACAAGCCTAGGAGCATCTATTCTACATATCCCTTGTTTTCTGTAATTCTCTTGTTTGTCTCACAGAGACAACATCTGGGGGCCATGGAGAGCCATTCCGGATGATAATGAGCACAGTCTCAAAGATCAGTTTCCCCAAAGGTCTATCCTGATCTCATCAACTGCACTCCACCCTGGCCCTCAACAATAATGAGCACAGTCTCAAAGATCAGTTTCCCCAAAGGTCTATCCTGATCTCATCAACTGCACTCCACCCTGGCCCTCAACAATTCCCCCTTTCTTTTGTGCAAGTAGGTGTCCAGGGAGCGATTTGCTAGTTCCACTATAGCTTGACCAGTGGGATTATGGGGGATTCCAGTGACATGTAAAATGGAAAATTCCACCATGAACTGTTCATCCCAACCCCTACCCTCGGGAAGGGCAAATTAAATTCCCTACTATTCTTTAGCATTCTCTTCCCTTGATCTAATTTGGGATGATAAAAGTTACAATTGACTGTAGTCCTAGCTGGTTGATGAGTTGGGACTGCAGGGCAAAAAATCTTAATGATTCTAACATTTACTCAAGTAAATTTTACTTCCGTATCCACTTCTTAAGAACATCTTTGAAAGAGAGGGCTTTTGAATCTATCAGCTGAAGTGAGGGAGACTTCTGGACAAATATCCAGTGGCGCCAAGTCCCCTCCGTTCTACTGGAGAGTTTCAAAAGCTTTATCTCTGCTGAGGTGTCCCTTTAAGATTTATGCATATTTCCAATTTGCCTAGTGCCAAATAATATAACAAATCCTGATCTGTTTTAAACATCCAATTAGGAGTGACACGTTTCACTTAAAATGTGAACAGAATAACTACCTTTTGGTTACTTCTCATTATACAAAATACTTTTCTTTTAGGTGAGATTTAGGTGAAAATGCTGATCAGCCTGCCCCAGATCTCCTCTCATCTCTCTCTCCACCCTCACAATCTGGCCAGGATTGGAAGGTAAAGCGAGAGAGAGTTTAACCAAAAACTTTCAAATAATTTCCAAAACTTTTATGCTTTCCTTAAACTTCATATCCATGTTGTTTTCCTAATGGGCTTTGATTAAAGCCCGCTTTAAAACTGCACAGACACTATGTCCCTGCATTTCCCATCTAAGACTACACCTTGCAATCACATAAACTAAAAATAATATAAGATTAGTTCCTCTCTTTCTCTCTCCCATACTTCTCCCCGATGCTGCAGTCATCAGAGAGAAGGGAGGAGGGGGAGGAAAAGAGATAACTTTCCAAGGTCCAGCTACCATGGAGCTGACCGTAATAACTCACAAACACACGCACACAGAACATGTAAAGACAGAACACATATACAGACAATAAAAGAATCCAAAAAACTGAGAAAAAATTGTCAGAAATCCTCTGTACACATTATAACTCTGGCTTAATTTCTATCACTGTGTCCGGGCTGCTGAATTCGCCACTGTGCCACAAATCCTGGGCAAATTTTTTGCTGTGCCACAAAACCAGGCCCTGGGCCAACTCTGGATGTATTTCCTGGTTGAATTTCTGACTGCACCAACTCCCTCTTTCCTCTCTGTCCTATCTGGTCATGATTGACTCCTGAGCTCCCAGACCGCCAAGATTGTATGGCCGTCTGTACATAAGCAGAGCCGGAGCCGTATTTTGCGGCGGCCTCTTTAAGATCTCTTAGGAATTTGTAGGAGAACTGTCTATGCACCCTTTGAGGCTGTCCATCCTGTCCTGGCTGAACAAACACGGGGAATAGGTTGGCCCCTTCCCAATCTACCTCCTCTCTATTTTCCTTTATATGAATTTTTGTGCCCGCTTCTCAGCAGACTTTATAAAGCTGGCACGCCAATACTCCTGAATCCTCTGGCTGCAATTGCTTAGCAATTCTATTGCCCATCTTTCCTTCTTCTAGGTAGCCCCGTCTACCTAGGGTGTCCGACTCTACCGCCCTTAAGCGAGCGGGATACTCACGTCACCTGGCGGGGTCTCGTCTCTCGGCCCCACGTTCGGGCGCCAGCTGACCTGGGTCCGGGTCCTTCAGGTGACACTCTCTCAGTGGGCTTCTGCTTCGGACGTCTCCGGATTTCCCTCCCCGGGGGACTCGGCGGAGGGACTCAGTCAGACACTTCTTCAGGAGGCATATACTTTATTAAGTGCAGAGGAGTCCCCCGTCCCCCCCCCCCAACAGCTAAGGGCGTTGGTTTAAGTAGGGTACTTGTTCCGGGTAGCCACCCCGATCCACCCTGAGGGCGAGGCTTTCATCTCATTGGTGCGAGCCCCTCCAGACCAAACCAGAAAAGGGCACGGTTCCCTATCCCGGGTCGTGTCCCCTTCTGGTTGGTTGGTGGCTGCTTAGTCTCAGACCAGGAAGTCTTTCTAGTGCTGAGCTGGCAGAGCCACGTCAGCAGGTCAGGACTTCCTAGTACTCTCTTCCCCCCAGGAAGGGCGTTGGTCCATTGTGCCCCTGACACATCATCTTTCAAGAAACTGCCCTGATACTGTAGAAACAGAGGGTAAAATAGATATTGAAAGAAGCCACTAATCACCTTCTGAAAGAGATCCCAAAAGCAAAACTCCTAGGAATATTGAAACTTAATTCCAGAGCTCCCAGATCAAGGAGAAAATATTGCAAGCAGCCAGAAAGAAACAATTTGAGTTTGGGGGAAGCACAATCAGGATAACACAAGAACTAGAAGCTTCTATATTAGAGGACTGAAGGGCTTGAAATATGATATTCCAGAGGTCAAAGGAGTTGGTATTAAAACCAAGAATCACCTACTCAGCTAAACTGAGTAAAATACTTCAGACAGAAAAAGAGACATTCAATGAAATTGAGGACTTTCAAGCATTCTTAAAGAAAAAAGATCAGAGCTGAGTAGAAAATCTGACTTTCAAGCACAAGAATTAACAGACGCTTGTAAAGGAATACAGGAAAGAAATAATAAGGGACTTACTAAAGTTGAACTGTTTATATTCCTACATGGAAAGATTTTTAAATCTTGAGACTTTTCTCAGTATTAGGGTAGTTGGGGGAATTATATACATATAGACAGACAGCACAGGGTGAGTTGAATAGGTAGGGATGATATCTAAAAAAAATAAAATTCAGAGGTGAAAGAGGAATATATTGAGCAGACAAAGGGAGAGATAGAATGGGACAACTTATTTCACATAAAAGAGATAAGAAAAAGCTTTTTTCAGTGGAAGGGAAGAAGGGGAATGTGAGAGGGAAAGAGTGAGCCTTACTCTCAGTGCATTTGGGTTAAGGAGGAAATAACATGCACATTCAATTTGGTATGAAAATCTATTTTAAACTATAGCAAAGTAGGGGGTAAGCAGATAAGTGGGGTGGGATGGGAGATGATAGAATGGAGGGCAAATGGGAGGAGGAGGCAATTAGAAATAAACTCCTTTGAGTAGTGATAGAGTCAAAAGAGAGAATAGAATAAATGAAGGGCAGGATAGAATAGACGGAAATATAGTCAGTCTCTTACAATATTACTGTTATGGAAGTGTTTTGGGTAACTAGACATGTATAACCTGTATTGAATTGCTTACCTTCTCAGTGGGGATGGGTGGGGAGGCAGGAAGGAAGAGTAGTTGGAATGCAAAGTTTTAAAGATGAATGTTAAAAATTGTTTTTACATGCTACTGGGAAATAAACTATACAGGCAATCAGATATAGAAATCTACAAGAAAATAGAGGGAATGGGGATAAGGGAAAGGAGGGTGTAATAGAGGGCAGATTGGGTGAAGAGGTAAATAGAATGCATGCTGTCTTGGGGTGGGGGGAGGGGAGAAATGGGGAGAAAATTTGGAGTTCAAAATCTTGTGGAAGTGAATGTTGAAAACTAAAGATAAATAAATAAATACAAAAAGACCGTCCCACATTTTAATGCCCTTATTCAAGCTGAGCAACAATCGCCTTTAAATATATATAAGATTTAACTTTAACTTGCCTACATTTAAATGTATTTCCTTGTTATTTAATGCATTAATAAGAAAGAATATATATTACTATATAACATTTCTTTTTTTATACTTTGATAACTGTACTTCAATATGACTTGTTTTCTTTGTAGTGATCTTACATATTTATTTTATACATCATAAATACTGTTCTAAAAAGTGATCCATAGGTCTCTCCAGACTTCCAAAATGGTTTAAACACACAAAAAAAGTGGTTAAGAATCCTTGAGTTAAAAGAATTGAGGATATTGGGCCTGGAGCAAAGAACACGAACACCTAGGGGTGTTTTTTAAGCTATTTTCAAATATTTGAAAGACCATCAGGTGCTTTAGATGTATTTTCTCTGACCTCAAAGGCCAAAAGTCAGAGATTATGTGGTCTACTGGAAAAAAATATTGGAATTAGGATAATATGAACTGATTTTTAAATCAAATTCTTCTATTTACTACCTGTTTGATCCAGTACAATTCAATTCATCTTTCTGAATTTCAGTTTGCTCATCTATAAAACAGTGGGAGTGGATAGAATGATCTATACAATTCTTCTGTGTTTTAAATCCTTAGAAATCCAGTGTTTTGTTTATTCCCTAAAGGCAGGACTAGATGGACTCTGAGAGACTGAGACTGATTTCCATTAGTTACAAGGGAAAACCTTCTAGTACTCAAAGCTGTCCAAAGGTAATTGTTTGCTTCAGGAGACAGTAGGTTCTCCATCCCTACACGTTTTCAAGTGGAGGCTGAAAGGATATTTCTCAGAAATATTATAGAGAGGAACCCTCCTCAGGTCTGTGTTAAACTTATGGCCTCTGAAGTTACTTCCAGAAATGTATTAAACTCAATGGCTGAGTCATAGAAAAAAAGGTAAGTAGCCATAACTCTTTATATTGTACTTTATAAAAGTAAATTATTATTTGTTATTCAAAAAAAGTGTTTTATTACACAATTGATTAATTTCAACTATTGATGAAATGAATGATAAAATAGACATGTTTACAGTGTCCTACCAGAATGTAGACATGTCTCTCATTCAATAACATACCCTATAACACTGGTCAAAATTTATTACAAGAGGTTGGGTAAATAATTCCCCTGAGAAATCAAGCTGTCCAAAGTCTGGATGTTTTCTGTTTTCATCAAGTATAGTTATTTGTTTGTACTTGTATTACGTCTTTGCTCTAGAAAGTCTGTTCAAATAAATGCTGTGTTTTTTAGTTAAGTGCAAGGCAAATCCTCCTTAATATTTCACTTGTAAAGATTTCCACTTCAATCCCCATTTAAGATATAAATGGAAATTTCTTGGTAGATATATTTGACCACAGTAAAATACACACAGTTTAATACAATTTACAATAATGAAAGATATATATTTGGTATCTATCCTTGGCTTGTCATTTAGATGGTTGGTTCCAGAATTGATATTGATTTTTTTTCTTAAACCAGCATTTAGTCTTTTCTTGTTTCTCTGACTTTTTGGATAGATCTTGACATTCAATTTTCTGGAACCCACATAAACCAAACACTACAAATTAGGATCATTTCACTTGTATGTAGTAGTTTTAAACAGACCATGTACTTGAGCTAGCATGTTATATTAATTCTGATTAATAGAAAAAGTGGGAATAAACTTTCTTAGGCACTGATCCAATGTCAGTTTATCCTGATTAAAATTAACCAGATAAAATTGATCCTAGAGATCATTTTAAAGCAGGCAAATTCTGCCTTTGGCACCTTGCTTCCTTTCAGTTTCTCTCCAGTCGCGGGTACCAAGGGATGTTATAATGTGTCATTCCTCCCCCATGCCAACACTTTTAATGGTGACATTCCTTGAAGCTAAGAAAAGGACCCATGCTATACAGCTTTCTTTAATGATCTATCCCAATCATGTTACCTGTTCTAATTCCTCAGGATAATGTAACTTTATACAATTAGAAAAGCTGAATTTGGAGGATGAGGAGAAGGACTCTTGTATATAGGTTCATCAAGTAAATGAATCCGTGTTAATGTTCCTCTTATTTAATGTTCTTTTCTTTCCATTTCTTTCCATTTCCAATGCACACTCTTGCCTAAGGTTCATAGACATTAGAATATTTAGGGCTACTTCCCTCTTCATAAGTGTCTGGGATACAGATGAAGGTTTCTTTCTGTTAACCAAACCTCACCTCCTATCATTATCACCCATGTATCCATGAGTCTTCAAAGAGAATACTAAAAAGTCATTTGTAGCTTTGGTGTTATTAACTGACATTCATACATTTCTAGAGCAGAAGCAAATAGGCTTCACCCTAGGATTCCTGCCCAGGACCCTATCCTTGTGTTAGATCAACTGAGAGGAGAGAGAACATAGAGCCATAACTCATGTGAGAACTATAAGTCAGCAGCAGCCCAGCCAGCAACAATGTAACAACCAATGACAATTGTTCCTTGCAAATCTAAGGGTAATTGACAGCTTTATCAACAAATGGCAAAGGGCAGGGAGAAAGATGTCTATCCCTAAAAGAAATTCCTCTTCACAGACAGTTTGCAGTTTTTAGAAAATTTCCCATCAGCATTCACTCTATATACACATTTTTCAGTGTTATGTTAGGACTGAATTTCTGCATATAACCTTAAGAAGAATATAGTTGCTTCCTTCAAGCAGACTACAATCTAGTTTAGTACATCCTTCACAGCTGATCAGAACATGTCCATACGTCATTCAAAACAGCTCAGCTTCTATTCAGGCTTGGAAAAGTACTGCCTAAATCACTGTCCAAGGAAACACCTGAGACATTAATTGAATTCCAAATTACTGAAGCCAAGGGTAATTGTATCCTCAATGACTGAAAAAAAAATAATAAAGAGAAAGAGGAAAGGGATAGAGAGACAGACAGAGAAAGAGAGAGTTCTTTGGGCAGATGAAAAACTCTAACTCAAAGAAATGAGTAAAAACAAAAGAAAAGGAATTTGAGCCTGAAGGTAATGAGAAGATTTTCTAATGGTAAATACGAAATAAAAAGAAAGCTCTCAAGGGAAACCTTGGTGAAAGATCTAGTGCTCAAGAGTCTTAGATTAAAACCTCTCATGGGAGTAATTCTGCCTTTAGAGAAGTGTGGGTTAAATGGCAATGTAGGTATTTTTATTTCTAGTTATTATGCTTCTAGGATTGCTACTTGATATAAGTTTTGGATATTTCTGGAAGCCAATCTTTGCGACACCAGAGACAGAGGGTAATATAAGCTTAAGGTGAGTTCATTTTAGGGTAAGTTGTTTAACTAATTCCTTTTCAGCCTTCTCCATTATGGTGTCCATTCCTTTATAACAAATACTCAGAATTTGGTTATAATCAACTTACCTTTATCTAGACACTAATTTTAAAGTTATAGGGAGAAACTGAACAAAGATTAAAGAGAGCAGGAAACTTCTAAGGGTTAGCAGCAATGACACACGGAGGTTCAAGCCTCCCATGATTCATCTATCTCTCCTTCTGGGTGGGGAAAATAAAAAACACAAAAAACAAAAAAACAAACCTACACATTGCATCAGATCCTTTGCAAATAAGGGGATGAACTAGAATCATAGACTGTTAGATCAGGAAACAATGTTAGTGATTGTCTTCAGACCAACTCAGAAATTAATTTGTTGTTCAGTTATTTCAATCATGTCTAATTCTTTGTTTTCTTAGCAAAGATAATAGAATGGTTTCCATTTCCTTCTACATCTCATTTTATAGATGAGGAAACTGAGGGAAATAGGGTTAAGTGATTTGCCCACAGTCCCACAGCTAGTAAGTATCAGAGGTCAGATTTGAAGTCAGATCTTTCTGACTTCAGACTTGGCATTCTATCCACTGCACCATGAAAGTGCTACCCCTCCCTGAAACTAAGGTCCTACAGGGAAATGATTGATCCTAGAACTCATGTCTCCTGCTTTTGTTCAACTACTCTATCTACTACACTCTTCTATCTCCTATTTCCTGAAAGAAGGTGAAGGAAATTCCAAGAGCTGGCATAAGAATATTGGTTCAATTGTTCTATTAAAGGAAAAGTCATCAAATTTCCATATGTGATCATATGAGATGTAACAAATATAAAACACTTTGCAAACCTTAAAGAACAATGTAAATGCTAGCTGTTACTATATTTGGGGTATTAGTTTTATAATTTTTCCTCTAAATTTGAACTATATACCAAGAAATAATTTTTCTTTCCCTGTTAGAAATGATTTGTGAGTATTGAAGGGAAAAAAAGACTTTACATAAAATTAACTGGGATGTATAAATGGATGAGAAATAGTCCAAAGACATTCAGTAAATATCACAGAAAAAAACTGAAAAAAAGAGAGGTAATGTCAAGATTACAAACTTTCTAAGACATAGGGAATTTCAACAAAACACGGTTCTCATGAAAGACTCTTGACCTTTACTCTCATTGTTCCTTTTACACTAAAATGCTCCTGAATGGTCTTCAGAAAACCAAGCAAACTTAAGAATTAAGAGATCTTATCAGTTGGCATGTATGTGTTTGCACAGGATAGAGAACAAAGAATTTAGGGACTAAAGAATGTTGTGTGAATATCAGAACATGTATAAGGCAGCAATCTGTATAGTCTGGGTGGTTTAAGCCTCCTGGATTTTCCTTCTTTGTGATTCCCTGATTATTAGTCATTTGGGGAGGGACATGTGTGTTGGATAAGTTCATTAAGTGTGTGGGGGGGCCAATACCACACATGTGTACTGCTCCAAATACCAAGCCCAGTATGTATCAGAAAGGAAAGCTGATCAAGGATGACCTTTGGAACAGATGTCACTTAAGAGTGCCATGTTGGATTCTATCATCTGAGCCCTTTCCCTTGCCCCTTGGGAGACATGCCTGACTGCAAGAAGGGAGACATCACATCTTGGTTGGGTCAAGATATATTCTTATTTCTGTGAAAGAGAAAAAAGTCACACATTTAAAAACTCCGGATCATAGGATTGGATCATGGGATCTTAAACCTAACAGTTTTGGAGTTTAGAAATTTTTATTTTACAAACAAAACTTCCACAAATTTCCCCATTCCTTCATTTTTCAATTAATCTACTAAATGATATTTGTGAATGTGATAAGGTTGCTACATGAGTCATAGAACGTAAAGTTAGAAGATGTCTTAGAGGAGGTCATCCCATCTAACTCTCAGTCTCAAGGCAAGATTTGTTAAAAACCATTTTAAACAGATGAAATCCACTCCATAACGTACCTAAGTAAGCCTTTCCGGTCTTTAATACTTGTGGCGGTCAGCATTGAGCTATAATAGGAGATCCTGAAAGACAAGGATTTTTGCCTTTTCTCCAGATTTCTCCAGCTCTTAAAGTGCATGACAGTGATTTAAACTGATGATACTAATGTTACATACAAGGTGTTGGCTCAATTCATTTTGGTCATGGGTATAGGTACTTGAAATAATTCCTAGAAGTTACCAGCCTCCCTACCTTTCCCTTCCTTTTGGAAATTTTCAAGATACAGTATGGGATAAATGTGTTTGTGTGGGTATGTACGAATGTACATATAAAAATGTGGTATACAAATATAGATTAATATGCATGAATATATATATATATACATATACATATAGATCATGATTATGACGATTCAGCTCAATTCAATTCAATAAATATTTAGAGCCTACTATGTGCCGGACAAAGTACTAAGCACTGGAGATACAAAAAGAGGCAAAAGATTGCCCCTGCCTTCAAAAGCTTAAAATCTGATGGGTAGTGATAGATAGATAGATAGATAGATAGATAGAGAGAGAGAGAGAGAGAGAGAGAGATGTAACACAGCCTACCGGATGTGAAGGAAGAGAGGAATGAAAACAAAATCCTTGGGAAGTAGAGACACAACCTTAAGGCACAGACACCCTGATGTTGAGATAGAGGAAGAGGAATAAATAATTATTCACTGACCATGAACTTTCCCAGAGTAGAAAGAAGAGACTAATCTGAGTGATTTAAGAAAGGGCCATTCCTATACTAGAGAGCCAACTTTTCTAATAAAGAATTAAAAAATGGAAAAATTTCAGAAAAACCAATGTATTTGTGTGTGTATAGTGTTCCAAAAGTGGTCTCTCTTCCCTGTGCAAAGAAGGCAAGGAAGTGTTGAAGATAATTTCAAGGTAGTTCTAAAGCCTTTGTTGTGTTCTGGACCTCTTTGGCAGTCTGGTGAATCCTATGGACCTCTTCTCAGCATAATGTTTTTTAAATAATTGAAGGACATGGAGCCAAGATGGAAGACTAAAAGCAGGGACCTGCTTGACCTCTTCTCCCAAACCTCTGCAAATACTTGTAAAAAATGACTCTAAATCAGTTCTAGTGCTGCGGAATCCACAAAGTGTTGGAATGATACAAATCTCCAGCCCAGGACTACCTGGAAGGTCATCTGTCACACTGGGCTGAGAGTAGAGATGAATATAGTCCAGCATGGACCACACCAGCACAGATGGGGCCTCAGCTGGCCTCAAGGGACTGAATCACTGGCAGCTGTGGCAGGTTCCAGACTTCTCAATCCATAAATGCCAAAGGCAGCATAGAAGATCAGTAGGAAAACTTAGTGGGGGAGGGGTGATCCTGCTAGGGTCCAACCCCAGCCCCAGAGTGCAGAAGTAGGAGGGGCTGGCAGAGGCAGCAGCAGTGGCTTTCAGAGCTCTGGGCCTACAGATGATGGAGGAACAAGTAGCTAATAAAAACTCCTGAAAGCCTGGAACATTATACCCACCCCCAATGCCTCTGGAAGCAAAGTCCTACCTTGACAAAGAGTCAGAAAGTGAAATGTTTCACTTGGAAGTTGAGAAAACAGAGGGAAAAAATTCAGACTACAGAATCTTACTTTGGTGACAGAAGATCAAAACATACAACCAGAAGAAAACAAAGTCAAAGGTACTATAGACAAAGGCTCCAAGAAAAATAGAAATTGGTCTCAGGTCATGGAAGAATTCAAAAAGGATTTTGAAAATCAAGTAAGAGAAGTAGAGGAAAAATTGGAAAGAGAAATGAGAGTGATGCAAGGAAATCATGAAAAAACTAGTCAACAGCTTGCTAAAGGAGACCCAAAAAATGTTAAAGTAATACTTTTAAAAATAGACTAAGCCAAATGGCAAAAGAGGTGCAAAAAGACAATGAGGAAAAGAATACCTTAAAAAGCAGGATTAGCCAAATGGAAAAGGAGGTCCAAAAGTTCACTGAAGAAAATAATTCTTTAAAGATTAGAATGCAGCAGATGGAAGCTAATGACTTTATGAAAAATCAAGAAATTATAAAACAAAACCAAAGGAATGAAAAATAGCAGACAATATGAAATATCTCATTGGAAAAACCACTGATCTGGTAAATAAATCAAGGAGAGAGAATTTTGAAATTATTGGACTACCTGAAAGTCATGATCAAAAAAGAGCCTAGACAACATCTTTCAAGCAATTATCAAGGAAAACTTTCTTGATATTCTAGAACCAGAGGATAAAATAGAAATGGAAAGAATTCAACAATTGCCTCCTGAAAGAGATTCCAAAAAGAAAACTCCTAGGAATGTTGTACCAAATTCCAGAGTTTCCAGGTCAAGGAGAAAATATTGTAAGCATCCAGAAAGAACCAATTCAAGTATTGTGGAAATATAACCCAGATAGCACAAGATCTTGCTTCTTCTACATTAAGGGATCAAAGGGCTTGGAATATGATATTCCTGAGGTCAAAGAAGCTAGGATTAAAACCAAGACTCTCCTACTCAGCTAAACTGAGTATAATACTTCAGGGGGGAAAATGGAATTTCAATGAAATAGAGCATTCTCAAGCATTCTTGATGAAAAGATCAGAGCTGAATAGAAAATTTGACTTTCAGATAAAAGAATCAAGAAAAACATGAAAAGGTAAATGGAAAGAGAAATCATAAGGGACTTATTAAAGTTGAACTGTTTACATCCCTATGTAGAAAGATGTTATTTGTTACTCATGAGACCTTTCTTAGGGTTAGGGAAGTTAGAGGAAAGATATATAGATAGATAGATGATAGGTAGGTAGAGATAAAGATAGATGATAGATAGATAGATAGATAGATAGATAGATAGATAGATAGATAGATAGATAGATAGCACAAGGTGATAAAATTAAGAGAGGAATATATCAGGAGAAGGAGAAAGGGAGAAATAGAGTAAGGTGAATTATCCCACATCAAAAAGGCAAGAAAAAGGTTTCTTAATACAGGGGAAGGGAGGGAGGTGAGAGGGAATGAGTGAAACTTACTTTCATAGGATTTGGCTTAAGGAGAGAATGACAAATACACTCAATTGAGTATTTTACCCTACAGGAAAATAGGGGGAAGGAGATAAGGGTGATGCTCAAGGAAAGGGGGAGTCAGAAGTAAACACTTTTGAAAAGGAACAAGGTCAAAGTCGAAAATAAAATTCATGGGGGGCAGGATAGGATGGAGAGAGATATAGTTAGTCTTTCACAATATGACTATTATGGAAGTGTTTTGCATAACTACAGATGTATAACCTATATTAAATTGCTTACCTTCTCTTTAAGGGTTGGTGGGGAGGGAGGAAGGAAGAGAATTTGGAACTCAAAATCCTATGTAAATAAATGTTTAAAACTAAAACTTATTTAATTGATTAAAAATAAACTATTTTTTATAAATTGAAGGAATTCCCACATTACAGATTATTGAAAATAGACATTTTTTCCATATCCAAATTCATGATCTCCCTGAAATCTGTCCCCCAAGTACACTCCAGTTTAAAGATTCCTAATGAAGAGGGTAAGGTTCTGGGAGTTGGATATACAACAAAGAAAGGTTTAAATCAGCTGGAAACACCTTGCCCTAATGGCAGGAAAGAGATGTAACATTCACAATTGAGATACCACCATAATTGCTAAGTGATTGCTTACATGATATAAGGTGACAGACCCACAGCTTACAAAATAGATCCTCACTCATGCCTGAAGTTCCACTATTAGAGACTGATTCTTCTGTTTTGAGTAAAAGATTAAGGTAACGGAGATTCTTCAATGTTAAGCATTGCCCTCTCCTGTCAACTTCTTTTTGAAAAACAGGGTAACATATTAAACTTAATGAATATGTTTATCCTAAATCTTTCCTCTCTGACAGGAGAGATAGGATACCAAGTGAGCTCTTAGAGGGGGAGCATTACAGAATCATACAACTAGGATTCAAAGGGACTTAGGAGGCCATCTAGTCTAAACTCCTCTTTTGTAGAGAAAGGTTAAGAGACTTACTGAGTATCATGAAGATAGCAATCAACAGAGAGATGATGAAAGTGAGAAAGGAAAAAGAGGGCAGGCAAGGAAACTGAAGGCAAATTTTGTCTAGGAAGAAAGGAAATAGCATTTATTAGGCACCTTCTTTGTGCCACTCACTATAGTGCTCATTTAGTCCTCACAACAACCATGAGAGGTAGATGCCATTATTAGCTCCATTTTAACCACTGAAGAACCTGGGAAGTTATGTGACTAGCCCAAGGTGACACAGTGTCTCAAACTGGATTTGAACTTAGATCTTCCTTACTCTAGGTCCAGTGCTCTATCCACTGCACCTCCTAGCTGCTTCTGGGAGGTCCTGTCCTAGCTTATCAGCTATCCTTTGGAATGTTTGGATGCAATTTGATTTTCATCTCTACCTTGCAATTTTAATAAGACAACTTTACTATAATCATGGTGTACTAAAACCTTATGAATGACCAAGGATTAAATGGTTCTTGAGAGGAGGATATTTTTGATCACTTGGGGTTTAACTCGGGTCGCCAGAATTTTAGAACTTTTCTTCATTTTTTCTTAAAATATACTAAATATTCCTTTTCATTCTTAAACAGAGTCCTATTGAAAACAATTTATCTTTTTCTTGGTAACTCAGTTATCACAATTTAATGTACTTCAACAGTCATACCATATTACTGCTCTGCCTGTGGCAGATGGGATGGGACATAAAGACGACTACGAACTGACCCTACAGGTTGCCCTACAACTTGAAAAAGGGCCCTGGTTGTCAGCTAGTTTTGGGGGTCACGTGCTATGCCAACTACTTGTGTCCAGGGCACTATAATGTGGGGGGTACAGTTTGCAAAGTACATTAGTAAAACAAAGTCTGAAGCAATGGTCTCCCTAGTGCTCACCCTAGGTCATCCTAGAAAATTACCTTCTCTATTACCAGGGTCTTTTGAGTTGGCAGCATTCAAATGATGGCTCACTTGTGATTTCTGCATCCCTAACATAGATCATGGGAACTTCTTCTCAGTTCCAACCCATCTCTAGCTAGTGTGAACTTTATGTTCTTAGAGTTTAGTGGAGTACCCAGAGGTTGCTCAGGGAAGGAACCTCTCCAAGGCCTAAAAAGTTCATCAATAGCAAAAGATGAATAACTTGGACATGATATTTAGTCAAAGATTTTTCTAAGTTCTAAATGTTTGATTCTTAGCAGAATTGTATATACAGTCATTTCAATGTATTAGTGTTTAATTTGATAACAAGACTGAAAGTTCTGCACAGTGTCTGAATTATTGACCTTCAATCTCTTCTGCAAAAGCATTTCTTATCCTAGGCTGAACCAGTATGGCAGGTGAATTATAAAGCTAGTCTTAGAAATTCAACAGTTCCTTGCAGTATAGGGCCCCACAACTGTCTAATCAGAATGATGCTTTCTGTCCTCAAGGATGTATCACGTTCTAAAATGATCTTTCATTGAAAAATATGAACAAAAGAATGAGAGATCAACTTGGAGGAAAAAGATTATTCTCCATGAGGAGCATGATACAGTGGAAAGACAGTTTGGGAAAAGATCTGGATTCAAATCATGCCTCTGTCATTTCCTCCTTTGTAATTATGGGCAAGTCACTTAACTTTTTTGGACCTCAGTTTTCCTTACGGGTAAAATAAAAGGTCTCTGACATTCCTTCTAGCTCTAAGTCTTTGACATTATTATCCTATCTATGCATTAATTTGCACACTCTAAACTGGCAATGTGCCCCACCTTTGAAAACTTAAAGAATTCCCATTTACCAAGCTTGTATTTCTGGAGAACCAGTGACATAAGACCATTTGATACCAGACAATCTGCCCATATCTTTTTCATAAATCCTGAAGGGAAACTTGCTTCACTGGCAGCATTAGATTAGCAGTAAGAAAGTGTCCTCAAAATACAATACTTTCATCAAACATTTTCAAAATTCATTCAGGAACCAGACAGTGCCCAATTCAATTCAACAAACATCTGTTGCTCAGCAATGAGCTGTCTGAAAAAGGTACAAGATTATTTTAATTCTCATAATTTCCTTTTTTTTATTTTGCCATATGTGTCATCTTCTAGTTCCATGTTTTTTAATTTTTATTTTCAGTTCTGAATTCTCTTCCTCCACCCAATGAGAAGATGAGAAATATAATGCTCATTACACATATAAAATCATATTTTTATATTAACCATGTTACAAAAAATAATAAAGGAAGAGAGAAAATTTGCTTCAGTCTACAGTCAGAGTTCATCAGATCTCTCCCTAGAGGTGGAAGGAAGTTCAATTTGTTCAAAAAATTTAGACCACCAACCTATTCATGCAATTCAGTTAACTTTATTTTTTAAATTCTAATATACTTATTATTTTTAGTTTTTAACATTCATTCCACAAGATTTTGAGTTCCAAATTTTCTTCCTATCTCTCTCCTCCACCCACTCCAAGATAGCTATGCATTCTGATTACCCCCTTCCCCAATTTGCCCTTCCTTCTATCACACACTTTCTTCTCTTATCCCCATTCCCTCTATTTTCTTGGAGGGCAAGATAGGTTTTCATACTCCATTGCCTGTATATCTTATTTCCCAGCTGCATGTAAAAACAATTTTTAACATTTGTTTTTAAAATTTTGAGTTCCATCTTCTCTCCCTTCCTCTCTCCACACCCATCCCCACTTAGAAGGCAAACAATTTGATATATGTTTTACAAGGGTAGTTAAGAAAAAGACTTCAATAAAAGTCATGTTGTGAAAGACTAACTATATTTCTCCCATCCGATCCTGCCCCCCTCCATTTATTCTATTCTCTCTTTTGACCCTATCCCTCCTCAAAAGTATTGGCTTCTAATTACACCCTCCTCCCATTTACCCTCCCTTCTATCATCCACCCATCCCATCCCACCCTCACTTATCCCTTTTCCCCATCTTTCCTGGTAGTGTAAGATAGATTTTTATAGCAAATTGAGTATCCATGTTATTCCCTCCTTAAGCCAAACCTTAAAAAGCCAACCCTCTCACCTCCCCTCTCTTCGCTTCCATTGAAAAAGCTTTTTCTTGCCTCTTTTATGTGAGAGATAATTTGCCCCATTCTATATTTTCCTTTCTCCTCTCAACATATTCCTCTCTCACCCCTTAGTTTTATTTTTTCAGATATCATTCCTTCCTATTCAACTCACCTTGTACCCTCTGTTTATATGTATGTAATCCCTCCAACTACCCTAGCACTGAGAAAAGTCTCAAGAGTTATAAATATTATCTTTCCATGTAGGAATGTAAACAGTTAAACTTTAGTAAGTCCCTTATGATTTTTCTTCCTGTTTACTTTTTCATGCTTCTCTTGATTCTTGGGTTTGAAAACCAAATTTTCTATTCAGCTCTGGTCTTTACATCAAGAATGCATGAGTGTTCTCTATTTCATTAAAATTCCATTTTTCCCCCTGAAGTATTTTGCTAGATGTGTGATTCTTGGTTTTAATCCTAATTCTTTGAACTTCTGGAATATCATATTCCAGGCCCTGTGATTCCTTAATTGTAGAAGCTGTTAGATCTTATATTGTCCTGATTAGTATTTCCACAATATTCAAATTATTTCTTTCTGGCTGCTTGCAAAATTTTCTCCTTGACCTGGGAACTCTGGGATTTGGCTACAATATTCCTAGCAGTTTTTCCTTTTGGGATCTCTTTCAGGAGGTGATCAGTGGATTCTTCCAATATTTATTTTACCTTCTAGTTCTAGAATATCAGACCAGTTTTTCCTTGATAATTTCTTGAAAGATGATGTCTAGGCTCTTTTTTTGATCATCCTTTCAGGTAGTCCCATAATTTTTAAATTGTCTCTCCTGGATCTATTTTCCAGGTCAGTTGTTTTTCCAATGAGATATTTCACATTGTCTGCAATTTTTTCATTCCTTTGGTTTTGTTTTATAATTTCTTGGTTTTTTGTAAAGTCACTAGCTTTCCTCTGCTCCATTCTAATATTTAAGGAATTGTTTTCTTCAGTGAACTTTTCGATCTCCTTTTCCACCTGGCCAATTCTGCTTTTTAGGACATTCTTCTCCTCACTGACTTTTTGGATCTCTTTTGTCATTTGGGTTAGTCTATTTTTTAGTGTTATTTTCTTCAGCATTTTTGAGGTCTCCTTTAGCAAGAAGTTGACTCATTTTTTAATAATTTTCTTGCATAACTCTCATTTCTCTTCCCAGTTTTTGCTCTATTTCTCTTACTTGATTTTTCAAAATCCTTTTTGATCTCTTCCATGGCCTGGGACTAATTCATATTTTTCTCAGAGGCTTTTGGATGGAGGAGCTTTGACTTTGTTGTCTTCTATTGCGTGTTTGATCTTCCTTGTCACCAAAGTAACATTCTATAGGTCTGATTCTTTTTTTGGTTTTTGCTCATTTTCCCAGTTATTTACTTGACTTTTGAGCTCTTTGTCAAGGTAAATCTCTACTTCTAGTAGGGGTTGTGTGTGTTCTGTCAATTGCTTGATTCCCCCACAATCTATGGACTTTGAGCTACAGAAAAAGTCATTATTGCTGCCCCTGCTGCTGCTGTGGCTGCTGGTGGTTCTTGTGCCCCCTTCCCCCTCTGTTGCCCTGGGGCTGGGGCAGACCACTTCACTCTCCCACACTGGTCCTGCAGGCTTTTTCCACTCACCTTCCAATTTGTCCTTGGCATTTTGGGGTCCTTAAGTGTTGAGACTGTCACAGATGCAAGAGATTCAGTCTCCCCAAGGCCAGCTCAGGTCCTGTCTGTGCTTGCACCACCACCCATGCTGTGCTGCACTCTGCCTGCCCTCTGCCCCCTGCATGGTAGGATAGATACTTCCTGGCAACCTTCCACGTTGTCTTTGGCTGGATATTTGCTTCACTCTGTCATTCTGTGGATTCTGTAGCTCCAGAATTTGTTTAGAGCCATTTTTTACAAGTATTTGACTAGGCTTGGGTGCAGTGCTCTAGAAAGTGGAGGCTGTTATTCTGCCCTCTTGGCTCTACCCCCTTTCAGTTAATTTTATTAGCTCTTTTCCCATCTACCCTATCCCTATTCTGGCTCCACCACACACATAACTCTACAGTGAGCATGGAAGTAGAGTGAGGGGCACCCACTATATTTTTTTTGCTAAAAGTATGTCATACAGAGCAGTTGAGGAACTCTAACTTAAGTAAGTGCTTTGTATAGAATTGCTCTAAGAGAATACAAATGATTTAGAATCTATTGTCTCTTGTGAGCCCAAAAATTATTTAGAATGATAACAGGTTGGACTGATTTGTGAACATTTTCCTTTACTCACCCATTTCAAGTCATGTATAAGTGTTGATTTTATCTTTTATTACTAGCAAACCTTTCCTATAATTCTAGCCCTATATTTAGAGAAGTCTGGAATCTATATTCTAAATGGATTTTGAGTCACAACAAGCTATGCTGCACCACATTACAGTATGTTATATACTCCTCATGTATGTGCTACTGAATTATGTGTACCTTCATTGTGAGAGGCTGTTTACCTTAAGGACTATTAAAATGCACCACAGGTGGGTGTTTTCTCTCCCACTCTGATTTCTAAGCATTCTATCATTTGATTCCTCAACACACAAAGTAAAGGTGTCCCATAACTTCAAGGGCACATTGAGTTTCTTGTTTCCCAACACATTATACTTTTTTCTTTGTCCCTTCAGAGCTAACTCTCTCCCTTCTTCATTCTCAGAATATCTACTACTCATCACACCTAATCTGTCTGTTTCTATGCCCATTCTTATTTATATTTCCACCATTTACATCCCCCCACACTTTTTCTTCACTAACTTCTTCTGCACCCCTCTCCCCCTTTGTCTCTTCTACCTCCTATTGATAATTTCATCCCTTTGTGGCATTAGGGATAAAAATCTAATCTCTGGACATGCTGTCAGTGATCAAAATGTGCCAAATCATTCAATAAAATCATGTCACTTCTAATCGCTGCCTTTAGCTTTTAACTGAGTTCATTGTTGCTGGGGGTTCAGGGGCTGCTGCTCTGTTGTCACAAATGTTTTGGGAGGCTTAAGGTGTGGAGTTGTTTCAAGAGCCTACTATCCAGAAGACTGCATACCAAATGTTTTTGTCTTTCTATATCATTTCATTAACCTGCCTAAGTTATTTTTCACTATTATCAGATTCTATCTCTATATATGGTTGCACCCCACGCCTCTCCCAATGAACCTAGGCCTGCTGATCATTTGCTGAGTAGCCAAGGTGTTACTGATAACAGAGGACAGATAATCCACAGAGCAAGCAAACTAAATATAAAAACTATTGCTTTCATCTCAGAATAATTGGATTTTCAAGATAGCTTCTTGCTATCCCCAGGCAGAAGTCACAAAAAGAAGATCCACAGAGATTCTCTTTGAAACATTTCTTGCTTTAAGTCTTATAGAATCCATAGATTCCTTCATAGCAGAGTTTAGGCATCAACTTTTCATTAGACCTTTCTATGTTTCCCTTCCCCCTATCATCAGGACTCTCACCCTCTGATAATTTTTGCATGTACTTTGCCTTTACTTCTTTGTCTATATGTGATATCCTTCAAAAGAATGAAATTCCTTGTAGGAAGCAGTTGTTTTCCCTTTTTACCTTTACATATTCAGCACCTAATATTCATTTAGTGAATATTTATTGCATTGAATTTCATTTTTAGTAAGGAAAGGTGGATGACAATTGTGAAGTGATCACAGTTCTCTATAGGAAGACCAAAGAAGTTTAGTGGATCAGTGAGAAATGATTTTTTTCCATTTATAACCAGAGACAAGTGGACATCTTGAGTTTTAAATTTTTAGACTCAGAATTTTTAAAATTATGACCTCAGAATTTAACTTAAAAATAATTCACTTGTCTGTCCATCTCTCTAATTCTGTTTCTATGTCTCTGTGTCTCTTTTTTCCCTCTATCTCACTGTACCTCTGTCTCTGTTTTTCTATATCTCTTTATGTATCTTTGACTGTCTCTCTGGCTTTTTCCCTATTTCTGTCTATCTTTCTCATTTTATCTCTGTCTCTATATCTATTTCTAGCTCTGTCTTTCTGTGTCTCTCCCTGTATCTCTATCACTCTCTCCCTCTATCTCTCTATTTGTCTCTCTCTTTCATTGAAGCTCCACTTCAGAGGTATTCTTTAGAGTTGCCCAGGTAATAATTCACAAATATATGTGATAAAAGCAAAAGACTTTATTCATTAGTCATACTTGATGATTTTGTTTCTAAATAGTTTGTTCAAAAATTACTACCTGATCAACTTCTTACAATCCACTATTGGTTGCATCATAATTTACTACAACTGCTTTGATTAAAGGCAGTTATGACAATATTTAAAGGGCACTGTTTAAAGTTAAATGTTTCTGCACAATGCAACATTCAGCTTGTTTCTTTTTATTCCACATAAATACAGGAATTTGGATATTTAGAAAAATTTTAACATATGAAAACCCCTGAAAATAAGAATCTCTAATTCAGCTTTGCCACAAGTCAAATCAGGCAATTTTCCTATCTCCTCAAGTTTAATAACTACATATGAGAAAACTGCATAACACACAGACTTTATAACACAGGCCTTAGTATTCTTCCAAAGCCAGCACCGAAAAAGAATTCCATCTTAAAGTCCCTATAATAGAGCTGAAGCCTGGTATGTCTGAGGCAAAGAGGCCATCTTGTGGTGGTATGTGGGCACTTGCAAGACTTCTAAAAGATTTTTCCAGGTTAAGTTCCTTAGTCATTAATTTAACAAACACTTATTAACTGACTATTATGTTCAACACATTGTAATTGAGGTATTTCGGATGTAAGTGTTCCTAGTGATCTATACACAGACTAAATTAAAAAATCTCAGTAATAAGTTTGGAAATTTAGGCTATAATCTGTTCCTTTTCCTGCCATATGTTGTATTTGAGTCTCTGCCTTTTAAAGAATTTTGCTTAATTGAAATTCTAAACAAATGATTAAAAAGCCAGAAGAACTTAGTTTTAAGTGATGAGGTAAGTGTCAGGGACACATAAAAGTGTTTCCTTTGTTTGATGATGAGAAGTCAGGTCAAACACAGTCTTTTAGACCAGGTCATTAGACAAGCAAGAAAAGGTTGGGGCTGCCATCTGTCTGTTTTCCAGTTGGGGTTGAGGCCAGTCTTGGAAAACCACTATTCTTAAGAGAGCAAAGTCATAAAATCAAAGAGTAGGAACAGACCTCAAGGGCTACCTGGTATAAGCCCTTCCTGACCAAGAATCTCTCCCTCTAACATTACTGACAAGGGGCCATCCAGATTTTATGTAAAGATCACCAGTGAAAGATAAGCCCAAACTTCAAAAGTCATCCCATTCCACTTGGGGACAACTGTTATTGTTCAAAAGTTCTTCCCCTTGACATCAAGCCTAAATCAGCCTCTCTGAAACACTACTTCTATATCTGCCATTTGAAGGCAAAGTCAAAAGCTATTTCCACATGATGGCTCATCAAATACTTGGAAACTTCTGTCATGTTTCCCCCCAAAAGAAGACCCTGCCAAGTCTTCTGGTCTTTTAGACTAAACCTCCCCAGTTCCTTCAAGTAATTCTCATAGAACTCAGTCTCTCATCTTCATACTATCCTGGTTATGCTCTTCTAAACAGCTAGATTTCTATGTCCATAGGAATACTACATACAGGGTCTTCTGGGCACACCCTAATACCTACAGGGTAGGGCCATCTCCAGGTGTCCTGACCTTTATCTCGCCCCTGGACCCAGATGGCTCCAGAGGAGAGAGCAAGGTTGGCGACTTTGCACAATCCTCCCTCACTCAAATCCAGTTCATTTGAAAGTCATGACATCACCTTCCTGATGTCATGGTCCTCTTCAAGAACGAAGGACAAATAGTACCTAGAGGAAATAAGTGGCTTTGCATTTTGTTAAGCTACATAACATGTCTTTTTAGCTTTAAAGTTGGATTATCTTATTTATATTATGCAATAAATGCCAAACCAAGTCATATAGTTGCTGCAGGAATGTGCAGGAAACAAAAGTTCACTTAGAGCACGTGTACACACTACATTGTTGTATCAACATTGGTTCTATCTATCCTCTGTGATTTTATGCTTACGTTAAAAAAAATAGCCACATTAGATGTACCCGATGAAGCACCTTACTCTGTTTATAATCTTTATTGTATATCATACCCTACTAGGATAGAATAAGAGGCCCACAAAAAATGTTTAAGGTGATTGTACATGTGTAGCCTAAGTCAGAGTGCATGCTGTCTTGGGGATAGGGGAGGGGAGGGAGGAGGAAAAATTAGAATTCAAAATCTTGTAAAAGTGAATGTTGAAAATAAATATAAGTGAATAATTTTTTTAAAAGAAGAATTAGTGGCCCATAGTTTTATGTTTTAATTGAATCATCTCATATATCTTTTAATCTTAAAATATTAATCAGTTTATTTTGAAGAAAAGGAACAAACTGAATTATAATGAATATGTATATGTCCCAAATTCAGTTAAAAATTTATATTTATATGAAGATAATGCTGCCACCAGTTTCATTGAATAACACAAACTGAGGAGGAAGCAGGAAAAACAGACTTTGTCTCCTAGAGTGGTTCAATTTAGTTTGATTCCTATCTAGAGCCATCAACTATTTCATCTGATATTCCAAGATTATATCACCAGTATTATCATGAAGGTCTTTATCTGCCTAGATTGAACATGATTCCAGGGAATAAAATAGGGACTGAAAAACTGTTTCAAGTGTGATTGTCATGAAAAGTACTTGTAGTCATTATATAGCCCATCAAAGGATGCAGTATTTTGTTTTAGACATTATTTTTTCTTTTCTATGATGCAGTCAATAAAGCTCACAATGATAGAGGGTTTTTTGAAGAAAAAAAGATTTCAGATCTTACATAGGGGTAATAAATGTTTTAAAAACTGCCACTGCCAAAATCTCTTGGATTAATGTGTAATTAATTGTTATTTGAATGAAGGAAAACCTATTGATGAACTGTTGGGTGTGGACAAGCAGGCTTATCTGTCTCAATATAAAGGATGGAGCCATAACCAAAGGGTAACTGATTGATATTGTTCAAGGATCACAATCAAAAGATTTTAAGAAAAGTTTTCAGAAAGATTTATTTCTGGGGTGAGGAGCCAAGATGGTGGAGTAGAAAGATTCACATAAGCTAGCTCTGAACCCACAACCCATAAAATACCTGTAAAGAAGAACTCCCAACAAATTCTGGAGCAGTGGAAGCCACACAACAACGGAGTAGAGGAGATTTCTGTTCCAGAGAGCCCTGAAAAACTGACACCAATGGTCCCTCACACACCAGACCCAGAGCAGAGCCAAGCCCTGCCTTGGCCGCATGGCATGGGGAGGAGCAGATCCAAGCAGGCTTCAGGGAGGTAATCTCCAGCAGCCATGCAGGTCCATCCACCTACAGATGCCAAAGGTTAGTGAGAGAGCCTGTTTGGCTCGCCAAGAGGGGAGCAGGGTGTCCCCATAACTCAGGCCACCTCAGGAGGCAGCAGCAGAGGCAGCAGTGGACAGGAGCTCTCAAAGTAAGCAGGGGCTCAGATCCATTGTTGAAGGTTTCCACATAAACCCCCTGAGGGAACTGAGTCCCTGGTGGTGGCCCTGCTCCCATCCCAGCAGCTGAACTTAATCTCACACTGAATAGCAGCCCTGCCCCCACTGAAAGCCCTGAGGTTGGGAAGCAGCATTTAAATCTCAAACCCCAAGCACTAGCTGGGCAGATCTGGAGGCGAGGTGGGTGTGGAAATGAATCTCAGAAGTCAAGTAACTGGCTGGGAAAATGCCCAGAAAAGGGAAGAAAGATAAGACCATAGAAGGTTACTTCCTTGGTGAATAGATATTTCCTCCTTATCTTTCTGATGAGGAAGAACAATGCTTACCATCAGGGAAAGACATAGAAGTCAAGGCTTCTGTATCCCAAACATCCGAAATAAATATTCAATGGGCTCAGGCCATGGAAAAGCTCAAAAAATATTTTGAAAATCAAGTTAGAGAGGTGGAGGAAAAACTGGGAAGAGAAATGAGATTCAAGAAAAGCATGAAAAATGGGTCAACACCTTGCTAAATGAGACCCCAAAAAATGCTGAAGAAAATAACACCTTGAAAAATAGGCTAACTCAATTGGCAAAAGAGGTTCAAAAAGCCAATGAGGAGAAGAATGCTTTCAAAAGCAGAATTAGCCAAATGGAAAAGGAAGTTCAAAAGCTCACTGAAGAAAATAGTTCTCTCAAAATTAGAATGGAACAGATGGAGGGCTAATGACTTTATGAGAAACCAAGAAATCACAAAACAAAACCAAAAGAATGAAAAAATGGAAGAGAATGTGAAATATCTCATGGGAAAAATAACTGACCTGGAAAATAGATCCAGGAGAAACAATTTAAAAATGATGGGACTACCTGAAAGCCATGATCAAAAAAAGAGTCTAGGTATCATCTTCCATGAAATTATCAAGGAAAACTGCCCTGAGATTCTAGAACCAGAGGGCAAAATAAGTATTGAAGGCATCCATCGATCACCGCTGAAAGAGATCCAAAAAGAGAAACTCCTAGCAATGTTGTGGCCAAATTCCAGAATTCCCAGGTCAAGGAGAAAATATTGCAAGCAGCTAGAAAGAAACAATTCCAGTATTGTGGAAATACAATCAGGATAACACAAGATTTAACAGCTTCTACATTAAGGGATTGAAGGGCATGGAATATGATATTCCAGAAGTCAAAGGAACTAGGACTCAAACCAAGAATCATCTACCCAGCAAAACTGAGTATAATAATTCAGGAGAAAATATGGTCTTTCAATGAAATAGAGGACTTTCAAGCATTCTTGATGAAAAGACCAGAGCCGAAAAGAAAATTTGACTTTCAAACACAAGAATCAAGAGGAGCATGAAAAGGCAAACAGCAAAGAGAAGTCATAAGGGACTTACTAAAGTTGAACTGTTTACATTCCTACATGGAAAGACAATATTTGTAACTCTTGAAAGTTTTCAGTATCTGGGTAGTTGGTAGGATTACACACATGTGCAAGCACACACAGAGACAGAGAGCACAGAGTTAATTGAATAGGATGGGATCACATCTTAAAAAAATGAAGTTAAGCAGTGAGAGAGAAATGTATTGGGAGGAGAGAGGGAGAAATGGAATGGGGCAAATTATCCCTCATAGAAGAGGCAGGCAGGAGACTTTTTAGTGGAGGGAAAAAGAGGGGAGCTGAGAGAAAAACAAGAAGTTTACTCTCATCACATTCGACTAAAGGAAGGAGTAAAATGCACACTCATTTTGGTAAGAAAACCTATCTTATAATATAGGAAAGGAGGGGGAAGGGGATAAGCAGGGTGGGGGGGAATGATGGAAAGGAGGGCAATGGGAGAAAGGAGCAATTTGAAATCAACACTGTTGGGGAGGAACAGGATCAAAAGAGAGAATAGAAGCAATGCGGGGCAGGATAGGATGGAGGGAAATGTAGTTAGTCTTACACAACACAACTGTTATGGAAGTCATTTGCAAAACTACACAGATATGGCCTGTATTGAAATGCCTACCTTCCCAAAGGAAATGGGTGGGGAGGGAGGGATGGGGAGAAGTAGGAACTCAAAGTTTTAGGAATAACTGTTGAGTATTGTTCTTGCTACTAGGAAATAAGAAATACAGGTAATGAGGAATAGAAAGTTATCTGGCCCTACAGGACAAAAGGGAAGATGGGGACAAGGTAAGGGAGGAATGATAGAAGAGAGGGCAGATTGGTGATAGGGGAAATTAGAATGCTTGGTGTATTGGGGTGGGGGGAGGGGACAAATGGGGAGAAAATTTGGAACCCAAAATTTTGTGAAAATGGATGTAAAAAGTTAAATAAATAAATTTGTTAAAAAAAAAAAAGATTTATTTCTAAATCTTGTCAACCTGCTTCCATACTGGTAAAGTATGCAATAATCTCCTTGAAATACCACCTCTCTGCATCTAAAATTACATCTTTATGGCCTGTCTTGTGCAGTACATAATCATGTCTTTACTAAATGGAAAAAAGATATCAATAATTGTCTACAGCACTGATGATCATGGACACCACAAGCAGATATCCATTGAGGTGTGATACTTTGACAATATTCAGCTGAACATTTTGTGTCTGTCCAGGGGCTATTAATAACTGATGCTCAGTCATTTTTCACCAGCTAAAGGTCACTGGCATTCATAAAATTCCCGGTCGATCACTTATGAGTGTGTTTTGGTAGCAAATTTGCTTTGTCTGAATTAAAGTAGGAGTTCAAACAAAATGTAAAATACAGTAAAATACTCTATGCACATTGTTATTAGCATTGATTGAACCTGATTCTAGCAGATTTTGACATTTCAAGTAAGCAAAACAGGACTGTGTATGCCTTATCCAGACTCTTTTAACCTTCCCATATGAGAGTCTTATGGTTCCTGTAGAAAGTAAAGGAAAAAAGTTCACAAGAGGTAGGATGGCAATGGAAGACTTTGAAGTTATGGCCAAAAACATAATGAACATGAAGAGGTGAAATGGTGGCTGCTATCAAACAAAAGGACTTCATCATTTTCCAAGTATACAAGAGATTACCACAACTTCTCTTGCTGACCCTAAAAAGTCAGGAGCTTTATCCATGAACCAAGTCATTCAGACTCCTCCTTAGACTTCATGTGATGCATCCCGCTCTCCAGATGGTAGTAAAAGTAAGTAAGCCTCTTCAAGCTGCAAATCTCAACCTCCTTCAATGACAAGGATTAAATAGTTTGTATAATTCTTGGGCTGTGACAGGAAGCCAATAATTGCAGACAGTGTGAAAATATGTATAGAGAACAATATATCAATGCCCCCAGTTAAGAAAGGAAAAATATCCACTTATGCTAATTATATATTTGAGTCCTCTCATGATGCAAAGGATGAACAGGAGAAAATCATTTCATTTTAGTTACCTGGTGTGTGTTCATCCTTCATTGCTGAAGAAGACCATGCCATCAGAGAAACAATGACATGACTTGCACTTGACTTTGTTTTTGAGTGAGGGAGGGCTGTGCAGGTCACCAGCCTTACCTGTCCTCCAGAGTCATCTGAATCCAGTGACCAGATATTCATCAGGATGACTGCAGATGACCCAGGATGAGGCAATTGGGGTTAAGTGACTTGCCCAAGGTCACACAGCTAGTGAGTGTCAAATGTCTGAGGTGAGATTTGAGCTCACCTGCACTGGTGCTCTATCCACTGCACCACCTTGCTGCCCCCTTTCAGCTACCACCTCTAGATTCAATGTGGCCCAGTACTGACCATGCATTTGAAAAAGGGATTTGTAAAATTTTAACCACAATGGGCAAATTTCTGGGCTTAAACATTTCAAGGATGAATAGGGAATCGCTGTCAACAAAATTTAAAGTGCTCTTGGATGAATTAGAAACTGAAGCTCAATTGCATTGGGATCATAATAGATCTGTTCCTACAGAACATCACAAGAGAGTTGCTCAGTTTGTTAAAGGAATGGGATCAGTTTTTCATATTCCAAGACTTCTATAAATGCATTTATTGCTAGCTAATCTTTTACAAGATGTTCATATGAAAAAAGTTTTTTCAAAAGTAACACATGCAAAAAGCAAAGTAAAATGTCCCAACATTTCCTTGACTCACTCATTATTTTGTACATTACAGAAGAATTTACTTTTTCATTTAATTATCGTTATGTGATGGATTGATTTAAATTGAAATAACATCTCATCTGAGATAAGAAGATAAATAATCTTTAATCTATTTTTGTCATTTTGGGTTAACATATTATCAAGTTAAAGTTAAATGTCATAAAATCTCATGGCATTTTTCCGTGGTTATCACTACATCAGAGACTTGCTGTTTTGTGTTTCATTTTTAGTTTGCTTTCTTAACTTAAATTTACTCATTTTTTAAAATGAAGTTTGAATTCTAATTCATTCAGCAGCATGAATAAAATTATATCACTTATGATTGAATATTCCATGTGTTCATTATTTATTTTAGATTCATTAAGAACTTTTAAAAATTTATATGAAGATAATGCTGCCACCAGTTTCACTGAATAAGACAAAATGAGGAAGAACCAGAAAAAACAACCTTTGTCATCTATTGTGGTTCAATTTAGTTTGATTCGTATCCAGAGCCATCGCTTATTTCATCTGAAGATCTGATCTGCGATATCCCAAGATTAGATCACCAATATTATCTCAAAGGTCCTTATCAGGCTAGATTGAACATGATTCCAGGGAAGAAAATAGGACTAAAATGTATTTCCAGTCTGATTGGCATGAAAAGTATAGGTAGTCATTATATAGCCCATCAAAGGATGCAACATTTTGCCTTTGTAGATTTTTTCCCTGTTCTATGATGTAGCAGGAAAAGGTCATAGCGACAGAGGATTTATGGAAAAAAAGATTCCTAACAAATGTTTTAAAAACCCACCACTGTCAAAATCTCCTACACTGATCTGCAATTAATGGTTGTTTAAATAAAGGAAAACCTATTGATGTACTGAAGGACAAGCAGACTTATCTGTCTCAACATGAGGAATGGTTCCGTAGCCAAAGTGTAGCTGTTTGATATTGTTTGTGTTTGGCAAAAGGCAGGAACCCATTCTAAGATAATAAGTGGTTGTCAAAGTCCATAGCCTAATGAAATGTCTGACTCATGCCGTTGTCTATATCATTTCTGAAATGTGGCACCCAGAGCTTAACGTAGGACTCTAGCTGTTGCCTGACCAGGAAATAATACAGCAGGACTTATCACCTTAAATGTTAGAAGAAATCATCCTACAGTAGAAACAATGTTGGACTTGAAATCATGAAAGATCTGAGTTCAATTCTTTCTACCGAGTCTTACTAGTTGTATGACCATGAGGAAGTCACTTAACATCTCTCTGATTCAGTTTTTCCATCATTAAAATAGAGATAATTATGCTCATAGTATTCACCTAATAAAGCTGTTGCAAGGTTGAATAATTATTATCATAAAGCTGAATAAAATATTTAAAGCATGAATCAGTCAGCCCTAATTCCTTAAGTCTCAATGATACCTAGGAGGTAAAATTGGCATTCTTGTATTTTTATCAGCAGTTCACGCTACTTACCGATTCTTGTATTTGTAGATAGAGATCTAGCTCATTGGTTTTGGTGACCATTGTCTCCTTGAATTATGGTGTCCTATAAATTATCATGCCTCTGTGTTCATCTTATAGAGTATATGCTCTTCTCCACAGTACCCGGCTTGGCGGATCTATGTGAGTTGTCTTTTTTTTCCAATTTAAAACCCTCTTAATTAGCTTTGAAAGACTCTAGACAAATATTCCTGAAGTTGTTTTTCCTATTTATGAGCAAGATTCCATTATTCTTATATTTTGGTATAGAATTCCTGTGTTTTGAACCCACTATAGCAATTCCTATGTTATAAATCCTTTTGTTGAAATTCTTGAATTTGACGTAGATATCCAAATTCGGAGAATTCCCATTCTCAGATTGTATTTTTTCATTAACTAATCATTTCCCAAATCCAGGCTTGCACTCTGGACTTTCTCCATCATGCCTCAGAAACCTCTTAGTCCTGGAAGTTCACTCTAGTCCTAGAATCCACACGCTGAAAGTAATCTCTGCCCCTTGACCTCTCCCTCTGATTGGATGCCTACTCTCAGACTCTCCCCTTTTGGAAGACACTCCAGCTCATGGAATTTCTTCATTCTTCTCTGGTATATATCTTTATCATCCCTCTACACCAAATGTCTTCATTCCCCACCCATATCCTTTTCTGCTTCCTTTTCTGCTTTATCTTCCCCATCAAAATATAAGCTCCTTGAGATTATGGACTGTTTTTCTTTCTGCTTGCATTTGTGTTCCCAGCTCTTAGCACAGTGCCTGAATTATAATAAATGCTTCACAAATGTTTATTGACTGACAAACTGAATGAATTTCTCACCTGAATCTTCCTGCTTCACTTAATAATGACAATGAAAATATCAGATGTGACCTAAAGTTGACAGTGTGCCCAGGACTTCATGATACAAAAAAGTACTTCCTAGTCCTCCTTGTTCTATCCTTTGTCTCCACATGAATCACTAGGAATAGGAGTTTTCAGTCTGAACAAGTCTCGAGGGACTCTCTGTAACATCCTGGCTACCTGCTCTGGGGAAGATAGCAAAACTTTCTCTTGTTGATGCCAACAATATAAGAAGTCATATTGGTATCCCACAACAGTATCTAAATACCACTACTTACTCCGAGAATTACTAGATGCATTTTCACCAACTGACACTTACAAATCCATGCCTTCATTCCTTGGAGCACCAGAAAATGCTCCTTGAAGAGCTTGGCCACCTTCACTTCTACCCGAAGATTATCACCACTTTTGCTTCGCTACAAATGTTAGACAGTTCAGGTCCATCTCTTTTTTAGCTGGATCACATTCTTTTACCCTCTAACCTTCTAATACAAGTTCATATTTCTGAAGTCCAATCTTAAGCCTCCTATATCCTATCCATGAAAAATAGGGAGGGTATTCATCATGTCTTGGAATTACATCAAGACCTGTAACCAGGTCCTTCTGCACTGTGCAATTCCTGACTTCCCTCTAGGCTAGCATTCCTGCCAAAAACAGATAAGCAGATCTTTGGTAAAAACTATTGTTTTAAAAATCAATAGTAAGGTTGATATTCATTTTAGAAATAATATTTCGTGTTCTTCAGCACATTTGATGTTATTTCAATTCAACAACCTTTTATTAAGGCTCTTCCATATACAAGGTGTTCTACTACTACGAAGACAAAACTCTAATATTTCATGGTCTCAAAGACCTGATATTCTACAGGGTATTTCAAGATAGTTTGGCACCAAATGTCCTCCTCCCTTAACAAACTCCTTTGGTTCTTTTTTATAAATATCCTGGAATATAGCTTAATGTGTTCTATAGCATTTCTTTTTTCAAGTGAAAATTTTTACATTTTTTCCAAATACATGTAATAATTTGCAATACTTTCTTTAAATTTTTAGCTCAACTTTCTTTCTCTTTCTGTCTCTGTGTCTAGTGTTCCCCCTCTTCCTCTCTCCCTTTCCCCCTCCTTGAGAAGGCAAGCAATTTTATAAAGATTATTTATGTGCAGTCATGCAAAACATATTTCCATAGTATCCATGCTCTTACGCATCATTTCTGTGGTTATATTTTAATAACAAGAATGTCTCTTCAATTTGTTCTTTCATTAACAGAAGTACTATTGAGGAATATTTTATCTGATATCATTTATTTCCATAGAATATATTACTCTCAGGTTATTTATAGTTTCCTAGAACTATTTATCTTCTTTGAATAATTATTTGCCTTTTATTTTTTGAATTATGCTATCTGTAGGAATAGATCTATTCTAATTCCAATGCAATTGAACTTCAGTTTCTAGTTCATCCAAGGGCACTTTAAATTTGTTGACAATGATTCCTTTATCATCCTTGAAATGTTTAAGTCCAGTAGTTTGCCCATTGTGATTGCAATTTTACAAATCTCTTTTTCAAATGTGTGGCCAGTACTGGACCGCATTGAATCTAGGGGTGGTAGCTAAAATGGAATGCTTTTCTCCCGTTCCTCTTTTGCACCACAGTAATTGACACTTGCTCACTTCTTGAACACCTAATAATCATAGAGAGTTATAGAGGGCACTAGGAGGTTTAGTGACTAACAATACACCTAAAATATTCATTGTTTCCTCTTTTTTCATGAAAACATACAAATCATTAAAACACATTGGCTCTTTTAATTTAAAAAAAAAAAGTTTATTCGTGAAAATTGTCCTCTAACATAACCATAAATGCAACAGAAGGAATATGTGTGTTTGGAAAGTTTTCATTTATTTGTTTATTCAACAAACATTTATGATCGACTCTGTAGGACATCCGTGGGTGTAGAGATCGATAAAAGTTTATAAAATACAAGGTCTCTTTGCCTTCAGAAAACTTCACTAATATAGACTGGCAGAACTCGGGGCTATTTAAATGAGAGACTGCAAATTTGTACTGAAAAAACTCATTCAAGACTTGAAGGCTAAGTGGTGCAGCATATATAGCACTGGACCCAAAGTCAAGAAGACGAGTTCAAATCAGACGCTGTCTAGCTCTGTGGTCCTGGCAAGTCACTTAATTCCTATTTGCCTCAGTTTTTTCAGCTATAAAATGGAAATAGAAAGAACATCTTCTTCCCAGGATTTTGTCCGGATCAATGAGATAATATTTGCATAAAACACAGCACAGTATTTGGCACATAGTACTATGTAAATACTTATTTCCTTCTCTAGAACAAAGTATTTCAAAGTAGCTTTTCTGTGTAGAAACTGCTGAAGCTACTTTAATGAAGAGACAAGATTCATTATCCTCAAGGACATATATTTACAATTAATATAGGACGCTGTGATTTTAGTGATACAGGGAATTCTCAAATAGGACACTATGTCTACCAATGCAAATTTGCACCTTCTCTGCAATTTATAGTCTTGGAGAGATGTCTAAATCTCAAAAAGGTTAAGTGTGACACAGCCAATACGTATCAGAGAAGGTACTTGAATCCAGATTTCCCTTGTTCTGAGACCAACTCTTTATCCACTATACCATGCTTATCTCCTGAATACTACATAAGGAATAATAAATCATTTGTGTGCAAATGATTTAAAATGTTAAGATACTTTAAAGTGGCTGGTTTTCTTAAATAACTCAAAGACTCTTAGAATCCTTCATATATTATTCATTTTGTTAGCAATCTTACTTTTCATCGATAATAAAAAAAATGAATTTTAGACTAGCCTAACTCTGATTGAATATAAATTCTAAATGTGTAGATTTGTATATGTGAAGTTTTACTGTGTTTATAAATATCAAAATTACTTTATTTTTGTCACTTCTGTTTCTACAGATATCTGTGTCAAGAACATCTAATCCAGATGGTTCAGTGTCTATACTTTCTAGCTGAGTCTATGTGACATCTTATGGAGGTTGGAGTAGTGAATTGGTTTCTAGATCTCATGGTTGTCTAGTTTCATTCCATTTAGTACTACTAAATGATGAGTCATATGTCACATGTGACATTTACATTTCAGTGCTAAGAAAATAAATTTGGGAAACAACAAAGCCATTAAAAAACTTAAACTGTTAAGTTGGGCATACCAGAGGGAATTAAGTTTGCTGAACATTAAGTTTGCTGAATTTAATTGCTGAACCATGAAGAAGCACTCAGATCTATGAACTTCCTTTTATCGTCTGATTAGCCCTTCTGTTTGTCTTAATTGATTTTAAGAGCCCATCTATCTAAAAAATTAAACTATGGTATATGGAAGCTGGTAATATAATTTTGACAGAAACTCTCTCCAAAATTTACATTAACATTTTCCCCAAGGGAGCAAAAATAGAAAACCAACGTTTATTGCTCCACATCTGACCCCAGCTGAGGCTCTGAAAATACCTTATTCTCCCACTTATATTTGAGCTCTTCCGAAAGATCACTCCTCCCAATCTTTTGGAGATGACGAGATAGAAGCCGTTGTTTGTCAACGGATCTTGGGAGGGTTTTCTTCCAGAAGGAAAGAAATTCATAGATCTGTTCAGTTACATTATCAGGATTCTTCAGTTTGACAAGTTGAATGGTGCTCCGCCTCAGAGGAAGGGATGCAGCAAGGGATGCTGCATTTTCTTCAGACAGTTCCTCAGCCAACCAGTACAGCAAGTTTTCCCAAAGGGCTTCTGTGAGGCCGACATTTAACACTCATTATGGTTATCAGAGATCAAATTGATACCTATTCTTAAGTGACATGCTTATCTGGTTTTCCACATCTCTTTAGTGAAAATGTAGGCTCTAACTTCAGAGCCTCAGGAAGATTTAGTGCAACCTAGGAGACAGTTGTTTGTAATATTTCAGCAAGGGTGTCTGATTCACTGCAATTGCCAGGTTTCATCCGTTCCTGGTAGCATATATTAAGGGAGCTCTTGTTCTTAAAAAAATTCTCTCCCCATGATGAATTTTACTTATGCATTAGCATTCCTATAATTCCCAGGCAGCAAATTTTCTCCCAACCTGATGTTAGAGAGAGAGATTATAGGTTTAATAGCAGCACTGAGAGCCCAGGACTAGAGCTTAAATGATCCAGTCTGACCATTTGATATTGATTTATGATTGGCCTCAGAGCATTTCTGTTACTTTTTTAGTACAGAACTGCCATGTATGTGAGGAGCAAATTATACAGTGAGAATACATTAAAACTTAAGTTTCTATATAGAAAAATTCCTATCTGTTTATAACCTGACTTGGAATCATTTATATCTAACTATATACGATATATGGAGAGACAGATTGGTGAAGTGTATACAGTTCTCGACATGGAATCAATAAAACTCATTGCCGGGCTTGGAATCAAGAAAACCTGGGTTCCAATTCTACCTCTTAAACTTACTCATTATGTGATCCTGTTTAAGTCACATGATAATTATATATCTCACAATTTGTTTTGATGGGGGAGGTTCCACAACATGAATTTCTACATTGACAAAGTCAGGAGTACTATAGATAGACTCCATGCTCTAGGTATCACTATTCTAGATACCACTTTCTTTTAAAACAGCTGCTGAGAATATCATCTTGTAAGAAAATTAGAAATATATAAATGGTAGGAAAGAGGCAACATTCACAGTGGTAGAGGGCTGGTCATGAAATCAGGTGGACCTGGGTTCATCTTACTCCTGATGTATACTAGCTATTTGACAATGGCCAAGTTATTTAATCTCTCAGTGTCCCTTCCACCCATACCTAGGAAAGTCTCTGCAAATAAATGAATCACTGAGCTGCATGAATGGCAAATTTCTATACTGGGCATTACACCAGATCAATGAAACCACATGTACAAACTGAATTAATATTAGCTATTGTTACTAGCACTGTGACGCTGGGCAAATCATGTAATTTCTCTTAGTCTCCATTTTCTCATATGTAAAATGGAGCAAGCAATACTTATACAACCTGACTCACAGGGTTCATTATTGTTAGAACTAGGGGTATGGTATAACACAAAAATCCCATGAAAATAAGGTCTGAGGTTATTTGAGGTTCAGTTACTTGGCTCATGTGAATTACTAAATAATAAGTTATTTTACTAATAAAATAAGTTTCAATCAGAGATGGGGTAGAAAAAATATTCCTACTTCTATTCTTGTATCCACAATTGTTATGTGGTTACTTTAAGCATAGTTATGAATGAACAGTAAGTGCAGAATATTATTTCACATTGAAATACATACATTTTACAATTATTGAGCTAATATGTGTGGGATAGTTATTATACTCTAATATTTAAAACCTACCCATCAGCACTCACGTATGAACTGCAATTGTTTGTTTACTAGAATCAGCAATCATCAGTTCTGTGAGTTAGCCAGTGTATGCAACCATCCACATGTCTGGGTAGTTTTTAATACCACTTTAATTTCATCTGCATAGAACTATCACTAGGGGAATATTTTAAAAATGTTATTCCATTTGTACGTGTATTTCCTAAAGGACAATGCATTTATTAAGCTGATGAATCAACATTACTCTTATAACACCCTTGAGTGGAAAACAACTTTTATAATCAACTCCCTTACATTTTTAATTGCAAAGCAATTTTTCTATTATTTGTTTTCAGAAAGAGACTTACCAGTATAAAAATGTTGGAATGATGAAATGTAACCTGGAAAAATAGTTACCTACCTGAAGGATTTGTAGACAATCTTTTAGTGCTCTGTGGATGGTTGATTAATTTTTCATGCTATTAGATGAAAAGGAGGCAGAGGAGCAGGAGAAGTAAGTCATTAATTTGTGAACAAAATCTGAACAAATAACTTATACAAGCCCAAACCCTATTTGGAAACAGAGGTACTACAGTGCATGGTATGCAAAATTAGTTTGTGCATTGGCATCTGGGTGTGCTCAGCAATTGCTTTTTCCAAGACCTGGGCAAATCATGTCACTGGATGTTGATCCAAATCTTTCAGCAAATTCAGCTCAAAGAATACACATTAATGTCATTTTTATAATCCATAAAAACCATTGTGCAGCACTCACACTAACCAAATAAATGCTATCCAAGTAAGACTGGTATATTTTAAGATCAGTCTCCAAAGTCTAAAATAATAGCTTATGTAATGATTAGTGCTTTACAGTTACAAAATACGTTCTCATACATTATCTCATCCAAGCTACTTGTCAAACCTGTAAGGTGGGCACTGTAAATGTTTATTAATCCTACTTTGCAGATAAGAAAACTGAGGCTTTAAGAGATTGTGCCTAGCCAAAAGTCATAAAACTATTCAGTAATTGATAGAGCAAGAATACAAAAACATACTTTTGGCACTTTGGGGATGGAGTCAAGATGACAGAGTGGAGAAAGCATTCAGCTGATTTCTTCCAACATTCCTCTCAAAACAACTTCAAAATAATACCTCAAATAGAAATGTGGAGTGACAGAGCCGACAAAAGGTCAGAGTAAGACATTCTTCTGGCCCAAGACAATACAGCAGTTTGGAAAGAGAGAAATCTATGACACAGAGGAGGAGGATGACCTGGAGCCCATGTGGATGAAACACAAGTAGTGGCAGTAGGTGTTGGTGACAGAAGCAGCAGTAGCTTTGGGAGTTCTCAAGCTAGAGATGGAAAAAGACTAGGCAACTATCAGAAAAAGATTGCAGGGGACCTCTATGCTAGCAGTGGACATAGGACCAGATACTATGTGACAACATCATTGCCTATTCTCACTTCTGGGTCATAATTCAAGGGCAAGGAGGAACACTTTTGGTCAAGAGGTAACAAAAGTTCCAAGGGAGAGATTGCTTCCAGCCCCAAGGGATCAGGGACTCTGAGGAATAGTATTGTTTTTGCTCCCAAGGAAACAGGGACCATAAGAAGCAATGTTGACTTCAATCCCATATGTTCAAGGACCCTTTCTGGGTAAGGACCAGAATACAGACCAGGAGAGCAGTGATTACCAGATCATACCACCTTGGAAGCACTGAAAACTTCCAACCCTGAGAACTACCTCTGAAAACAAAAAGGCTAAAGCTCAAGACAGCTCTCCCTGTCCCCTTATGTTAACATGAAGTTCCAAATCAAGGGTGGGAAAATGAGTAAACACAACAATAAAAGAATCTGACCATAAAAATCTACTGTGATAACAGGGAAGATCAAGACACAAACTCAATAAAAGACAATAATGTCAAAACAGCTACAAACAAAGCCCTAAAGGAAAAAAAATGCAAATTGTACACAAACCCCAAAAGAATTCCTGTAAGAGCTAAAAAAAGAGTTTTAAAATCAAATGAGACTGATAGGGGAAAATTAGCTAAAGAAATGAGAGTAAAGGAAGAATAGTAAGAAAAGACAATAGCTTTATAAAAAAAAAAGGTACAGAAATACTGAAAAAAATAATACCTTAAAAAGAGAATTGGCTAAATGGAAAAAGATATAAAGTATGATAAAAGTAATTCCTTAAAAATTAGAATTTTTAATTATAATTAATGAGACATTAAAAAACAATAAAACAAAGTCAAAAGAAAAAAAATAAGAGAAAATGTGAAATAGCTCATTGATAAAACAACTGACTTGGAAAATAGATCAAGGAGAAATAAATCTTTAGATTACTGGTTTACCTGAAGGCAATTATCAAAGAAAGATTCTAGACATCATATTTCAAGAAAATATCAAGGAAAATGCTCAGATATCCTAGAACCAGAAAGTAAAACACAAATAGAAAAAAAATCTACCAATCACTACCTGAAAGAAATACCAAAATGAAAACTCTCAGGAATATTATAGTCAAATTCCAGAACTCATAACTCAAAGAAAAAATACTTCAAACATCCAGAAAAAAATTCAAATATCATTGAACTAAAGTCAGGATCACATAATATTCAACAGCATTAAAGCAATATATCACAAAGATCCACTATGACCAGATGGAGTTTATAAGAGGAAGGCAGGGTTGGTTCAATGTTAGGATAATTGTCAGCATAATTGCCAATATCAATAACAAAAGCCATATGAATATTTCAATAGATGCAGAAAAAGCATTTGACAATATACCACACCTATTCCTATTAAAAACATTATAAAGTATAAGAATCTTAAAATTTAAAAAGTAGTATCTATCTAAAACCAAAAGCAAGCATCATCTGTAATGGAGATAGACTTGAAGTCTTTCCAGTAAGATCAGGGGTGAAGCAAGGGTATCCATTAGTGGATGTCATCAGTATTATCCTCTATTGTACTAGAAATGCTACGTTAGCAATAAAATAAGAAAAGTAAATTGAAGGAATAAAAATAGGCAATAAGGAAATAAAACTGTCTCTATTTGTAGATGATATGATGATATACCTGGAGAACCTTAGAGAATCAACTAAAACAGTAATAGAAACAATGAAAAACTTTAATGAAGTTGCAGTGTATAAACTATACACATAAAAATCATCAGCATTTCAATATACTACCAACAAAACCCAGGAGCTAGAGATAGAGAAATTACATTTAAAATAACTACAGACAATATAAAATATTTGGGAGTCTACTCATCTGCCTGAGTTCAAATCTGGTCTCAGACACTAGCTGTGTGACCCTGGGCAAGTCACTGAACATGGTTTGCCCCAGTTTCCTCATCTGAAAAATGAGCTGGAAATGGAAAAGACAAACCATCCAATATCTCAGTCAAAAAAAAACTGCAAAGGGGGTCACAAAGAGTCAGAAACAACTGAAAATTGCTGAACAATAACAAAAATAAACATTTATAAATCTTTATTATGATGATTTTATAGAAATGAGACATATAGATTACTAGTAAAGGGACAATGAGGCTACTTCTGGCAAAATATAGCACAAGAACCATGGGTTTTGCTTCTGACAGATATAAATATTAATGGTAGGGATGTGGACCGCATGGGTGGAATATATTGACCTTCCCTTTACTAATTTGTTCTGATTCAGAGAGGTTCTTAGAATTTCTAACCCTAAATCAGCTATTTGAACCAAAGTACTACAATCTCTTACCCAACATAAAGGTATAAGAAGGCCTTTGTTGTCCTTGTTCAGTCATGTCACAGTCTTCGTGACCCCAAAATTTTAGATTATCTGGGCAAAGATACTGGAGTGGTTTGCCATTTCCTTCTCCAGCTTATTTTACAGATGAGGAAACTGAGGCAAGCATGGTTAAGTGACTTGTCCAGGGTCATATAATTAGTGAGCATCTGAGGCTGGATTTAATCTGAGATCTCTCGCACTCTAGGCCTGGTGCTCTATCCACTGTGCCAACTAGCTGCACCCCGAAAGATTTTAGTCTGAGGAAATTGTTTCTAAGCTTTGTTAGCTGGATGTGTTTGGTGACTTAGAAGGTATACTCTCTCTCTCCATATATATATATATATATATATATATATATATATATATATATATGTATGTATGTATGTATGTATGTATGTACATATATACATATATGAATATATACATACATGAAGGCATATACTATACCTTGGGTATACCTAGCTTGGGTGGATCCTGAAGATATCTCCAAGATCATGCTACTCAGATACTGGGAGTAGTGACCAATATCCAGTAGGTACACACCCAGCAGCAACCATAACATTGTAAAGCAGCAAATACTAGAAATCACTGCAAAATCTTCAAAATAGCAAGCCCAAAGGAGATGTCACATCCAGAGAGGAACAGACCTCTTGAGGTCAGCACAATAATATCACCATAAGTTACTGGTGGTCCTGAAGCATCAGAAAACAAAGTCCGTCCTTCCATACATATTCCCTATGAGTGTGTGCCTCCAAGATGTGTTCTGAACATGTGTTCCTTATGAATACCCTTCATGCATCATTTCTCATGTATATCATTCTTCTAAATTATGGCATGTGCATCTGTCAGAGAATGCACCTTAAGTTTAGGGAGGAGGAAGATGTTCTATTACTATGCTATTTTATTCAATGCATTTGCTTTGATTGCTTTGCTTTTAATTGCTTTGAGCTAATTGTATTCTGTGGCTAACTGGGAAAAAAAGAAACACATTGGTGGGTCCTCAAGGTTTTGAGTGGATGTAGAAAAATAATTTTCTCCCACACTTGAAAACTCTACTTTTGAACTGATATGCTGTTTTTATACATGAGGCCAAGAGAGTTCATGATTCCAGCAATCACAAGATTTTTCCTGAGTGGTATCACTTTGCACTTTTCTAACTGCCAAAGCCATATAAACCTTGCAAATTTACTAAGGAAGTATTCATATGTCCTGGTAGATTTGTGGTAATATACCTTAATATCCACTTTATCATTACATTCTAGATACATTGATTGATTGATTGATTGATTGCTTCTGAGACTGTGGAGGAAGGGGGAAGAACATATTACCACCCCTTAACCTAAATACTTTATGATTAAGTTCCAGGTTTTCTGTCATTACATTAATTGAAGTGGGGGGGGGGTTGAACCCTATCCCACTATCCTTGATATTTTTCTGATTTTTCAGTACATTCCCTTCTTTTAGACATATTGAAAATTGAAGTCCCAATGCTTTCAAAATTGTGTGATCACCAACATGGAGTATGTACTTGATCCATTCTACCTATTCTTCCTGTAGTCTTCTCCTTTAGTATCATTTCCAACTATACATATAGAATATCTGGGGCTTAAACATTAAATTCTTAGTAGTTACACAGTAATTAATGATGAAAATTGTTAAAGAAATGCTAAAAGAACTATTCCATTTTTGTTTGGTCTTTCTTCCACCTTAAACTGTAAATAAACTTGGATGCTCCAAGTCTCATCTCTTGCCAAGCTTCATGTAATTTTTTCCTCTCCATCACTCTTTTCTCTTTTGTGATGTGTTAACTGCTCTTAATCTTTTGCCATCTGCCTATATCACATTTTGTAAATATCTTTTATAAACTAGGATCACTATTGACTTTTATAGATCATTACTGAAATAGAGATAAACTATTTACTGATTGAGATGGTTTCTGGATTCTTTTGGCCTCAGTGTTGTGATGATTGCTTAATGTTTTTAAATCTCCGTAGGAAATGTTGACAGTCTGTGTTATCAAATCTGAATTTGCTGACATCAATAGCTTGTTTGCATCAAGTGGAAACGTGTGTAAATTTATTCATTACCTTTTCTCACCGTTATTTTTTTTTCTATGTCAACAGATGTTTGCTACTGTTCTGATTGCAAAGAGTTGGTTAATAAATAACTCTCATATTAGTATATAGCCATTGCCTGACTCTCAGGATAAAATCAGTTTGAGCTTTTGTAGTCATGTTCACTGATTGCCAGGTCCAGATTCCTTTCACTTTCTTCTTTAAAAGACTATTCAAGATCTTTAACATAAGACTTCTGAGCAGTTATGTCTTTGGCCTTTTTGTTGCTTCTTAATGCTGAATTACATTTCCAAAATATTTTTGGCCGTCCTCTTGCTGTTCCTTCATACTGAAGCCAATTAGTGTTAATCACTTGGTGTAAAGGACTTTATCAAGTTTCTCATAGAATTTACCTATAGTTATGTTATACAACAAATATTGTCACATAAGCTACAATTATCTTCAAACTTCTATTCATGCTTACTATGAAGACTGTAGGGCAAAATTACTGAGGATCCTACGAAACGGTGTTGTTGCTTTGGGCATAGAATGAAACCAAACTTACTAAATCCTTTATTTTGTCTTTCAAGGAGAATGTAAAATTTTTTCCTGTTTTCTTGATGATTATTTATGTTTTAGTGATTTTTGGAATTTGAGGTCATCCTGTAAATCTTACAGTATATAAGAACCCAAAACCTCAAATATGTAAATTACCTTTAATTTAAGTAGGTTAAAAGGGGGAAATTAAACAGTTCTAAATATCCTCAACTATTTAGTCAGTATTTAAAAAAAGAAAAAAAAGATTCATATGATCATGTATGCCCTTAAAATTACCCAGGAATATATTGCAGGGAAATCCATCAATCAACTTATTTGAGGGGAAAAAAGAAATGAAAATGAAGCTCAGTGAAAAGTAGACATTCTGAAGAATTTCATGAAACCCATGTGCCTGTCTTTCTTTCTGCTCCATTAGACAGGTTGTGCCAGCAAAGTTATTTAACTTCGAGAGAAAACAATTGCTTTTGAGCAGTTTCATCGTTTACTTAGAAATCACATGTCAGGATTTCAGTTGAAAAATAAGGAAGTTCATTGTTTAGCTAGCATTACTTGAAAGCAGAACTAGGGTCAACTGATTGCTTACATAAATCTCCAAACTATGAACTATTTTAAAACGGAAGCAGATACACCAGTCTGGCCTAAAGCAGGTGGAGCTTTCAGGGCAAAGGTTTGCAGCTGAATATAGGCAGTTAACCTCCATCAAATGAATTTGTTGTAAATTTTTTATTTTAAATTATGGTTTATGGTGCTTTCCCTAAGCAATAAAATTGTTTAAGTTCTACCCTCTCATCACCGTTCTGACTTCAAAATCAACAATTAAAGAATCATTTCTTTGTCCCTAGTCACATATAGATATGGCTAGAAGAAATCATCATTCATTTACATAAAATTGTGAGATGAATTTACTGCATCCTTATACACCACTGATTCTTTTTTTGTAAATTAATTTGTTTTCAGTTTTCACTTCCATAAGTCTTAAACTTTCTCCCTTTGCCTTCCCCCCCCCCCTCCCAGAGACTATGCAATTTTATGTGGGTTCTACACAATCTTATTAAACACATTTTCACATTGCTCGTGACATAGAAGAATTAAAAAGAATGGGAGAAACCAAACCAAAATAAAACATAACACAAGAGAAAATAGTCTGATTCATTCTGCGTTCCAATTCCACAGTTCGCTCTCTGGATGTGTATCACATTTTGCCTCAAGAGTCCTTTGAGAAGGTTTTAGGTCTTTGCATGGCTGTGAAAGTTAAGTCTATCAGAAACAGTCCTCACACACTATGGCTGTCACTGTGTACACAGTTCTCCAGGTTCTGATCCATTCACTCAGCATCAGTTAATATAAGTCTTTTCAGGCCTCCTGTTCAAAATTCCTTATGGCACAACAGTGTTCCACTACATTCATATACCACAACTTGTTCAGCTATTCCCCAATTGGTGAGCATCCCCTCAATTATCATTTCTTGGCCATCACAAAAAGAGCTGCTATAAATACTTTTGTATATGTGCGACCTCCCATTTTTACGATCTCTTTGGGATACAGTCCTAGAAGTGATATTGCTGGGTCAAAGGGTATGTGCATTTTTATAGCCCTTTGGGCATAGTTCCAAATTGTTCTCCAGAATGGTTGGATCAGTTCACAGATTCACCAACAGTGAATTAATGTTCCAATTCTCCCACATCTTCTCCAACATTTATCATCTTCCTGTTTTGTCATATTAACCAATCAAACTGATATGATGTGGTACCTCAGAGTTTTGATTTGCATGTCTCTAGTCAATAGGGATTTAGAGCATTTTTTCATATGACTATAGATAACTTTACTTTCTTCCTCTGCAAACTGTCTATTCATATCTTTTGCCATTTATCAATTGAGGAATGACCTATATTCTTATAAATTTGACATAATTCTCTATATATTTTAAAAATGAAATGTTTATTTTCTCTTGTGTTATGTTTTGGTTTGATTTCTCTCACAGATTCTCCCATTCTTTTTAATTCTTCTATGCAACATGACTAATGTGAAAGTGTGTTTAATAAGAATGTATGCATAGAATCCATATAAAATTACATACTTTCTATGAGAGGGAGGGGGAGGGGAAGAGGAGAAAGTTTAACAACACTGGGCGTTGTATTTTGCTGAAAGCTTTTTTCTGTATTCTAATGAGATAATCATATGGCTTCTGTTAGTTTTGTTGTATAAATATGATCAATATTTATTGATCATATTTATTTAAAACAATGATAGTTTTCCTAATATTGAACCAACCATGAATTCCTGGTATAAATCCTACCTAATCATAATGTGTTATTCTCACGATAAATTGCTATATTCTTTTTGATACTATCTTATTTAAAAATTTTTTATCTATATTCATTAGACAAATTGGTCTATAATTTTCTTTCTGTTTTGGGTATCAGAACTATATTTGTATCATAAAAAAAATTTGGTAGGACTGCTTCTTCACCAATTTTCTCAGATAGTCTACGTAGTATTGGAATTAACTGTTCTTTAAATGTTTGATAGAATTCACTTGTAAATCCATCTGACCCTAGAGGTTTTTCCCTAGGGAGTTCATTGATGGTTTGTTCAATTTCTTTTTCTGAAATGGGGTTATTTAAGCATCTAACTTCTTCTTCTGTTAATCAGGACAATTTATATTTTTTAAAATATTCATCCATTTCACTTAGACTGTCAAATTTATGGGCCTACAGTTGGGTAGAGTAATCTCTAATTATTGTTTTAATTTCCTCCTTGTTGAAAGTGAGTTCACTGTTTACATTTTTTTGTTGGTAATTTGGTTTCCTTCTTTTTTTTTAAATCAAATTGATCAAAGGTTTATCAATTTTATTGTCTTTTCATAAAACCAACTCTTAGTTTTATTTATTAATTCAATAGTTTTCTTAATTTCAATTTTACTAATCTTTCCTGTGGTTTTCAGCATTTCTAATTTAGTATTTACCTCGAGATATTCAATTTGTTCTTTTTCTAGTTTTTAGAGCTTTGTGCCCAATTCATTGATCTCCTCTTTCTCTATTTTGTTCATGTAGGCATTCAAAGATATAAATATTCCCTTACGATACATTTTTGCAGCATCCCATAAGTTTTGCTAGGTTGTCTCATTATTATCATTCTCTTCAATGAAGTTATTGTTTGTTGTGTTGTATTTGATTTGTTGTTTAACCCACTCCTTCTTTAGGATTAAGTTATTTAGTTTCCAATTAATTTTCGGTTTATCTTTCCATGGCCTTTTATTACATATAATTTTTATTGCATTATGATCTGAGAAGGATTCATTGACTATCTCTGTCTTTCTGAACTGGATTGTGAGGATTTTATGCCCTAGTACATGGTCAATTTTTGCATATGTGCCATGTACCACTGAGAAAAAGATATATTCCTTTCTATCCCCATTCAGTTTCCTCCAGAGATCTATCATATTTACCTTATCCAGAATTCAATTCACCTCCTTAACTTCTTTCTTGTTTACTTTGAGGTTAGATTTATCAAATTCAGAGAGGGCAAGGTTGAGGTACCCTACTATTATAGTTTTGCTCTCTATTTCTTCTTGTAACTCTCTTAACTTCTACTCTAAGAACTTGAATGCTATACCACTTGGTGCATTTATGTTTAGCCATGATAATACTTCATTGTCTATGTTGTCTTTTAGCAGGATATAGTTTCCTTCCTTATCTCTTTTCATTAGATCTATTTCTGCTTTTGCTTTGTCTGAGATTAGGATTGCAAAACCTGCTTTTCTAAAATGCCAAAGCATAGTATATTCTGTGCCAACCTTTGCGTGTATACCCCTGTTTCAAATGTGTTTCTTGTAAACAACATATTGTTGGATTATGGTTTTTAATTCATTCTGTTATCTGTCTCCATTTTATGAGAGAGTTCAGCCCATTAACATTCACAGTTAAGATTACTCTCTGTGTCTTTCTCTCCATCCTACTTCCTCCCATTTATGTTTTTAGTTCTCCCTTCTCCCTTCCCCTCCACAATAGAGTTTTAATTTTTGACCACAGCCTCCCTCAGTCTTCCCTCCCTTCTTTCAACACCCTCCCTTTTACTGTCCTTTTCTCCATTACTTCTTCTCTCCCTTTTTTGCCTCCCCTTCCTTTTCTTTCCTCTTTCCCCTCCTCCTGCTTATAGAGTTGTTAGATTTCCTTACTTAACTGAAATTGTTGCTCCCTCCTTGAACCAAATAAATGAGAGTAAATCTCAGAGATCATCTCCCTCCCTTCTTTCCCTCTGCTGTAATATGTTTTTGGGCCTCTTCCTGTGATGAAATTTACTTTTTTCTGCCCCCTTCTTTTCACATCTCCCATTACAATCCTTTCTCACCTTTAAATCACATTTTTATCATCACATCAGTTAGTTTATACTCACTCGCTCTATGTATATCCCTTTTAAAAACATAATAAATATAAAATTCTCAAGATTAAAAAGTTTCATTCTCCCTTACTGAAATGTAAACAGTTTGCCTATAATGAATAACAAGTTTTTTTTTCCCTTTGTTTACCTTTTTATGCCTCTCTTGAGACTTGTATTTGAGGATCAGATTTTCTATTGAACTCTGGCCTTTTTCTCAGGAAGGTCTGGAAATAATTTATTTCATTGAATGTCCATCTCCTTGCCCAAAATAGTATGCTCAGTTTTGCTGGGTAATTGATCCTTGGTTGTAGTCCAAGCTCCTTTATGTTGTGGAATATCATATTCCAATCTCTCAGATCTTTTAATGTAGAAGCTGCAAGGTCTAGTGTGATCCTGTTTGTAGTACCTCAATATTTGATTTTTTTTTCTGGCTGCTTGCAGTATTTTCTCCTTTCCTTGATAGTTCTGGAATGTGGCAACAACATTCCTTGGTGTTTTCAGTTTGGGATCTCTTTCACGAGGTAATGGGTGGATTATTTTGAAGACAATTTGCCCTCTGGATCTACTATCTCAGGGCAGTTTTCCTTGTTGGTTTCTTGGAAGATATAGCCCATCGTAGCTTTCCAGTAGATCAATAATTCTTAGATTTTCATCGTAGCTTTCCAGTAGATCAATAATTCTTAGATTTTCTCTTCTGGATCTATTTTCTAGGTCAGTTGTTTTTCCAATGAAATATTTTACATTTTCTTCTATTTTTTCATTCTTTAGATTGTTTGACTGATTCTTGATGTCTGAAAGAGCTATTACCTTCTACTTGCCCAATTCTATTTTTTAATATCTTGTTTTCTTCAGTTAACTTTTGCACCTCCTTTTCCATTTGTCCAGTTGTCTCTTTTAAGGAATTACTTTCTCCAATTGGGTTTTGTACTTCATTTTCCACTTGTCCAGTTGTTCCAGTTGGGTTTTGTATTTCTTTATCCATTTGCCTAATTTTCTTCTTAAATTCTTCTGTGAATTCATATTTTTTAAAATCATTGGCCAATTTTTCTTCTACCTCTCTAATTTGGTTTTTTAAAATCCTTCTTGAGCTCTTCCAGAATGCTCTTTGTGCTTGAGACCAATTCATATTCCCTTCTGAGGTTTCAAGCTCAATGCTGACTTCTTCTGTATTCATATTATGGTCTTTGTCCTCATAGTAAGATTCTATGGTCTTTTCTTTTCTAGTTTGCTTCTTGCTCATGATGACTGCCTCTTTCCTGGCTTTAAAGTAGATCTCTTCTTCCAGGGCACAAGGGGCTCTGTCCCATGGTTCTTCTGCTGAGAACTTGAGGCTTTGTGTGTTGTGGTCTCTGGTTCTTTCAACTAGAAGTTAGAATGCTGCAGTTTACTTGGTGCTGATCTGGATGCTGTGCCAAAGCTGAGACCAGGTGAAGTTTTTCTGAGTTTCCCCACAGTTACCCTGAAGCTCACTGCATGAGGTATGGCATAGGGGTGATCTGTAGAGCACAAGTAGGCTCAGTACTTGGTGAACACCCATCTGTGCTGATGTCTTCCCAATTCCCCTGGCCGTGCTAAGGCACATCTGGGGTCCTGGTATTGTTTCATACAAGCTCCACATCCCTGGGACTCTGAATCTCTTCCTGGTTCTTTGAGGTGTGACTGTCTGGGATAGATCCTGCACTGGTCCCCTTTACCAACAGCAAGAGGGTTTCTCCTTGATGCTTTTCTTAGTAGAGTGACTGTTTATCCCTTCAATTGATTCCATTACTCCAGAATTTTTCTTGGGGAAATATTCTCTGGGTTTTTCAAGGTCAACAAGGGGAAGATATGAGCACTTGAGGATCCCTCTGCTATCTTGTCTCTAGAATTTCAAGTAAGGGATTTACAAATATTTAATCTGAGAGCTGATAGTCTTAGTTGCCGTGGCTGTTACCATGCTTCTCTCTCATTCAGTTCCGCTGGACTCCTGTTCTGTGCTGATATGTTTGAAAATCTGCACTGCTGCGTCTGATTCAATTCACCCCTGTGATTCCTGCTTGGCTTTGTTAGGGTGGAGTCTGCACTGATACAGCCTGTGAGTTCTGTTCTCTCCCAGTCCTGTGTAACAGATCCTTTGCATTGACCTTTTGGGCTGTCCTGGGCTAGACAAAAGTCTTAAAAAATTCTTTCATCTGCTTCAGTTTATATTGAATT